>CAJQZJ010032114.1:9879870-9973977 GCA_907164525.1 Lophiomys imhausi
CACACACACACACACACACACACACACACACACACACACACACACACTCACACAATAGAAAAGAAAATTCTTTCTCCTGTCTCTCCAGGGTATCCTATGGCATTGGATGGTTCTTGTCCTACATTTTATCCTTTTCTGCCCAGAAACTGATGCAGCTGGGACTTCTGGTGGAAAAGTATGCCTGACAAGGCCCTAGCTTCCTGGGAGAGTACCAGCCAAGGCTGGAGCCCCGCCAGAAGCTGCAGAACTCCAACATACTAGATGAAGGTTTGTTTAATTGTAAAGTTGATATAACTAAGAAACACTTCAGAAAAAAATCTCAATGAAGGGTTGATTATCTGGATCACTTTGGCCTGTGGGCATATGAATGGGAAATTATCTTGACTGCTCTAATTGATATGGGAAGGCCTACCCTGAAAGTAGATGGCTGCCCCTGGACTGTATAAGAGTAAACACTTGGTGGAGCATGAAGAATGCATGCATCTGTTTTCTTGCTCTCTGCTCTTGACTGAGGATGTTATCAGTTGTTTCAGGTCCCTGTCTTGACTTCTCTTCAGTGATATACTGTAGCCTGAAACTGTAAGCTGAATTAACTCTTTCTCTTCCCGTGCCACGTTTTGTTAAGAGAATTCCCCTTGAAGCAACAGGAATGAAACTAGAATAGCAGTATTTGGGGGTCATTCTTGCATATTTATGTGATAAAGCTTTAGTGATTGTTCCCTTGGACTAATAGTTCTGATCCATTATCTACAAATTAAATCAAAGTTTTTCTTCCGCTGTCAATTGGTTGCAATGTCCTTTCTGTTTGTGTGGTCTCAAGAGAATTGTCCCTGGCACAACAGGGGGCAATGCTGTGAGGTTTTAAAATGCTTTCTCAAGAAGCTTGAGTGTGCCTTCTTGTCATACTCATGTTTGGCCACTCATGCATTAGGCTTACATTTTGTCAAGTATGTGGAAGGTCTGCTGAGTTTTAGACACAACTGGAAACAAAGCAGGTCAGTGCTAGACTGACATTAAGTTGGTATTCCATGGCCAGGTGTTGTGTATCTACCAGGGCTCAGTAGCATAAACTGAATATTTTTCAGTCTATAATTCTTCACTACCAGTGATGTGGTCTTTCTAAAGAAGCCCAGATACTTGAGTTATAAATCTCCCATTTATACACACCTGAAAATATATAAAATACCTTCTCTACCATCGATACCTTGATGGAATGTCATAGTAAGTGGCATTGTAGGAATCAAAGCATTAGGACTGCTTCATAGATGGTCTGAACTGGAGCTACACTGATTTTTAAGAGTAGCACGTGCATGACCTAAAAGCATATATCTGCTAGCCAACATTAATGAGTGTTACATTTCCCCCAAAATTTTCTATTGAAAGCCTTCCATTATATATTTATTGTGATCTAAAGAAAAAATTACAATTGGAGTCAACTTCCCTTATGCCATGCAACTAATTCTCTTCTTCCTTATACTTAGTAAAAATCAGAGAATTGTTTTATATTATTGCTACACTTGCTAAAAGTCTTGCTTTAAGTTTGTATATATTAAATCAATTTTCCTACTTTTATAATCTTTATATGGCCAGACTTGGTAGTATATGCCTGTAATCCCAGAAATCAGTACACCAAAGTTTAAGGATCACAACTTGAAGGCATTTTTATGGGAGTTCAAAGGATTAAACTCAGGTCCTTACATTTACAATTGAAGCACTTTACTGAGTTAGCCATCCCTATAGACCTGAATTCAATTTATAGTAAAATTCCTTGATGTCTCTCTGGTTCTGAGGACTTATAAGCTGGCATAAGTCTGACAATCACATTATTTAGGGGCAATGTTATTGGTCAGGTTGTCCGTGAGACCAAATGATCTCTGTGAGTGTAAGAATCTGATTTCAGTTTAATACAGCAGTACTATTCTATACTTTTCACTGACTTTGGGCTATCCTAGGTAAATGTTCTCATTCACTAAGGTCAGTATTGAGGTTCAAGAGAGAGTACTGCAAATGAAAACTGATAATGTTTATGGGGGAATACTGCAGATGAAAACCAATAACACCTATGATGTAGAGGTGTTCTTTTACTTTCAAAGCTTCCTTTAAGGGGACTATGGAGTCTCAAGGCAATCAAATCAGAGAGATATCAGTGATGTGAACAGCATGGAGAAAGTCAATCTTCATCTTGTGAAGACCTCTGAGGCCATTTGTCAAGAGAAAGAATTTCAGAGATATGTAAGACAGGATTCCAATCTTCTCTGAAGTCTTGGGGATGGTGATTCATGATTGCTAGCCCAATATTTGGGAGTCAGATGGTGACTCATGATTCCTATATCAGCATTGAGAAGTCAGAAGCAGGATGATCTCAGATTTGCCCATATCCTGGGCTGTATCATAAACTGGCTCAAAAAGACCCTCTCTTACATATGATTTTAGCTCTCCACAAAATCAAATCATCTCCACCTCACAAATTCTTTATCTGTGGCCTTGGATTCATTACTTTAAAACATTACAAGTGTATAATGTAGTACTTTTTAATCTTTGTGCCCCAGTATTTATCCTATAAAGATACAGAAAAAAACAATGACCTGTTACAGACGGAATGTTTAATACAGCACATAAAATATAGTCAATAAATGGTATCTAGGTTTAATTCAGCTATTCTCCCACTTAAATTGTGTATGTAAATTGATTAGTAATAATAGCAATACCTGATTTTAATGTCTCATGCCTACTTTCATAAACATTATGGTGTTATATATTTACCACATGGATGAATATTCAACATTCTTGAAACAGAGCCAGGTTACTGTTCCACTTTATCAAGGCCTCTAAGACTGAATGCTGAAATTATGTACATTATCTTTGGCTATTTTGCATAAGAGACCTAAAAGCCATCAACTTTGGAATGTCCATGGTTCAAGGCTAACCTCAAAATATATGGGAAGTAATCAGAAAGTTCACATTATTTTCTTCTCTTAACAACATAGATTTGAGATACTTGTATAAATAAAATATTCTTTATGTAAAGACTATTAAAACTTAAAAAATTAGTAACATCTTGCTTTTTAATAGGGTCATAAAGTTTACAAAGTATTTTTAGACATATTCTTTTACCAGGTAATGAGAATCTAAACCAAAAATATTTCAAAAGAGAGTAACTTCAATGAAAAATGTTCAATTTTCCCCTAAATGGCTCACAAAAAATTAAAAATTAAGTATTTTCCTATGACTTCTGTAATTAGAAGGAAAACAACTTGGAGCCTTTGAAGGCACTCAATGTGGAGTTGCTCAGACTTTCACATATCTAGTTTGTGCTTTAAGTAGTCTATGATGTGTGGAAGTGTATTAATTTCCTCAAATTCCAGTTTTCCTACTCTGAAGATGAGGCATAAGATCCACTATTCAAAAGAATTAAAAAGATTAAATGTCTGTCTAAAGAAGTATCTTGACTATATCCTATAAAACATACACTGTAGCTTCCTCTTACTTGAATCTCTCAATCTCTATGAAAGCTGCAGTTTAAGCTGCATGTAGTTGTGCACGCCTTTAATACCAGTACTTGGGAGGGAGACAGAAGCAGGCAGGCAGATCTCTATGAGTTCGAGGACAACCTGGACTCCTACAAAGGCAGTCCATGACAACCAAGGCTGTTACACAGAAAACCCTGTCTCAAAAAACAAACAAACAAACAAATACAACAACAACAACAATAAACCTGCAGTTTGGTTACATTTGGACAAATATTCCTGGAATTTGGAGTCCTTGGGGAGAAAGTGACTTTGAATTGTGGAAGCAAACATGAATGAATCAGGAATTCTAGTTAGAGATTGTTGGCATGTCTGGCTCTTAAAAAAAAAGCATTTATAATTATATATGAATGATACATAAAAGGATTTTATTATGATATTTTCACACATGTACAAACTATGCTTTGATCATACTCAGGCCCTTCTCTTGTTTTCCCTATTCCTACCAAATCCCTTCATCTTTCCAGCTATGCCATTTCTACTTCCACTTCTTTTTATTTTCTCTTTTGATAACTTAATAAATTTCCTTAGAGTTTATTACAGAAGCGTGTCTAGGGATGGTTATTAACAGGTGCATAGCTATCTTAACAGTGACTACACCACTGGAAAAAAATGTTTCTCTGTTAGCAAGTGTTAGATGTACATAGATCCTCCAGGAGGTGTGCAACCCTATTAGCAGCCCTCCCACTGTGATATTCATGGGCCTAGTCTTGTTCAGATATAGCACATGAAATCACAGTTGTTAAAGGTGTAAGAGTTTTTGTGGGCATGCCATGCCATGCCTGGAAGACACTGCATACCTTCTTCTAGCTCTTAGATTCTTTCCACTACCTCTTCCTTGATGTTCCTTAAGCAGTGGAAGGAGTCAGGTAGTTGCCTCATTAAGAGCTTGGAGTTCAGTGTTCATTGTTCATAGTACTTAGCATGTCTGGATCTTATCAGTGGCTGTGATTTAATCTCTAAATTGATCTCTCTTGATAGCTGTGACAAGCCTCATAAATAGCTACTTTTCAAAGTCAGTTATCTGTAGAGAAGAAATAAATGCCATCCCTATGCCTAGGGACAATAGAGAAACAGAGATTATAATGGCCCTTCCCAGTGTGAGAGTAGTGGTGTGGCTCCCACTAGAAGAGAATGCATTTTAGCAGACTTTTTCTGGATCCATTCACCAACTAGACAACTATTGTCATGGCCACAGGTCTGAAAGGCTGGAGGAACAGTACAAAATACCCTATTTCCTGTTCTGTTCACTAAGATGATTTCTTCCATCAGTTTTAAAAATGGTAAGTGTGATGCTTAATTTCCATTTTTCAATTGTCTGGATTGGGAAGTGTCTAGGGGATTAATAGTGTGCATTTCTGTATATCTGAGTTTCCAGAGAAATTTAGAGCACAGGATCACCTGACCACTAGATTAATCCCTTGGTAGATTCATACTATGCTGGCAACATTGAAAAATGGTGAAATGTAGGATTGGAGCCCAAGTGGAGAAAGAATGGTCACTGGGAGGTATCATGTCCTTGGTGTCTATATTTTCCACAGAACATCACTGAACCTTCTTTTTCTTTGCTTCCTGGCCACCATGCTATGAAATGCCCCTTTCTCTATCACCTCCTTAGCAAAATGGACTGGGGCCCTCTGACACAGTGATCCAAAGTAAATTATTTTTCCTGGATGTACTTCTTATGAATGTTTGATCACTGAATCTCTGTGACATGATAGAGTTTTGATACTTTGGAATGGTATTCTAGTTTCTGGGAAGGACATTTGTGATGGCTTAAACTTATGGTCAACTTGACAGCCAAGAATCACTTAGAAAAGACCTTCTCTGCATGCCTGTGAGGAACCTTCCTTATTGATTTAAGTATGTTAGGAAGGCCCAACATAAATGTGCATGGTGCCATTTCCTGGGTTGGGATCTGCAACTGAATAAAAAGAAGGAAGGGAACTGAATAAAAAGAAGAAAGGGTCTCATAGTTGAGAAAGAGGGACATAGAGGGATTCTATGACAACCCATACTACTAACCCCCCACCACCACCAAGTAACAGTCTCCACAGGAAACAATCAAAGAGTTTTCTTTAAAATTGTGTTAAGGATTCTGAAGTGTAGCTTTCTACAACTGATGGCTTTTGTGGGAGTAATGATGGGGAAGGACCCATTTTCATATAAGGGGCTGGTCACCAGGAGTTTGGCCATGCTCCAGTGAGTATATGGGCAACACAAATTGTAATTTTCCTTCTCCTTCCTCCTCCTCTTCCCCTTTCCCTTCTTTTTACTTTGTGGTGGGAAGGAGCATCACAAAAGTGGAAGGCAGACTTGGGAGATTGGAAGTGAGTGTGATGGGGTGCATGATATGAAATTCCCAAACAATCAATAAAAATATTATGTTGGAACAAAAAAGAAGGACATTGACGGACCCAACCTGAGACCTACCCCAAGGGAGAGATCCATTCCCTATCACTATTAAGGATATTCTGGCATGCTTACAGACAGGAGCATAGCATAACTGTCATCTGAGAACCTCCACGCCACAAAGGATCCAAATAGATGCTGAGACTCACCACCAAACAGTAGGTGGAGCATAGGGTTCCAGTGGAAGAATGTGGGGAAGACAGAAAGGCCTGGAGGGGACAAGAACTTCACAGGAAGACCAACAGAGATAACTAACCTAGGTCCATGAGGGCTCACATAAACACCAATCAAAGACCATGCATGAACTGGACCTAGGCCCCACTACACATATGGGCATCATGTGGGTCCCCTAGTAAGGGGAGAGGGAGCTGTCTCTAAAAAGGACTCTATGCCTGCTTTTTGACACCTTCCCCCTAACAAGACTGCCGTGCACAGCCTCAGTGGAAGAGGATGCGGTTAGTCCTGATGTGACTCGGTGCTTGATGTCTGGGTGGGATGGTATGGGGGGGGCTCCCCTTTTCTGAAAGAAGGTGGATTAGGAGGAAGAAGCAGGAGGGCAGGACTGGAGAAGACAAAGGAGGAAGCTATGATCGGGATGTAAAATGAACATTTTAATAATTTAAAACTTAGTTATAACAAAAAGAAAGGGAATTAAATTCAGTCTCATCAATGTCTGCTTGCTACTCACAGATAAAATGTTACTTTACTGGAACGTATCATCTCAAACTGTAAGACAGATTAAGCCATTGCTCCCTTAAATTGCTTTTGTCATGATATTTTATCACCCCAACATTGTACACATGTACCAGTGTATCTGAGTTAGACATGTGAGATGATTGGCGAAATCCTTAGCACTTAGGATATTTCCTGTGACATTCCTTGTTCTACTTTTATAGATATATTTCTACTTTTATAGATATGGTTCTACTTTTATACATCTATTTCCGCTTGAATAGGACAGTAAACAGATTGCTGTTATCTATGTTGACTCTTGTATTCATCTACAAATTCTACCTAAGGACTGTTAGCCACCATCTAATTGATGGCAAGGTTTGGCTAAATGTGTTGAATGTTGATTTAAGGAATGGACTACCTGAGATAAAAAAGAAGGGATTTGTGTTTGATGATCCCATGGACTATGGGAGATTAACACCTGTTACTATGGCTTACAAGTAGTAGAAGACTTAACCACAGTAAAATCACTAGACTTATTCAAATAATCCAATTGTATTCTAAAAAGCCCTTCATCCAAGAATTATATGTTAGATTTCAGGGAAGGAGATAAAAGGTGGTTTGAGAGAAAGGCTTTGAGATAAAGCGTCCATCAGGGGAGAGCTTTACTAAGAGGAGAACTGATGTCACTAACCCCATGGTGAAGAGAAAACCTCAAGCACCCCACCAGGCAAAGTGGGATTTCTTCTCTTAAATGTTTTCTAGTGTGGGTCATAGCACACCACACAGTTAATAAGTAGCCCACACCACACCACAAGCTGCTGCCTGATTGTCTCTGACAGCGCAGCACCTGGGGAAGGGAGAAAGAAAGATTACAGCAGATGTGGGTGTTTGCCTCTTTCAGGAGTTTGCAGGACAGATGGGCAAAAGGAGGTGGTCAAATCAGTGATGGCATAGTGCAATTAAATAAAACGAAAAATTATCAAACACCGTAGATAATTTTTTTACTTTTTTTTTTTTTTCTGTGTGGGTGGGGGGGGGGGGGGCACACATGTGTAGGGGTGTGTGTGCATGTAGACTCATGAAGTCCATACCAGGAATCACGCTTATCATTCTTCCACCTTATCCATTGAAGCAGGGTCTCTCAATCCAATGCAGATCTTGCTTATATTTCAAGAGAGATGCTCCAACATTATAGAGGGAAATTGAGAACTGTCTAGGCAGCCCACTGTCTGTCATTTCTTAGTTTTGGAAGCTACTAACTCTGCACTTGCTGTTTATTCAGATATATTTACCCTTCTCAGGTTTCTGATGTGGTTGAAGACTAGATAGTTATAGTCTCACAGTAAAGTTTTAAGTTGTTTAGGAATTAAAAGGATGTTCTAAGTCTAAGAAGATGTTTTTAAATTGGTAATGCAAGTTAGGATGGAAACTGAGTTAGGTATAGAACTTTAAACTCATTAAGATGGATAGATAATAAAATATTATTATTAGTTGCCAAATACATATGAACTGGACATTGGGAATGTATGTTATACCTTATAATTTTCATAATCGTTTCCTAATTGTTCTTATTGTTTTGTTTTGTAATTATTGTTATAAAAAGTAATAAAGTGAAAAATAAGTTAAAAAAAAGAAAAGAAAAGAAAAATTAAAAAAAAAAAAAGGTCTCTTGGGATCCTCTGCCTCTACCTGCTGAAGCTGCAGTTACAAAGAATCTGCCATGCCTACCTGGCATTTGTGTCAGTTCTGGGGACCTGAACTCCTGTCCTTATTCTTGTCCTTCAAATACTTTAACCATTGAGCCATTTCCTCGGTCCATAGATAATGATTTTAACTCTGCCTTGAAAATTTTGTAGAAGTGAGAGAGAGCCCAGGTGACATTTTCCACTCTCCAGATTATTTGACTTAACACATTGTGCCTATTCCCATAATAGCAAATATGCGATAATTAAAAATTAAATGTGCGGCATTGTTTCAAGGGTTGTTGTAATGACATTGCATTGAAAGCTGCTTACTGTGAGGAGGGCTAATAACTCTCATGCTGGAGAGCTCTGAGAGATTCTCATTTGCTGTGTGCACATCACAAGCCACGTTTTAAACCATCAACGTTGATCGTCCACTTATGAGGTTTCTGCATGCAGTTTCTGCATGAGTTGTCTTTGTAAATGAGACGTGATTTTCTTTACATCTATTCAACAGCCTTTTCTCATTTCCACTGAGTGGAAATGCACATTTGGGAATGAAAATATCTCCTGTGTGTTTAAATTTGTTGGACAAATTTGAAATGATCTTCCAGTTCTAGTATTAGATGATTTTTTTCATTGACTTAGCAAATGGTATTCTGAGAAGTGATTTCTGCTTATTTTATATTGTATGTTATAAATTCCAAGGAAGGGCCATGGGAGTTGTAGTTAGATACAGCAGGGCATATCCTGTCTCTTGCATAGTGGTCGAGTAATGCAAACAAATTATTTAAATCCTCAGTATCTAAACTCCTTCATATATAAAGTTAAAATGAAAATAGTTTTTATCCAAATGGCATGCTACTGGAACTTTGGAGATGGATGAAACATGGAAAAGGTAGAAAAAGGAAAATAAACCTTTCAGTTAGTTTTTCTGTTGTGATAAAATGCTGACAAAAAGCAATTAGGAAAAGGAAGGCATTATTTTAGCTTATACTTTCAAGTCAGAGTCAATCACTGAGGGAAGTCTGGACAGGAGCTCAAGCAGGAACTAACTCCCGCAGAAACCACAGAGGAATGCTGCTTACTGGCTAGCTGGCTGGCTAATGCTCAGCTTGCTTTCTTATAGAGCCAAGGCCCATATGTCCATGGACTGGTGCTGCCCACAGTGGGCTGGGCACTCCCACA
Source organism: Lophiomys imhausi (assembly GCA_907164525.1). Classification (NCBI taxonomy): domain Eukaryota; kingdom Metazoa; phylum Chordata; class Mammalia; order Rodentia; family Muridae; genus Lophiomys; species Lophiomys imhausi. The sequence goes on from CAJQZJ010032114.1 coordinate 9,889,355, forward strand.
TCAATCCTGACTCAAGACAATATCTCACGGGTGTGGATATAGGCTAATACTTCAAGGGTAATTACCTCTTCTCTAGTGGCTTGTGGTTGTGTTTCCTTGATTATAAATGTCAGCCAGGACACAAAGGGGATAAACATGAAACCTTGGAGAAAACACTCTGGAGACAAAATAATCCTGAGTACATCTGAAGGTAAAGTGGTAGTTTAGTTGTAATGAAAAACAAAATTGTGATGAATGATCAGAAAATGTGTTGAGATTTAGTTTCTTTTTCCTCTCCTGAATGTGTGTAGTGATGCATACATGTATAGGGTACATGTGAATGTACACATATGGGGGAGACTAGTGATTGCGCTGGTACTACTACCTTGTTAGTAGACAAGATTTCTCACTGACTTAGAACTTGCCAAGTGGGCTCGGCAGGCTGGTGAGCCCTGGGCATTTGCCTCCCTGCACTAGGGTTACAAGTGTACAACACCACACTTGGTTTTAACTTATGTGGGTTCTGGTGATCTTCTCTTTATGCTTGAATAAGGGCACTTTACTGACTCACCCACCTCCCTAGCCAGGATACACTTTACTTCGTGACTTTCTTCCAAACCTTCTTGTTGCCCATGCTTTGGCCTAATCTGTTTGGTTCCTGGAAGAGGAACACATCCACACGCTGTCTCGGTCTTGAAAGCCTCATGACTATTATTAAGGCAATTCAATGAGCCTCAGGTAATTTGGTTCTGGACCTGATACATTTTAATTCTCTATAGTTGAGGGCATTGAAATTATTTAATAGGCTTTGTAGAAACTGTAATACAGACAAGGGATATTTCCCCTCAAACCTCCCCCCAGGAAGTTCAGCTCCTGAAAGTTCCTCAAAGGTCAGCATTTTTGATACCAAATATGTGCAGGATTTCAACAGCTCCTATTAGACACCATGTGGTGCTCTCCACTGGGAATGGCTTCAGCTGTCAACTGCACTAATTCAGTGCATGAGTCAGGGTGTTGAGGCCCACAAAGCTGATCCGTTTCAGATGCTAATTTGAAGTAGTGAGTTCCCAGTTTCCCATGTTTCTAGTTTGACTAAATGCCAAGCTTTCATGGCTCTTTCACTGGGATTTATAATCTGTTGAAATGGCTCACAGAAAAATAGGGAAGCAATTTTTTTACTAGGTTTTCCAAATGGCATCACTACTAAATCATTGGCCAATAATGATTTATTCAGTCTCCCTCCTCCTTATCTCCAAATCTGGGTGCATCATTCTGGTTCCAGTTATCTAGGCACGTGTTGTTGTTTCCCTTAGGCAGGCAGCCACTTCATCCACTGGGGCTTTATTAGCATAAACCTCTTTATCACAAACCCAGGTGTGTTAAAAGGACATTGTTATTAACAAGAGATGCTACTGCTCAGTTTCATAGTTCTGGATATTCAATGTGTGATTAAGATTATCAACATACTAGTATCTAGAATCACCTATGAATGTTTTTTGGATGGAACACGTTGAGAAGAGAAGGCTTATCATGAATGTAAGTGGCCTGGACCCCAGAGTGAATACAAAGGAGAAATTTATCTAAGCACTAGAATATATTTTTTTTATCTTATTTCTGATTGTGGACACAGTGTGACACACTGTGTCACAGTGTGACAGGGCCTAGAGCACCTGTCAGCATGTCTTCTCCATGTGATGGATTATACACTCAATCTTTGAGCCACCCTCTCCCCTCCTAAAATACTTCCTTAATTTCCCTTTGCCAGGTGTTTCATTACAGCCAATGAGAAAATTAACTAATACATTAGGATTTGATGAACCAGGGATAAACACTAAGATTGTGTTTCATAGGATGCTGTTTTCATTCATGATGTTTCAGGAGCGTTAGAAGCTCAGTTCTGGGAACTGGAAACAGAAACATTAAGCTCCTCTCCTATAATAACAATGCTATAACCCAACTATTATGCTATATATTTGCATTTACATATATTGATATATCAATACAGCAAAAATAAGCATACCATATTTATAGGAAAAAATATTGCATATGAGTACTAATAGAATATCACCAATCTCAATGTCTTAAAGTTTTGCAGAATAGGTATTTCATAAGAATGTGGCACACATGGAAATCAGTAACAAAAGAACCACTCCAAAGTTCTATTTTAGATAATTAAGGCATAAAAGAGATTTTTGAAATGTATTGACATATTCTGAGCTGTTATGTGATGATACAGTTGAAAATCTTTGTGAAAGTTTCAATTGCTGTGGCAACATGAAATACCAAAAATCGTCAGTTAAAGAAAAGTCCATGATTCATATAATAAATGTTAAAGTAATTGAAGTGGCTATTGTAACCAGCACATTCTAGAAATTTTCAAGGAATGAGTATTTATTCACTTAGAAAAAAATTTTCCAGGAACCTGGAAAGATGAATGAAGCTTTTCTAGCTTACTTTATGAAGTGGGTGTAATGTTTATTCCAGTGAATATATGGCTACTTAACAACTGCTGTTAAGGATGTATGGCCAATATGAAAACTGATTCAAATCTGAAAAAAAAAAGACTCAGAAATGCAATCCTAGATTTATACATAGTAAAACTGACCTGCCAGTGTAGTAGGAGAAATGATAAAGATAAAATCCATCTAATGGAGAAAAGCAAAGTCTCATTTATCTCATTAACTATGTAAATATGCAACAGAATGCTTTGAAGAAAGAATGTGCAAGCATTCATTGACTTTCCAGTTGTGACTATGACAACATGACCACTGCTTCAAGCTCCTGGCCACCTTGTCTTAGTTTCTTTTCCTGTTGTGAAAAAAATATCATAGATAAAGCAACTGGGTTTATTTTGTCTCAAAATATTAGGGTAGAGTCTGTCATGGTGGAGAAGTCAAGGTGGCAGGAACAGAGATGTGCTTAATAGTGTTCATTGTATTTGTATTTCTCAACAGTTTTGACGATTGGGATTATGAAGAACTTGGTTAATACTGTTTTTCTTATGCCTTTTATTTTGTTAGTCTTGGTCTCAATTTTATTAGAAAAGAACAGCTTGATCCTTTCTATATATTTCATTTGTAATTTGGGGGAAAATCTTTAAACATTTAAATAAATATATGATCTTTAATAACCAATTCACTTGATTTTTTTTTCCTTTTTCTCATATTCATTTCTATGTTCCAACTAGAAGACACAAATATGATGCTTGGTTGTCTTAAAAATATACATGCGTATAAAAAAAATGACCACATGTTGACAATACCTCTATCAAGAGTTTCCATTTTACCAATTCACTGTGATATGCTAGTGGATAAACAGAGTGTTAAATGAGCTGAGGTAACACAAACCGGAAGAAGAGCAGGGAGCCATTAGCATACTGAAAATGTTTTAGCAGTGGGGTGTCTGTTAACAGGAGTGGAGAATAGTACCAAGACAGCTGAATTCCATGCATGATATTTACAGTAAAAATACATTTAAAGAAAATGGATACACTTTTCATTGTAGTGGGAAGCTTTGTTTTGGTTATAGTAGATACCATTAGGGCAATATTTTAAAATATTTTTATTTATTATTTAACAATTTAACATGCATATAATGTATTTTGATTATAACCAACTTCTATTAAGTATTTTCTCGCAAGACTCTCAACCATCTATGACCATCAGTGTTTCTGTCTTCCGTGGTCCTTCAAATTGTACATGTGTTTTCCAAACTGTCAGTTGTAAGTCTAAGGCTCCTGTAGAGCCTCCCAGTCAATGGACCCATGTCCAAGGAGTTGATATCTCCTAGAAAGAGCCCTCAGCAGGGACTACTAAGAATTCACATACAATTCCAACAGGAAAAATAATGTAAGAGAAAAACTCTTTCATGCTGAGTCATTCCTATCCTTGTAATAACACACTGTGCCTGGGGATGTCTAAAATGGAGCTTGTGTGTGTAGACCAGAAGACTGCTTTAACTGTCATTCCACAGGTGCCATCCACCTTGGTTTTTTGAGTCAAGAACTCTCATAACTCTGGGCTTCACGAAGTACATTAGACTGGCTGGCCAGTGAGCCAAAAGAACCTGTCTATTTCCATAGACTCAAACCTAGGATTATAATCTGTATCCACCTTTGTAATGTGGGCTCATAGGTCAAACTTAATGTCCTTTTGCTTGCAAAGCAAGAGTTTTACCAAGTGACCCATGTTTCTAGTTCTTGATTTCTTTTTCATGAGGAATTTGTAGAATTCTAAGTTGTGTTCATAACGACCATTCAGGATAGGGAGCTAGTGCTTAAATGTTAATGAATCTCAGGAAATTCATTATGTTTTCAGATGTGACGAATGTAAAGAAACCAGGCAAGAGTAGTACTGCTCGTTACCCAGGGTGCGGGTACCTCTTACAAGAGTCTGTTTCCATTGAGACTGAATATGGTGCTGGTCAGGATCATACCACAGCTCCTAAATAACCATTCTAGACCATAGAGTAATAGAATCCAATGTCAAATATTCTTCCTTGTATATTGTTGTTATTGTTGCTTTTTTGTTTGTTTTTGAAACAGGGTCCCATGTAGCCCAAAGTAATCTCAGATTTACTATGTAAGAATGAACTTGAATTTCTAATCTTGCTGACTCTAGCACCCAAGGGGTGAGATTATAGGTAACAACTACCACACAGGGATAGAGTCCTCTGAAAACTAACTACTAAGCAGTTTTCATAATAAATCTTAGCAAACTAAATCACAGTTTAAAAGCCCCGCATAATTCTCATACATATGCAAGACATAAAAAATGTATGTAAAACTAAGATAAACACCCCAAGAATTTGTTGTGACTACAAATCTGGAAAACATTCCAAATTATTTAAAAATGATTAAAGGCAACTTAGTGTAGTACTGGGATATGGATGTTTTTCTTGTCAGATAAATGAGGATAATATAATATGTGTGCAGATATTATTAGCATTCATATATGGTTTAGGGTTCAATCCACTGATATGTTCACTTGGGCAATATTATAATAACAGGAAAAATTAAATATATAAAATTGGTAATTTAAAAAATCCATTAATGGCGTGCATGTGACTTAAGTGGTTGAGTATTTTAGTATGGCTTAATTACACCTTGTTTGAGGGTAGTGAAAGGCCTGAACTAAGGCAGTGTTGCCTGAATTTCCCTTTGTTGTTTCCGTTTTTATTCTACCACACAAATAGATTCAGGTACTTCTTTACTATTTGCCTCTCTGTATTTCTGAAAACATTGGAATAAAATATATTGTTATAAGGTGGGCACAGTTTTCCCCCCTTAAGATTTGGTATCCATGTTGATAATACATATCTGACCAATATTGCCAAAAGCTAAAGAAATTTTTTATAATCTATAAAATATTTAATGTCCTCTAATTTCAATTAAAGATTTTTTAAAATAAAAAAATACATAAGTGGGACCAATATAATGGCTCAATGAGTAAAGGCTTTCACTGTGAAGCATGAAGACCTGAGTTTGATTCCCAAATGGTACAAGAAAAAAACCCCAATTTTCTTATGTTATAGTTTCCCCCTTCTCCTTTATACATATATTTTCCTTTTCTTTATTTTATTTAATTTTTTGAGAACATAATATAATTATGACATTTATCCCTTACCTTTCATCTCTCTAAACCTTCCCATACACCCCTCCCCATGCTCCTTCAAATTTATGGGCTCTGTTTCATTAAATGCCATTGCATACATGCATATATATTTTTTTTTCCTAAATATAACCCATTGCATCTGTATAATGTTACTTGTCTGTATGTTTTCAGGGATGACCATTTGACACTAGACAACCATAAGATGTGCTTCCCTGGGGAATCCCACCTCTCAGTTGCAGCTTTCAGTTAAGACCTTGTGGGCTTTTCTCCATAGAGTTTGATATGTTCAATCATGTCATTTTTGTTCATCTCATATTTGAGCAAGAGAGTTTATAGATGTAGCTACTGATATTACTACGAGAAACAACTCAGAGCAAACTCCTTAATCCTCTGGCTCATACCATCTTTCCGGCCTTCTTCTACCATGTACCTTGAGCTTTAGATACGAGAGTAACAGCAATCTAGAAACATTTGTTCTTAAATTGTCTTTTGGCCACCACATTTAGGCCCCACCTACACACAATGAATAAATGTGATAAAAATATATTATTCAGTGAGTGTAAATGTACTTAATATCCTTGATAATACTTAAAATGTATATACATGTACTTAAAATGATATAAGCTTGTATCCAACAATGAAATGAATTACTTAATATCATAAAACATTTTTATTAATGGGAAAGTACTCTTATATGTGTGACTTATGTCTCCAGAGTGTATAATATTGTTCATTATTCGGATATATATGGTTTATATTCACTCACCTCTGTAAATACTGAAAGCTTGTGGTTTAATACATACCAAATGACATTAGAAGTTTTACTCTTTTTTCCCCTCATTTCATTTTCCCAATATTTGTTCAAAATGTTTGTCTTAAGTTCAATAAGTATGACCGTTGATGGGGAAGTATTTGGAGCAACTTCAGAATTATATTCCAGAAGCTGCAACCCAGAAATGAAAACAATATCTTTTTTCTAAGACTTTTCCTTCCATATTTTGTGACCCAAACAGTATTTACCTAAGTGATTTGTTGTTTTGTTTCTGTTTTAGTGTATGTGTGTCACAGGTGTGTGCATGTGTGTGTGTGTGTGTGTGTGTGTGTGTGTGTGTTGTATACATGTGTATGTATGTGTGTGTTTGTTACAAGGTAAGTCCACCAGAGACCACCACACTAGCACTCTTAAAGCCAAACAGAGTGTATGTGTGTGTACATGTGTGTGATGAGCAAGCACATGGAAACCAGAGGTCAACTTTGGCTGTTTTCCATTGTCTTTTTTGAGAGAGGGCCTCTCCCTGGCCTGGAACTTTCCAAATAGTCTAATAGTGCTTGGATTAGATACACACACTACCATTCCAAGCTTTTTAAAATGTGCCTGTGCTGGAATCAAACTCAGGTCTTCATGTTCCAAGGCAAGAAATTATCAACTGACCTATTTCTCTAGCCCTTAAATTTCTTTTCTAAAAGATGAAGGTAGTTATTTTATCCATGAGCCGATCTATTGGTTATAGCTCTGCTCCATTGAGCCACGGAGAGAAAACATGATATTTTATCTCTTTAAAACTTCACACTGGAAGAAAGCCATACAAGGTTCCTGAACTTGACTTATCCTTTTGTTTAAGTATTCTAGGTCCTCACGTATCAATTTCTAGTCCCTTGTACTGTAGTTGTGTTCTGAGTTTAACAAACTCCTTAGCAAGCACACATTGAATATGTCACCTATTTGGGAAATTTTAATTGTATCACCATTGGCTCTTTGACTCTCTCTTAGTTCCTAAAATGTGGACTCATGCTTATTAGGAAGCTTGTCCTGGTTTATTGATATTCATTTTATCTAAGGACAGGTGTTACAAGCTGTGCCTCTAACTAAGCAGGGAAGAATTCAAGGTGATTATTATTGACTCATTTGATTTTTTTCCCTGCAGTTATTGCAATAAATGAGAATTGGTAATAAAGTTTGAAAGTCACTTAGTGTACTTCAGGTTTATAGAGACTGTCCCCAGTTTGGAATTTTTTAAACTTTATAGTGAAGAGTGTAAAAATGATACTCAGTTAAACTATTCTTATAATTTTGAATTTGGATGTTTTCCCAGACTGGTGATATTTGGTCCTCTCCTGTCTTGTGATGCTTGGTGATTACAGTAGTCACTGCTCCCTGTCAGCCGTGTGATACTGACAGAAACAACTGGTTTTCCAATGTGCAGTGATGCTGAGCCAAAACGCTCGTAACATGAAACATACCCAAGACCTTTTTGACTTAAGTTACTCAGCTTGTGTTGGGCTGTGAGGACATGAGTACATCATGTAAGTTCGAGAGCACTTGCATGAATCCTCCATACTGCCATATCTGAACCACCCCTGTCTCAGGCAGGGTCAGCATGACTTTTAGGACAGGGGACATCTGTCAACATTCATCTCCTTCTGCTTTCTGAGTGATATAATGCTGTGTGACCAGCTGCATCCTGCTCCTCTCACCATACTGCTCTTTGTCACAATGGACTATATCCTAGAACTGCAAGCCAATACAACCCTTCTGTCATTAATTTTCTGTTTTCAGAAATTTTAAGAAGCACACACTTACACACTATGGATGTCAGGGATGAGACCAAATTCATAGAGAATGTATACAGATACATATTGGTAAGAGAATAGCATCTTTCATCAGAAAGTAGTTAAGTAGTGGAATATGCCATCCATTTTCCCAGATAACAGGCTGGAAGGTTATGTTGAAAGGAACTCCCTGGCATAGGCTACAAATGGGCTCCTATAATGCTAACTAGTGTACCACTCTCATCAGCAGCCTAATTGGCACTTGGCTCTGTTTCTCCTGGTTATGCTTTGTGCCCCTTATGTGATTAATGCTCATGATCCTTTGAACCAATACACCCCCTGACCTTAGAAGAGATCATCACGTCAATGAATTGACTTACTGGAAAAACTCAAGGGAGGGATGTTGGGACTACTTCTTTAGTATAACTGCGGCCAATTTTGTCTTCATCCTCCATTTTATCTATGAAATGAAATTACTCATACTTGGTTACTTTGTTACCTTGACATTCTGAATAGTTCCCCAACTACAAACCCCACTTGGGACCAACAAAACTAAAGGCCAGTTAGAAATGCTTTATCTTTCAAGTCAAAATGATATAGGGCTGCCATTCCCTTGCTTCCTAACTGGTTGTTACCTGGATGCAGTTTGTTTCATATAGGAACTTGGCTGTTACTTGAATGTGGTTTGTTTCTTGGACATGGTTACCTGGTTGTTACCTGGATATGGTTTTTCTTATAAAAAGCCTACCTTGGAAGCAGAGCGACATCACAATTAGGCTCCGAGACCTCTGTGATTGTGGTCATGATGGCTCTGACCAGTTTTGGGGTGTACTTTCAAAATAAACCATTAGTATCTGACTGAGAAAAAAAAAGAAATACCAGTGTGAAATCACTGGCTCACCATGTAGCTGTATGTTGCCTCAGAACTCATATTTATCAACTTTATGTGACAGAGATTCAGTAAATTATCTCCTTTAATACTGTCAACCATTCTCATAGGAAACCTCATTGATTTCTTCATTTTTTAGTTTGGGAGCAAAAAACAAATCATTGTTAAGCTAGAAGCTTGTGGGTTTCAAGTTCTTACAGTAGGATATCATTTTTCCTTACCTCTGATTTCAAGTTCTGTCTTTCAAGAGAGATCGTGAAGAAGCTCTCTCTCCCTTTGGACTTCTCCACCTGGAAGTTAGAGTTTCTCACCTAAGTGGGCATAGCCAGATCTGGAAACCTTCTCCTATATATGTAACCTCAATATGATGGGTCCACATCTTGATGAAAATAAAGCCACATAAACTCAGCTGAAGGTGGAAGAAGTTCATAGACAAAGGGATCCAAAACTAATTTCTAAAGCAGTGCTCTCCCAGAACAAAGGAAGCATGGGGATTTCAGTGGGAGAAGGGGCTTTAGTTAGGAGTGGGTCCATACCTAAACATGTTCATTTTAGGAGTGCATTTCTGAACATGGTCAATTTGCAACATAAAGTTTAAACTACAAGTAAAGGACAAGATACTTTGAAGGTACATTAACATGGAATTCTGTGTTTGAAGGCACCTAGGTTGCTTAGTTATTCACATGGTACCCCACTTAGCTTTAGTATCAACTTGACATAACCTAGAGTCACCTGGGAAAAGGGACTCTTGAAGAATGTCCATTATAGTGGGATGGCTCATCCTACTATAGGAAGTACCACCCTTAGGTCCTGGGTTATATAAAAAAGCTAGCTAAGGGTCTAGAGAGATGGATTGACAGTTAAGGGTACTTGTTGCTATTACAGAGGACCTGAATTTGATTCTTGACATTCTCAGGGTGACTCACACTGTTTGTAATTTCAGTTCTTCTTTTGACCTCCAAAGGCTCTAGGCACACATGTCGTGCACATACATATATGCAGGTGAAACGCTTATCCACATTTTTAAAAAAAGCTACCTATGTATAAGTTTGTGAGGGATCCAGTAAGCAACATTCCTTCATGGCTTTTGCTTCAGTTCCTACTAAACTGTCTGTCCCAATTTCCATTGATATTGGAGTATATCCTGGAAGTGTAAGATGAAATAAATCCTACCTCTCCTAAGTTGCTTTGTGCCAGTCTTTTATCACCACAATGGAAAGCAAGCTAGCACACATGTATATGTGGGACTCTAAAGGACACTGCATAGTTGAAATTCATATTCTTCCTGCCCATGTGTCTCCTCAGAACAACTGTATAAATTTCCTCACCCCTGGAACCACTCAATTTTAGACAATTTCTATTCAAATGTGTTTCCAATGTATTGAGGTACGGAGAATAGAAAAGCAGGCCTGAACTAGTTTTGGGTATATATGCAGTACTGTAAATTTGTGTCCTTTAGCAGCCTTTTAGTGAGAATCCCCTATTTACTGTTTTATGCTTATGCATAATTAGGCATGAATGTGATTAGAATCAGGTGCATTATAGGAAGGGGCTTGCATATAGAGAAATGATTATGTAGTCTAATTTACCAATGTAAACAGGGAACTATCCAAGCTATACTCCTTAGTAAACAAACCCTTACTTCTCTTGAACCCCATAAATGAAAGCCTCAGCTAATAATTGGGAACTTTGAGTATTTTTACCCGTGTGGCACACTGTCAGATTTGTCACATATCTCTTTTGAATCTGTATTATCTTTGCTCAAATAAAGTTATCTTGATTCTTTTACAAATATATGTGAGCCCTTATTTTCAGTATTTTGGATATGAGACAAAGAACACAGGGTCACTAGCCTAGACTCTGACCATGATAACACTCCCTGTTTCTTCCAGCATGAGTAAAGTTCCTGCCTGAAGGATTATTCCACTTAATACCTCTCTCCAGCCTTTCTTTTTTCCTTTCACTGAAACCAAAACCCAACTTTATTTTCTTTCTTAGAAAAAGAGATAGCATGTTGTTCTTCCAAGATCCTCTGCTGTGTACATTCAAACTTTGTCCTGTTCACCTCTTTTATATACCTCACTTTCTTCCTCACCCCATTTCTACATTTAAAGTCATATGGTGGTTAGTGTTGTTCTTGGAAGATGCTTAGTCATTAGAAGGCTTGCGATACAAGCATAAGAACCTAACTTTGAGCCCCAGAACCTATGTGGTTCTTTTGTTAATTTATTTTGTTTTAAACCAGGTATATTTGTATGCATTGGAATCCAGCTCTGGAAGGAGATAGGAAGATCTCTAGGACTGGTCAGCCAGTTTGGACAAATCAGCAAGCTCCAGACCAGTGAGAGACCCTGTCTTAAAAAATACGGTGTTGGTTTCCCAGAAATAACATCCAAGATTGCTCTGTGGACTATATACATGCAAATCTACACTCACACAAACGTGCTCACATGTATACACATGTAGATACTCAAACAGGAACCTTTCTACAAGCCACTTAGCAAGCTTAATATGGAGGAATAATGGTGGTTAAAAGCACCAGGAACAAAAGGAGCAAGCAATATTGTTTGAGATTCATTCCTCTTTAAGTGCCTGTCTGTGAGTTTGCCTAATTACTTTAAATGGCAGCATATTTTAGAATTACTGAAACTTCTATAACAGAACAAAAGTCTATGGGAGAACTTCAAAGCAGTCATCACAAATGCCCCCTTTTTATCACATGAAGTTGATGTTCAACAGCCCCAATTTGCACACTGTGAGATATGACTATTACTTCAAGATGGTGTAGTAGTCAACCTGACAGGACTCAGAATTGCTGTGGAGAAACCTCTGGCTATTTCTTTGAGGAAACCTTTATATTAGGTTAATTGAAGTGTTAAGACTCATCCTAATTGTCAGCGACTCTATGCCATGGACCAAGGGTTTTGGGCTGTATACAAGAAGTCTACTGAGCATTAATCTCTCTCTGTTTCTTGACTGGATCCATTTGGTCTGCAACCAGCCTTTCCAGCTAGGATGGACTGTTTCCTGGAACTGTGATCCAAAATAAACCCTTCCTTCTTCAAGTGGTTGTTGTTGGTTATTTGTTCACAGCAACCAGGAAAGTAGCTAACATAATAAAGTAAATTTTCTCAGATGCTGAATGTGGAAAGATGAGGAAGAGTATCTTAAGCCAGGAGCCATGAAGGCAGAGTTTAGGTGTGTTGGTAGGATAAGGAAACAGCATTGTCTGAGGCATGGAGAAAGTGAAATAGCCAATGGTCTGCACACATATACTCTAATTTTATGGTTCTTCACCTGATATAAGTTTAGAAAATGTTGCCCATGGTGTGCACTGAGGGTAGAGATTTTAGCTGTCTGATGATTAAAGTTTATTCATCAAAATAATCACCTGTCTCTGTGAAGGATCGGTAATCAAAAGCAGTTTAGAATAGATGAAAATGCCTTCTGACTATTTGAAAAACAGTTTACTGCCACAAGCTGTGCACTAGAGTTGTTACCTACAGCAAGGGATACAGTAGTCTACTGCTAAGTATGTACTGTAAAGCTACTGACTCAAATAACTCAATCTAGAAGGTTTACTCAGATTCCCAGTACTAAGGTTATTAACATCACTTAGCCCATCAATTAGAGTTCATTTTCACATGGACCATTTGCCTACAGGTAAGTGTGTGTGTGTGTGTGTGTGTGTGTGTGTGTGTGTGTGTGTGTGTGCCTGTGTGTCTCCTTAAACTATTTGTAGGCAGCATGGAGCTTAGCTAGTTGGAGAGTCCTTCCCTCCAGTAAGTGTTTACTGTTTGCACAGACCTAGAGAGGAACCTTGTGAATATTGCAAGTTTCCAGAGCTTCCTGAGACTTGTGAGGTCTACTTCCTCTCAGAGATAATTTCTAAAAATATACTTTAATTACCTGAGAATTAGTCATTTACTACTGCTATAATTCTGTGCAAGTAACTTAACTGCTCAGAAAATAGTGCTATATTTATTACTTATAGTTGTCATTAAGATTGCTGAGAAAATGAATGCAAAGTGGTGGGCATTAATAACTAGTAATTACTATCTCAATTTATGTAGCTATTATTACTAAATAATCTATTTCTCTTATTGATCAGAGAGGCAATTGTACATATGAAAAATCACAGAGGAGCCAGTGAAAAGAATTTAAGACATAGCCCTGTTCATCTAGTCCAATTTTTTTTCTATGAGGTCACATATCATGGTTAGTTGTCCTTGAAGACATAAGAACCTATTGTGTGTTTTTAAGTTCCCTGATTTCCCTTCAACTAAGTAAGAAAATATCATGACTGAAAGTCCTTCCCTCTATCTGCCAAAACAATTTAGATGTTTATAGAAGATGTGGCCTCACTAACACATTAACAGCTATTAAGCCAACAATAATTCCATGGTAAGTTCTCAGCATTGATTCATTCCTCCCTTTTCAATGTTATCTCAACCCTGGAACTTGCCAGACATTCAGCTCTCTAAATAAAGGCTCTCTAATCCGTTTAGGTGACTGAGCACTTCTGAAACCTTCCATTCTTTTGCAAACAACTTGATGTTTTAAAGGCTCATGTTAAAGTAAGTAAATAAACCAGATATTGTGAATTTTAGGTTCTAGTAAGAAAAATAACTAATAAAAAGAACAAAAAAGAAAGCGACTCTCTAGACTTTCATACTATTTAGATATTTAGATTTTTTTGACACTTAGACATTATACATTTTAGATAATTGGGACACAAATCACTATGCTTCTTTATTCCAGGCTAGGCATGATGGGAAGTTTATGATTTTTCTGAAATAACAATAAAAAGTAGATGTTGCTGTATAGTAGTAACTATTGATCATGAAAAATATCTACAGCAAACATAGCTTCATGAAGTTAGCAAATCAATCCTTGGACTGAGAATATAGACTTGTTCAATCAATAAATTTGGTCTAAATCTCTTTCTATTTATGGGTGATAAATGTGAACTCAATGCTTTCTCCACATGTAGTGTATGCAAACATACTTCAGACTATCATAAGAATACTTTCATTCAACACAGTGATAGTAGTAGATAATGAGTAGCCACTGTTCATAGCCTTTGAAGCCAATCACAGGCAGCTAACTGATCAGGTTATGCTCTTTTAAGGCAAATAAATGCTGACTAATGTTAGTCAGATTCTTTCTGTATGCCACTTCCTTTTCTTTGGTTATAAATACATTTAACGTAGGTGGTATCATTCCAAACTGGAATGCTGCCTTTTCTTCTTCTTTTTGCTCATACAAACTTTGTTAAATATAATTTAGGTTAGAGTTTCTTCAGTAGATACAAGTACTTCAACTTTCAAACTTTATTTATTTTCTGATGCTGGGGTCAAAGATGAAGGCTTTGTGTATTCTAGACAAGTACTCTATCAATAAGTTCCATCATTAGCCCTTAGTTATTTGAGAAAGTGTATTTAGTTATGTAGCCTAGCGCTGATCCCACTGAATGAGAGTAAAGACTATTACCCAATTCCTTGTTCGAATTAAACAAGCTTTATTTTCTATCAGATAGGTTTATCTCCTTAAATCAGGGCTTCACAAATAGGATGAAACAGAGAGAGTAGGGTTTATATAGACGAAGAAAAGTGAAAATCTAGGGGGGTTTCAAGGATTGGGTGATTTCTAGAGAAATTTTGGTTACATAGGCAGTTGACTGAACATCTCAAAATTATTTGACAGAACATTTTAGCATTTCAGGGTGTATTCAAGGTATGAGTCAAATTCCATAGGGTGGGAGCATGTTAAATTCCAGAAACAGGTTAGTCATGGCCAAATTGAATTTCCCAACAAACAGAAATGAACTTGTTCTGACCTCATAACAAAATGGCTTCTATCTTTAAAATGGAGTCAGGTTGGTCCATCACTAGAGTAACCTCAAACTTGGTTTTGCCTCACTTTCAAGTGCTGAATTATATAAATTTCCCCACCATAGTTCCTTTGTACAAATTTTAGTATCACATATTTGTATAATGTTGGAATTATACTGTGAATATATATTTGTCATTGTCTCTGGTAATAAGCACAGAATTACTAAACAAATGAAAGCCTTTTCAGTTATCAGAATGTCCTGTTCATGAGCAGATGTGGTAGCACAGTATTACAATCCTAGCAGTTATGAGACAGAGGAGGCAGGTCAGGAGTTCAAGGCCGTCATCAATATGTTGTAAGCCAGACCAAGACAAATGAAACTCTTGTCTCAAGAACACAAAATATAAGAAAGCAGAAAACATCTTGTGGGCTTGTAAATGTTTGCATGTGTGTCAGAGTTTAACCTGGGACTTCTTAATGTTGCAATTTCCTGGAAGCAGTGTTAGGAGAGAGCACTGATTCTTACTTGCTTTCAGTTGGTTTGTGTGAGTGATGTCTCCAAAACAAACCTAGCAGTTGTACATGAGCAACACATTCACAGCTG
Source organism: Lophiomys imhausi (assembly GCA_907164525.1). Taxonomy (NCBI): domain Eukaryota; kingdom Metazoa; phylum Chordata; class Mammalia; order Rodentia; family Muridae; genus Lophiomys; species Lophiomys imhausi. Next base: position 9,904,824 of record CAJQZJ010032114.1, read on the forward strand.
TACAGAGAAGGGCCAGGGTAATTTGAGGAGAAGGAAAATGCTTCCCAGGTCTGCAGATGTATCACCCCACTTGTAGAATAAACATGACTAGATGAGAATGCTCAGTAATATAGTCCTTCCTCTATGCCTTTCTTTCATATGCAAGCATTCTAAAATTCCATGACAGGAGAAAAAAATGATGGCCAATTGTAGAATAGGCAAAGCCATCTTGGGAATGATGATGCTCTTTGCTCACTTGAAAGTTGGAGATATTAACTGGTAATACAAAGCTCCCACTCCTGGCATGAGATGACTAGGACACTATGAGTGAATGTAAGCCAAATTGGATACCTGCTTTAATATTAGATTTTACTCCACAGAAAATGTAGAAAACCAAAAACCAAAAACCAAACAAACAAAAAACATAGTATCCCCCAAGCTAGACAAACTTTGTGATTTCTAGTGATTCTGGTTCAAGTAGAGATATATTGGTACAAAGTAGCAGAATCAGAATTTGGGGCATGAAGAGGATATAAGCTGGGTAAATATAAAAGCTCTTCTTCGGGTGTCATAGGCTAAAAACAACACAAGGAAGACAAAAAGAGAAAACCAACTTTATCTATCTATCTATCTATCTATCTATCTATCTATCTATCTATCAATATCTATCTATCCTTCTATCTATCTATCATCTATCTAATCTATCTATGGATATATCTTTATATATATGGATATATATATGGATATATATGTGTGTGTGTAATATATATATGGGTATGTGCATTTATTTGTATACATATGATTGTGTTTGATAGATTTAAAAACCATAGAGTTTTGGTTTAAAGCATGATATGGACTGGAGAAATGTCCCAGTAAGTAAAGTGCTTGCTGAGCATGCATGAGTACCTGAGTTCAGCACCAAAGAATCCATGTGAAAAATACAGGGGCCACATGCCAGCAATCTGAGTGGTTCATGGCAGACACTAGTATCGTGGTAGTCAAGGAGACTTGACTACCCAGCCTGGGTGAATAAATGAGCTCCTGGATCAATGAAAAATTAATTATGTGATCAATTGTGGAAGACAGCCAATGTTAACTCCTGGCTTCCGTACATGTGAGTACATATGCACACTCACAGAATAAAAGCATGGCTGACATCAACAATCCAGTCATTTTAATTCATTAACTTGTTATATATTTTACTGAAACTTGAATTACTTAGTACTCCATTTAATACTTTTTTAAAATTTATTTATTTATTGAAGTTACTTCCTGATCTCAGCCACCTCTCTCCTCTCCACCCTGTCTCACCCTCCCATCATCTTCCACTTCCTCCTCCTTTCCTTCTCCTCAGATTAGAGAAGACCTCCATATTAACCCACCTTGGTTCATCAAGTTGAATGAGGGATAAGAGCTTCCTCTTCCACTGAGGCCAGACAATGCAGCCTAGCTAAGGTAAGGTGTTCCATGAACATGCAATAGAATCTATGTCAGAGACAGCCCCTCCCCCACCCCCTGTTCTACTTGCTAAGGGATGTGCATGAAGACCAAGCTGCCTATCAGCCATATATGTGTAGGAGGCCTAGGTGTAGTTTGTATATGCTTTTTTTTTTTGGGGGGGGGGGTTGGTGTTTTAGTCTTTGTTAACCCTCCAGGGTCATAGTTTGGTTGGTTCTCATGTGGCATTCTTATCCCCTCCAGATCTCTCTATTCTTCCTTACTCTCTTGTATAAGACTCCCAGAACTTCACCTAATGTTTGGCTGTGTGTCTCAGCATCTGTTACAATCCTCTGCTGGGTGGGATATCATAGAATATCACAATGACCATAGGATAGTTATGCTAGGTTCCTGTCTCTTTGGGTCTGTGGGTTGTAGGATGGTACTTGTACTATATGACTAATATCCACTTATAAGTGGGTACATACCATGTGTATCTTTTTGTGTCTGGGTTACCTCACTCAGGATGAGCTTTTCTAGTTCCATCTGTTTGGTTCCAAATTGCATGATTTTCTTGTTTTTGATAGCTAAGTAGTATTCCATTGTGTAAATGTACCAAATGTAATTTTTTTTTATCCACTCTTTGGTTGAAGGACATCTGGGTTGTTTCTTATTTCTGGCTATTACAAATAAAGCTGTTATGAACATAACTGAACCAATGTCTTTGTGGTTTGGTGGAGAATCTTTTGGGTACATTACCAGGAGTGGTATGGCTGGGTCTTGAGGTAGAACTGTTCCTACTTTTTTGAGATATCACCAGATTGATTTCCAAAGTAGCTGTACAAGTTTGTATTCCCATCAGCAATGGAGGAGTGTTTCCCTTTTACTGCATCTTTGTCAGCATGTCCTGTCATTTGAGCTTTTGATCTTAGACATTCTCATGGGTGTGAAATGGAATCTCAGAGTCATTTTGAGTTTCCTTTCACTGATGATTAAGGATGTGGAACATTTCTTCAGGTGCCTCTAGGTTGTTACAGACTCCTCTGCTGGGAATTCTCAGTTTAATTCTGTACCCCATTTTTTGATTGTATTATTTGGTTTGTTGGTGTCTAATTTCTTGAGTTCTTTATATTTTTTGGATATCATCCCTTTGTCAGATATGGGGCTGGTGAAGATATTTTCCCAATCCATAGACTGCCCTTATCCTATTGACAGTGTCCCTTGCCTTACAGAAGTTTTTATTTTCATAAAATCCCATTTGTCCCATTTACTGATTGTTGGTCTTAGAGCCTGAGCTATTGGTATTCTGTTCAGGAAGATGTTTCCTGTGCCAACGAGTTCAAGGTTTCCCCCCACTTTCTCTTCCACTTGACTTAGTGTATCTGGTTTTATGATGATGTCTTTGATCCATTTTGACTTGAGCTTTGTGCAGGGTAATAAATATGAATATTTTTGCATTCTTCTACATGTAGACATCCAATTAGATCAGCACAATTTATTGAAGATACTTTCCATTTTCCATATTGACTTCTTTGTCAAAATTAAGTGACTATAGGTGTGTGAGTTTATTTTTGGGTCTTTGGTTTGATTCCATTGATCAACCTGCCTGTTTCTATTCTAATACTATGCAATTTTTATCAGTGTTGCTTGAAATCAAGGATGGTGATACCTCCAGAAGTTCTTTTACTGGACAATATTGCTTAGCTACTCTGGGTTTTTTGTTTTTCCATATGAAGTTGAGAATTTTTCTTTCAAGGTCTACAAACAATTGTTTGTATTTTGATAGGAATTTAATTGAATCTACATATTGCTTTTGGTAAGATGGCCATTTTTAGTAGGTTAATCCTACCTATCCATGAACATGGGTGATCTTTCCATCTTCTGATATCTTCTTCAAATTCTTTCTTCAGAGCCTTTAAGTTCTTTTCATACATGTCTTTCACTTGGTTGGTTAGAGTTACACCAAGATATTTTATGTTATTTATGGCTGTTATGAAGGGTGTTGTTTCCTTAATTTTTTTTCTCAGCCCATTTTTTCTTTTGTATTAAGGAGGGCTAATTTTTTGGAGTTAATTTTGTATCTAGTCATTTTGCTCTAGGTGTTTATCAGATGTAGGAGTTCTCTAGTAGTATGTTGGCAGTCACTCATGTACACTATCATATCATCTGAAAACAGTGATACTTTGACTTTTTCTATTCCAATTTGTATCCACTTGATCTCCATTAGTTGTCTTATTGCTCTGGCCAGAAATTCAAGTACTATACTGAAGAAATATGGAGAGTGTGGGCAGCTTTGTCTTGTCCCTGATTTTAGTGGGATTGCTTTGAACTTATATCCATTTAATTTGATGTTGGCTACCAGCTTGCTCTGTGTTGCCTTTATTATGTTTATGTATGGACATTGTATACCTAATCTCTCCAAGACTTTTATCATGAAGGGGTGTTGGATTTTGTCAACAGCTTTTTCTGCATTTTGTGAGATGATCATGTGATATTTTTCTTTTAGTTTGTTTACATGTGGATTTTCCAAAGTTAAACCATCCCTGCATTTCTGAGATGAAACCTACTTGGTCATGGTGGGTGATGTTTTTGGTGTGTTCTTGGATTCAGTATGTGAGTATTTTATTGAGTATTTTTACATCAATGGTCATAAGTAAGATTGGTCTGAAATTCTCTTTTTTTTTTGTTCAGTCTTTGTATGGTTTAGGTATCAAGGTGACTATAGTGTCATAGAATGATATTGGCATGTTCCTTCTATTTCTATTTTGTGGAATAGTTTGAAGAGTATTGGTATTAGCTCTTCTTTGAAAGTCTGATGGAATTCTGCACTGAAACAGTCTGGATCTGGATGTTTTTTGGTTGAGGAGACTTCCCTATGTCTCCGTGAGGTGTCCTTTGGGTGTATACCCAGAAGTGGTATGGCTGGTCCTGAGGCAAAGTTATTCCAAGGTTTCTAAGATATCTCCAGACAGACCTCCATAGTGGTTGCACAAGTCTGCACTCCCACCAGCAATGGAGGAGGGTTCCCCTTTCTCCACACCCTCGCCAACATGTGCTGTCATTTGAGCTCTTTATCTTAGCCATTCTGACAGGTATGAGATGGAATCTCAGGGTCGTCTTGAGTTGCATTTCTCTGATGATTAAGGATGTTGAGCATTTCTTCAGGTGACTCTCGGCCATTAGGGATTCCTCCTTTGTGAATTCTCTATTTAGCTCCGTCTCCCATTTTTTGATTGGATTATTTGGTTTCTTGGCATTTAGTTTCTTGAGTTCTTTGTAGATTTTAGATAATAGCCCTCTATCAGATGTGGGGTTGGTGAAGATTTTCTCCCAGTCTGTAGGCTGCCGTTTTGTTCGAATGACAGTGTCTTTTGCCTTACAGAAGCTTTTCAGTTTCATGAGGTCCCATTTATTGATTGTTGATCTCAGGTCCTGAGCTGTTGGTGTTCTGTTCAGGAAGTTGTCACCTGTGCCAATGAGTTCGAGGGTTTCTCCTACTTTTTCTTCTATTATCTTTAGTGTGGCCGGCCTTATGTTAAGGTCTTTGATCCACTTGGAATTAAGTTTTGTACAAGGTGATAGGTATGGGTCTAATTTCATTCTTTTACAAGTGGACATCCAGTTGGACCAGCACCATTTGTTGAAGATGCTGTCCTTCCATTGTGCGGTTTTGGCTTCTTTGTCAAAGATTAGTTGGCCATAGGTGTGTGGATCCATGTTTGGGTCTTCAATTCGATTCCATTGATCCACTGGTCTGTTTCTATACCAGTACCATGCTGTTTTTATTATTATTGCTCTGTAGTACAGCTTGAAATCTGGGATGGTGATACCTCCAGATGCTTTTTTTTATTGTACAGGATTGATTTAGCTATTCTGGGTTTTTTGTTGTTCCATATGAAGTTGAGTATAGCTTTTTCCAAGTCTATAAAGAATTGTGTTGGTATTTTGATAGGAATTGCATTGAATCTATATATTGCTTTTGGTAGAATAGCCATTTTTATTATGTTGATCCTACCTATCCATGAGCACGGGAGATCTTTCCATCTTCTAAATGCCTCTTCCATTTCTTTCTTCAGGGCTTGAAGTTCTTGTTATATAGGTCCTTTACTTGCTTGGTTAGAGTTACCCCCAGGTACTTTATATTGTTTGTGGCTATTGTGAAGGGGGTTGTTTCCCTTATTTCTTTTTCGGTATGCTTGTTTGTTGTATAAAGAAGGGCTTCTGATTTTTTTGAGTTAATTTTGTATCCAGCCACCTCGCTGAAGTTGTTTATCAGCTGTAAGAGTTCTTTGGTGGAGTTTTTGGGGTCGCTTATGTATACTAACAGATCATCTGCGAATAGGGATAATTTGCCAAAACTAAATCAAAATCAGATTAACAGCTTAAACAGCCCAATAACCCCTAAGGAAATAGAAACAGTCATTAATAATCTCCCAACCAAAAAAAGCAAAGGGCCAGATGGCTTTAGCACGGAATTCTTCCGGACTTTCAAAGAGGAGCTAACACCATTACTCTTCAAACTCTTCCACCACATAGAAACAGAAAGGACACTGCCAAACTCATTCTATGAGGCCACTGTCATTCTGATTCCTAAACCACACAAAGACCCAACAAAGAAAGAGAACTTCAGACCAATCTCCCTCATGAACATAGATGCAAAGATACTTAATAAAATACTAGCAAACCGAATTCAAGAATACATCAAAAATATCATACATCATGATCAAGTAGGCTTCATCCCAGGAATGCAGTGATGGTTCAATATACGAAAGTCTATCAATGTAATTCACCATATAAACAAGATGAAAGAAAAAAACCACATGATAATCTCGCTAGATGCAGAAAAAGCATTTGACAAAATCCAACACCCCTTCATGCTAAAAGTCCTGGAGAGAACGGGCATACAAGGGCCGTACCTAGAAATAATAAAGGAAATATACAGCAAGCCAGTGGCCAACATTAAATTAAATGGAGAGAAGCTTGAAGCATTTCCTCTAAACTCAGGGACAAGACAAGGATGTCCACTTTCATCATATCTCTTCAATATAGTACTTGAAGTTCTTGCTAGAGCAATAAGACAACTAAAGGAAATCAAAGGGATAAACATTGGAAATGGTTGAGAAATTTTTAATGACTGCCTCTATTTCCTTAGGGGTTATAGATCTATTCAAATTATTTACCTCATCTTTATTTTTAACTGGTAAGTAGAATCTATCGGGAAACTCATCCATTTCAATTAGGTTTTCCAATTTTGTGGAGTACAGACTTTTGAAGTAAGACCAAGTTATTCTTTGAATTTCCTCAGTATCTGTTGTAATGACCTCCTTTTCGTTTCTTATTTTATTAATTTAGATATTGTCTCTCTGCCTTTTAGTTAGTTTGGCTAAAGGTTTGTCTATCTTGCTGATTTAAAGAAAACAGCTCTTGGTTTCATTGGTTCTTTGTATTGTTCTCTTTGTTTCTAATTTTTTTATTTCAGCCCTGAGTTTGATTATTTCCTGCTGTCTACTCCTCTTAAGTGTATTCACCTCTTTTTGTTCTAGAGCTTTAATGTGTGCTGTTAAGTTGTTAATGTGAGATCCCTCCAATTTCTTTCTGAAGGCACTTAGTGCTATGAACTTTCTTCTTAACAATATTTTAATTGTGTTCCATAAGTTTGGGTATATTGTGCATTCACTTTCATTAAATCTTGGGAAGTCTTTAATTTGTTTTTTTTATTTCTTCCCTGACCCATTGGTCATGGAGTAGTGAGTTGTTCAGTTTACACAAGTGTGTACCCTTTTTCTTATTTCTGTTGTTGTTGAAGTCCAGTTTTAATCCATGGCAGTTTGATAAAATACAGGGGGTTATTTCAGTTTTCTTGTATCAGCTGAGGTTTGTTTTGTGACCAATGATCATTTATGATCAATTTTGTAGAAGGTTTTATGAGGTGCTGAGAAGAAGATATATTCTTTTGTGTTGGGTAGAAAGTTCTGTAGATATCAATTTGATCCACGTGATTCGTGACATTCGTTAGTTTCATTATTTCTCTGTTTAGTTTCTGTCTTTAGGACTTGTCCATTGGTGATAGTGGTATGGTGAAGACTCCCACTATTAATGTGTGGAGATTCATGTTTTTTTAAGCCTTAGTAATCTTTCTTTTACAAATTTTGGTGTTCTTGTATTTGGGGACAAATGTTTAAAATTGAGATGTCTTCTTGGTGGATTTTTCCTTTGATGAGTATGAAGTGTCCTTCTTCATCTCTTTTGATTAAATTAGGTTGAAGATCTATTGAATTAGATATGAGAATGTTTACTCCAGTTTGCTTCTTGTGTCTATTTGCTTGGAAAACCTTTCTTCAGTCCTTTATTCTGATGTACTGTCCATCTTTGTTACATAGTTATGTTTCTTGTATGCAGTAGAAAAATAGGTCCTGTTTTCACATCAGTTCTGTTAGTCTATGCCTTTTTATTTGGGAATTGAATACATTAATATTGACAGATATTAATGATCAATGATTTTTAGTTTCTTTTATTTTGATGTTGGTAGTTTTAGTGTGTGGGTGTGTGATTTGCTTCTTTTGGTTTAGCTGCAGAGAAGTATTTGCAGCCTATGTTTTCTTGGGTGAAGTTAGCCTCCTTGGGTTGGATTTTTCTTTCTAGTATTTTCTATAAGCCTGAATTTGTGAATAGATATTGTTTAAATTTAGTATTATTATGGAATATTTTCTTTATTCTGTCTATGGTGGTTGAAAGTTTTGCTGGCTATAGTATACTGGGTTGACAGGTGTGGTCTCTTAGTGTCTGCAAGACATCTGCCCAGGCCCTTCTAGCTTTTAGAGTTTCTGATGAAAAATCAAGTGTGATTCTGATGGGCCTGCCTTTGTATTTTACTTGACCTTTTCCCCTTGCAGCTTTTAATAGTTTTTCTTTGGTTTGCATATTTAATGTTTCGATTATTATATGGCAGGAAGAGTTTCTGTCCTGGTCTAATCTATTTGGTGTTCTACAATTCTCTTATATGTTTATAGGCATCTATTTCTTTAGGTTGGGAAAATTTTCATCTATGATGTTGAAGATATTTTTATGGTCCTTGGAGCAGGAGTCTTCTCTTTTTTTCTTCTTATTATTCATACTGTCCTTGATTTCTTGGAAGTTTTGAGTGCAGAATATTTTAGATTTCACATTTTCTTGGAGAGATGTACTGATTTCTTCAATTGAATCTTCTACTCATGAGATTCTTTCTCTCATTTCCTATATCCTATTTGTGATACTTGTGCCTGTAGTTCCTGTTCTCTATCTTAGGTTTTCTAGCTCCAGGTTTGTCTCAGCTTGTGTTTTCTTTATTACTTCCATTTCCATTTTCAGACCTTGAATCGTTTTTTATACATTTCCTTCTCCATTTTTATTGTTTTTCCCCTGTATTTCTTTAAGGGATTTATCCATTTCCTTCTCATGTTTGATTGTGATTTCCTGTATCGCTTTAAAGGATTTAATCCATTTCCTTCATCTGCTTGATTGTGTTTTCCTGAAATTCTTTAGTGGAATTTATTTATTTTCCTCTTTTAAGGCCTCTATCATTTTCATAAACATAGATTTGTCATCATTTTCTTGTGTTTCTTGTGTTAGAATGGTCATGGATTCCTGTACCAGGAGAGCTGGGTTTTGGTGGTGCCATATTACCCGGTTTTTGTTGACTGTGTTGTTTCGTTGGCCTTTAGCAATCTGGTTTGTCCCTGCTGTCTGTCAGTTGTTCCAGCTGCCTGCTGAATTTGATGTCCTGGAAAGAGTCCTGATCTGGAGGCTGGATGTTCCTGTAGATCCTGAGATCAAGAAGGTCACTTCAGGAAGATTGGTAGGGCTGCAGACTGAAGGATGGAGCCAGGGAGACATCCTCTTGGCCAAACAGGAAATGGGTGGAGGCCAAATACCAGACCCTGGTTCCCTGAGAATCCAGGTGATGACCTCTTGGAGAAAAACTGTTGGAGGTATGGGAAGTGCCTGGAGGCCAGAAATCAAAGCAGAGGATCCCTGGGACTAGGCAGATAATCTCTTGGAGAAACTCTCTTAGAGTCACTAAAGGGCCTGGAGGCCAGAAGTGGAGGCTGAGCATTCCTGGGATTCAGCTGATGATATCTAGGAGATGCTTTGTTGGAGACAGGCTTCAAGGCCAGGGTCCTGCACTCATATCCCTGGGACTTGGAGAAAGACCTCTCAGAGAAGCCTTCCTGGGAGGGTCTGGAAGTGCCTGAAGCCAAGAGGTCTGGAAAAATGTCTCTGGGGCTAGCTGGATGATGCCTCAGATACTCTGTCTAAGTCACAGGAAGCACCTGGAGGTTAGAGGCTGGTGTATGCATCCCTGTGACTCAGAGGAAGACCTCTTGGAGAAACATTCTCAGGGAAGCATGTGGAGGCCCAAGACAAGAGCAAGTGACACTGGGGCTCATAGGAAGACCCCTTGGAGAAGCTCTCCGGGGGAACACAGGAAATTCCTGGTGACCAGAAGTTGGGGCCCTGCATCACTGGTAGCTGGGATCTGACCTTGGTAAGGTGGCTGGGCTTGGGGCCCAATGACTGGGATCCATGGTTTGACAGAATCTATGGGAACATCCTTACTCTGGGAAAATGCAGACATGGGTGTTTCAGGGTCACAGTGTGTCCTCACATTCTTTCTGCAGTTAATGAGCACCTGTTACTTGTACAGCAGGTAGATTTTGTGCTGCCATCTTGGAATCTCCTCCCATTTAATATTTTTTAAATGATAGTTTTATACACAGAAACTTAATCCACAAAAATTCAATGGAAAACTAAGGAAGAATAAAGAAATCCCAATTCAATGATAAAGGCAGTTTCTTTAACATTTGATAAATAGATGAATAGGTAGATGTCAAGATGAAGAAAGTGATTTCTTGGTGAAATTGCTCTACCTAGCTTTGGAGACCCTAAAGAACACCCAGGAGACAACTGCAATGTAAATGCATGAGGGTTGTTTATTCAAGCTCAGAGCTTGGACTCTCAACACTCATTGACACAGCAGTTCAAGTTGAGAGCCCCCAGACCCAAAAGTACAGAGTTTATATACAGGCTCAGACAAAGAAGCAGGTTTTTTACCATATGATTGGATGGCATTTGGGTAGCTAGTCATGTCCATTTCTTATTGGCTCATTATTACTGACTAACCAGCTGTGGTCAGCTTGACCACCAGAAAGTTTGTTTAGACTTTTTGGGTGCTTTCTCAGAGTGAGTGGGCTGTCTGGTGATGATGAGGGAACACCCCTGGAATACAAGGTTGGGTACATTTTGTTGTTGTTCTGGAACTGGAGGTCAGCTCTGAGTCAAACTTAATACAAAATGGAATTTTTTTTTCAAGATATATTCAGTCAGGCTCCACATTTTCCTCTTTCTCTAGGTCATAGAGAGAGCCAATCATGGGTCTTTTAACATGACAGTGGTATATCTCCAACAAAAGTTCAAAGCAGTAATCATATAAGGGGCATAAAGCATAACCAGGAGAAACAAAACCAAGGACTCAAGTAGTATATCACTCAAGTAGTATATCAGTTGGCATTATAGAAATAGATATCCATTTGTAGCTTATGTAAGGGAGTTCCTTTTGACATAGCATTTCAGCCCATTAGGTGCGACAATGGACGACATACTCTCTTCTGTAATTACTTCCAGATGACATTAGGACATTGTCATCGGGACCCAGAAAGGCTGAAATGCTAGTCAAAGGCTGGGCAATGGGGGCAGTTATCAAATATCTTATTAGTCAATTGATTCAGGTGAAGAACAGGGAGCAATCATATCTGTTGGACTGGTTCACATCAGGTTTCAGGAAGTCTATGACTTAGCAGCTGTAGTCATCTCTGGATAGAGTCTATCAGCCAGGTGAGATTCTGCTGAGGCAAACATAGACTGGAAATAAAAGTTAAAATTGTTTACTAATTGGGGGAAGGTAAGAAACCCCATGGCCAAGGGGAAAAAAAAAATCTCATTTTAAGAACAGGCAGTTGTCCTTATCTGGAATCCTGTTTGATCTGAGGCTGGTGGATCCAGGTTTTATGACTAGATCTTAGAAGGATAACATGACAGAAACTTGAAAAACAGCTTTGAATTATTAGCATGAACAATTTTTAAGACAAAGGAAATTTAAAATCTTAAATTTGTGACTAATCATCTAGTGGTTGGTTTTACCAGAGCTAGACCAATAACTTACTAGAATTTTAACAGAAACATAGCAAGGGGAAGACACTAACTATTTTTTGAGTCTGGTAACAAGGTAGACTGAGAAGGCATCTGAAGCATTGGTGTTTGTTGTTACACTGTTAAATCTTTTATTATTATAGTCATTAGACTCATCAGGGATCTGAGAACAATAAATATCATCTGAGTAAGCAAGATCAATTGGCTTCCAAATCCAAAATGAACATCCCATTGTTCCTCTGTGTCTGTGGGGCATCCATCTTTGGCCACCAGTACCAAGGTATGACTGACTTTTTGTGAGCTAGGAATTATAAAGGACTGCTTACCTTGTCTTGGCAAAGTTCAGCAGTCGACTTCTCCGTTTGTGTCCAGCACATTCAGCTTGGACAGCATGCTGTCTGATGTTGAGGCAAAGGGTAGTCTAGCCCAGTGGCCCGCTTTGTCATACTTAAAGCAAGTCTCAGGTGGAGTTCTTCTGTGCCCATTTTCTTCCTTGGAGGAAACTAGGAATGCTGTCAGGATGGGGTAGTGTTAAGCATTCTAAATGTTAATTGGTCCTGCTTGCTGTCTGTTACTTACATTGACTCTGATTGGTTAAATAAGATGCCGAGGCCTGAGATTGGGCAAAGACAGAAAAGGTGGGACTTCCTGAGATTAGAACAGGAGGCCTGTGCTTTAGACAGAGTATTCAAGCATTCCAGCCAGCAGTAGGAAGAAGGAGGCATTACAGGCAGGAGCAGCAGTAAAGAGGATGCACACGATGGGTTAGAAAAAAGAACCTCACTCCACATGGCCAGGAACATCGGCTAGCATAGAGATTGGCATTCCAAAGAGACGTATGTATATATGGGGTCATATTTGAGTAATAGAATTGTGAGGTAGCTTAGATGGGCTAGGATTGCTCAATTCAGACCAAGGCTTGTTAAAATCCACATGGTGTCTGTGTGTACTCATTTATAATGGCTGCTTAAAGATTAACAACTGCCAAACCAATTAACAATAATTTAAATACTGGTTAAAAAAAATTTATTAGCCATATGTTTTACATATGGCATCCAACTATGGCAATTAGAATCCATGCTTACAGCTTGAGAGGCCCAGATGAAAGCTGGTTTCCTAGCCAAAGAGTGGGGAGCCAAACTCAAATGCATTTCAAAGCTGGAGCTAACTTAACAAAAGCTATTGCCTTGCAGCAAAGGCTGAGAGCTAAGGCTTAGCTCTCCTTACATACTAAAAAACTGGCAGCTTTCTAAACAGAATTTGAGAGTGGAATTAATTGCCTAGATTAAAAATGGAAGAATTTGTAATGCCTCAATACGTTTGGATTCCAATTGAGTTTGTTCCTCTTAGCATACAAATGGTTTTACCCTGACAATTGTGGTTCTGTATATCTTTTTTGAGAAAGTTCAGACTAGGATAGAGGAAAGAATTTACAGTTGGAATGCTAAATTGCCAACAATGATAATAGAAGTAGGAGGTAGGCCTTTCCTGATAGATAATACAAAACTAATGGCAGCTGGAGCTAAGAGCTACCTGGGTACTAGGTACCTGTCAGGAGTTTATGGTATTGGCCCACCAGTGAAATGCAGCCAAAACTAAATTCCAAGTAATAATGAACAAAACTTTAATTGCAGCATGGGATGGCATGGTTAGACCTGCCAAGGCTTTTGGAATGTTGTTTCTTTGCTTGATTTTTCTTTAGATGTCTTAGATTTTCCTACATTGTGAAGTAGAAAAGATATTTTTCTGGTTTGGCATTGCTAAAACATAAGAGAGTTTTGAAGATTTTGGGCAGATTTCGAATTGTCACCAAGTTCAAAGTTGCTTTCTGGGTTACAGAGTTATTGATATCTGGGATTTAAGTGAAATATTTGAGCAGGGTGATACTGGCACACACCCTTAATCCCTTAATCCCATAACACTAGAGGAAGAAACAGGAAGATCTCTGGATTCTAGACCAGCCTGTTTTAAACAATGAAGGCAGGGTAGGAACCCTGCTGATAAGGCTGCTTACTAAAGACAGTCTAGAATTCAAAAAGACACATTTTTTTCCTTGATGTTAAGTTTAATAATGTCCTTACTGATCTAATGGATAAATGCACATGATCTTAAATTTACATAAAGAGAAAAGGGACACAAGCCAGTCTCCTTAGTTGTGGGGCTCCCACTGGAGAACTGGTTTCAAGAGGCATTTTTGCCCCTAAAAGAGGTATGCTAATTGCTGGGTGTGGTGGTTCACACCTTTAATCCCAGCACTTGGGAAACAAAGACAGGTGGATCACTGACCTTCACCAAGGTCAGCCTGGTGTACAAAGTGAGTCCAGGATAAGGATAGTCAGAGAAATCCTGTCTCAGAGAAAAAGGGGAGGGGGCAAGGAGGAGAGAAAGAAATATATTCTGTTAACCAATGTAAGGACCCAGAGTTAAGCTAGGGAAGTACATGCAAGCCTCATGCCTCCCACAACCAACAGTTAAGAAAAGCTAACATAAAATAGCACATCGTGTTATTTTACACCAGTCTCCTTAAAAATGGGGTTTCCATGGGAGAATTGGAACTCAAATTAATTCAAAATGGTTTAATTAATGTTATTGTTTACTAAGTGTAATTCAATTATTTAAATTAATACCTTGATCTCAAAACTTGGGAGACAAGGACAAAACAGGGTCCTCATGTGTTCGAGGCCAATCTACAGAGCTCTACAGAGCAAATCAAGACAACCGAAGCTACAAAGGCAAACCTTCTCGATAAGGATAGACATATCCACGTAGAAATTAAATCTCCAAAGATAGGAGAAAAAGAAAAGAAGAAATATATAAATGAATACCTTTGTTCCCAAAACATGGGAGACAAAGACAGAGACGGATTAATTCCTTCTGAGTTTGAGGCCAACCTAATCTACAAAAAGCCAGAACAGCACAGAATAAACCTGTTTTAATCAATTAATAAATACGTCAACTGTAGAGGAGAATACTTAAACTCCATACAGTCTTATGCTGTATTTTCAATTTAAAATATATTATATATAGCATATATATGTAATTCTATTATACGCCATCCTTTTATATAACATGAATGGAGACTTGAAAATGTCTTTCTGCTGTTCAAACAAAGACAAGAAAGTATTCCTTAATTGATTTGTGCATCCTGCACATCCAAGGCATTTTGGTAATTGTTACTTGTGAGAAATTATATATTTTCAGAACAATGGGACCTGAGTCCAAAGAAGACAAAACAAGTAACCCAAATGATCCAGCCTCATAGACTGCCTCAATAACTGTTTCCTCAAAAATCTGCATCCAGAACAACTTCAAACAGCTTGCTGAGATGGCCCAGCCTCAAAGACTTTTCCAGACAGGACTTCAATAAAGCCCTGAACTTTCCTACCCAAAGTCCAGCTTCAAACTATAAATTGCTCAGGACATTCAAATTGCTGAGCACATAGAGACTGAACAACAAATGTTACTATTAACTTTATTAACCATTTTTTTTCCATTTTATTTGGGCCCCCAAACAGGTTTTCTGTATCCCAATTCAGCAGGAAGCAGTTTTAAGAGAGCGACGTCCCATTCTCAAAATGAGGGGTGGATGATTGTTTGCTCATTTGATGTGTTATAAATGTTGTTTAGGGGTAATGGTTACAAATTGTTATATTGTCTTGTTAAGCAAGGTATAGAAAGTTAGACTTGGAGATCTCTTTTTCTTTTCTCTATTCTTTCTCTCTTATATAGGGGGAAAAGACTTGAAAAGAAAAAGAGGGGAAATATATGTGTATAGTATAGAAATGATAAGATATAAGGATAGATTATTGAATCTGCTCTGAAACTCAAAACTTGTTATTCTCAAATAAGGTTATTTTTCAATACATTGGTACAGAATTTTGTATGATGATACAAAAATAAGGTTAAATTTTGATTCCTTGGTATATAATTTTATATTTTAACACATAATATGTATATTTCAACTTATATAAGGTGTTCTGCCTATACAAATCATTTAAAAGTATAGGTTTACTTCCAATCCTTTTATGGGTTTCTATTGAAATCTATTTAGGAGACTGGGTAATACAGGTTGATTGCTGGCCAGTCAAGCTCCTAGTCATGTCAAATACTAGTCTTAATTTATCACAAAATAGACTTAATAGGTTAAACAGATACTAAATGGTTAAAATATACAGTTTTCTTGTTCAAAGATAGATAGATAGATGATAGATAGATTTATAAATAAAATAGTAGATGTCTTCAAAACTCTCAGAGGCATACAGAAAATAGCATTTAAAGATTTTTTTTACTATTTTAAGAATTGTTTAATTTAAGACAGACAGCTCCCATTTGACTTGGAATAAGACAATGAGCATCAAAAAGAAATCTCCTATCAGGAGATAATTCCTCAAAAAGAAATCTCTCATCAGGAGACAATTTCTATTGGGCAAAAATGCCCCTGCTCTCTCAACAGAATACATTCAGTCCAAAGACGGACCAGAGCTTAAATGCAGGTAAGTCGATGTAAGTCGATTCTGCAGAGACAGAATGGGAAAATCCTTATTTCTTTATACACAATTTAGTCTGTGAAAAATCCTTGGCCAGAAGGCTCAAGATGATGCTCCAACAATATTGAGAGATATTTGGGACTGTCTAGGCAACAAACTGTCATATTTCTTTTTGGAAGCTGCTCCCCTATGCTTCCTATTCACTCAAATAATAACTTTATCCCTTCTTTTGTCTTTGATGGGGTTTAAGGCATAATAATTATAAAATTTCAATTGTTTAGAATTTAAAAGGGTATTTTCAAGTCTAATTAAAATCTAGGTGTACAAATATAGGATATGATAGAAATTATTTAGGTTCAGACCTTTAGACACACAAAGACAGATTTTTTTTCTTCTTCAAGATTGCCTGATACAAATAGACTAAACATTATGTGTGTAACTTTTATATGTGGTTTTCTTGATTGTTTCATAATTGTTCTTATTGTTTTTACTATATGAATTAAAAAATTTAGCCTTTTTATTAGACAAAAGGAAGGAATTGATGGGGTAGTGTTAAGCATTCTAAATGTTAATTGGTCCTGCTTGCTGTCTGTTACTTACATTGACTCTGATTGGTTAAATAAAATGCCGAGGCCTGAGATTGGGCAAAGACAGAAAAGGTGGGACTTTCTGAGATTAGAACAGGAGGCCTGTGCTTTAGACAGAGTATTCAAGCATTCCAGCCAGCAGCAGGAAGAAGGAGGCATTCCAACCAGGATCATCAGGAAAGAGGACACACACCATGGGTTAGAAAAAACAACCTCACTCCACATGGCCAGGAACATCGGCTAGCATGGATATTGGCATTCCAAAGAGATGTATGTATATATGGGGTCATATTTGGGTAATAGAATTATGAGCTAGCTTAGATGGGCTAGGATTGCTCAATTCAGGCCAAAGCTTGTTAAAATCCGCCTGGTGTCTGTGTGTATTCATTTATAATGGTGGGTTAAGAACTAACTGCCACCAAACAAATTAACAATTATCTAAATATGATTAAACAATTTAATTTATTTTTTATACAAATGGCACCCAAAATAATTTAATTAAATTTTTTACACTGTAAGGAGCTGACATATCTATCATCAAAAGTTTTTTGTATTAAATATTTAAATGTCCTGTTCTGCAGATCTCTGAGGTGCCTGAGGAGGAAAAAAAATCATGATTTTGGCAGGGGAAATTGGTGAATCCCCATCTCTTCCCCCATCTTGGCCCAGGCACAGATGGCAGGAGAAGGGAGATCAATCTCAGTGTGGCATAAGGGGAAAGACAGCTAAGGACTAAGGCTGTTCTCATGGATTCAGAGAAAGACATAGACAAAAACATATAAACAAGAAGACAAACATAAAACCAGTACACAACAACTGGCCAGGCAGATCTGGAAAAGCCTGGAACATCAGCCAAAATCAGTCTGAGACCAAAACAAGGAAACAATCACATAGATTATACAGTATACAGCACAACAGTGAGACCATGCCAAGCTCGATCCAACAACTGGCTAGGCCAGACCAGTTCCCATCCCCCCATTGCCACTGGGGATCTGGACAAGAAGGGAGGCATCTCTTCCCCCTTCTTTCTCAGAGGGAGTTGGAGCATCCTCCAGGCTCCCACGACTGGCAGGGTAACAGGCACGTCTGCCCTACTGCACGTTAGTCTTCTGAATTATCTGACACAGAGAAACCAGAAACAGTGTATGTTATCTGACACGTACAAACCCAGAGCATGCACCACATGCATTCCAATTGTGCATTATCTGACACGCACAAACCAGAATATTTCTGAACTCAGCAACCAAGAAGAAAACAGAAAGTAAGGCAACAGAAGCCAAACCATAGAACACAAACAAAAGCAAATGGTCCGAGAAACAATAAATCAGTCCAGACTTTCATGCAAATCCTGAAAACAAGCCAAACTTGAACTTTCCAGAAAATGAAAACAGAGACAAGCAGTTTAATAGACAACATAGAGAGTCAGGCTAGACAAAAAAAAAAGCTCATACCTCCATCTCTGGGTCTTTCCTGGTGACTCAGGGTCCCCATGATCTTGATGGGATCTCCAAATGTAAAGGCCAATACCAGTCTACTGGAAATTCAGAAATGGTGCCTTGGTTTTCACAAGTACATAGAGAGACATATATACAGACACAGACACACAGAGGCATACTGGCTGGTTTAAACCCTCTGGACAGGAGTCCTGGTGACCTTAGGGATCCAGGACAAGCCCCCAAATGTTCTGCCTGGTTTTGGAGACCCCAAAGACCACCCAGGAGCCAACTCTGATGTAAATGCATGAGGATTGTTTATTCAATCTCAGAGCTTGGACTCTCAATATTCACTGACACAGGAGTTCGAGTTGAGAGCCCCCAGACCCAAAAGTACAGAGTTTATTTGGAGACTCAGACAAAGGAGCAGGTTCTTTACCATATGCTTGGATGACTTTTGGGTAGCTAGTCATGTCCATTTCTGATTGGCTCGTTGTTACTGACTAACCAGCTGTGGTCAGCTTGACCACCAGAAAGTTTGTTTAGACTTTTTGGGTGCTTTCTCAGAGTGAGCTGTCTGGTGATGATGAGGGAACACCCCTGGAATACAAGGTTGGGTACATTTTTTTTGTTGTTCTGGAACTGGAGGTCAGCTCTGAGTCAAACTTTATCCAAAATGGATTTTTTTTCAAGATGGATTCAGTCAGGCTCCACAAAATGATAGGTATATATCCACAGAGGACTGATTTAGAAGACTAGATTCAGTTTTCATTAAGCCATTAACTTGATTTACCTCATTAGAACTGGAACTAGGGGCAGAAAAGTGGCTTTGTGGATAATGGCATTTGTCATAGTTTAATGACCTGAGTTAAAAAAATCCCATGGCCAAAGTCATGTAAGGAAGGAGCCAAATCCCATGAGGTGTTCTCTCACCTCCACACATGCATTGTGACACTTTTGTGCCTATATAGATAAAATGGGCATATTTCCACACACAAATAAATATGTCATTTGAAAACTCGAGCTTCTTAATGTCTTATTTAGTATTTTATTATTAAAAATGACTGATTTATACATTAAAAACTCAAAAAAATCAAGAGAAAAGTTAAAAAATAAAAAGATACCCCAAGTCAATGAAGGGAGTTAATGGTTGTTAATATTTGATAAACATGGGTGAACAGGTAGGCGCAGATATTACTGTATAAAAATGAGTAGATTGTGAGCTAGCCAGAGAGAGCTAGGGCTGAAGACTGCCAAGCAGGCTATCTTCTGTTCTGAACACATTTCCTTAGGTAATCCACTTATGTAGACCTGCGTAGCTCATAGTAACAGTCTCTAAATACATGTTTTCTGTGTTGAGATCTTGTGATTTATGCTTCATTGGACTGGTAAACATGTTTCATTTGGATGACCCTGTGCTGTGTTGGTGCCAGATACTTGAGCATTGAGATTTGCCCTCTTAAGAAAGGCTATTACTAAGAGACCAGAAAATGTAGCTGATTACTTGGTTCAGGTATTATGAAATGCTGCTTGCAGAAAGATATAATCTGACCCAGCTGTACCCTGGAACCAAGTGCACAGTAGCCAGGACTGCTCTTATTTGAATAGCTATAATTTACATGGACATTATTTACGTAACACTTATTTTCATGCCCCCTATTTGCACATTTGGTATTTGCTTGTGTAACAACTCATGGTAACATCCTCGAACCTTCCTCCTTCATGAATTACATGGAGGAAACTGACTAAATAGACACCTTAACCTACTTTTCCAACTGGGGAACACCTCCCCCAGAGATTATTGGATGCTACAGACAGTGCTCTAGAAATTGCCCAGCCTCCTGCCTCTTGCAGTGTACTCAATAAATTTTTTTTACTTTCTGTCCTAGAAAGTACTCATTTCCTACCCGTCGATTGTTTTCCTGCTACCATCACCAGCCATTCACCCAGTTTGCTACATTTCAGAGCCTCAACTGTTTCCTTTATCATGGGATAAGCAAGTATTCTCCCAAGTGTGAAATATGGGCTTGGGGCACACCTTTGTTTAGGTAAACTTGTAGAGTTACTGTTGATGTGATTGTTGCTGCTGTGGATTTTGTTATTTTATAGGCTAAAAGGTGAAGCAGAGAGAGTTCCATTGAGCATTCATTTTCAACTCAAAGTTCTCTACTGAGGGAAGTATGGAGGAGCCCAGCTTTAATGCAAGCAACTGTCTATTAAAATTTTACTTCCAAAACTTAGCTTTATAGATAATCATGGCTAAAATGATGAGTCTCAAAAAAGTGCACCAAAGGAAATTGTAGAGAAAAGGAAGGATGCTAATAGTTGTGGGAGGAAGACTAGAGAGTGTTAGGGATCCCACTGAGCAAAATGTACTATATAAATGAATAGAATAGACAAATAATAAATTCCAAAATAGCTTGAATATTTGCTTCCTCATATAAAAACTGAAATACTAAATACATAGGTACTTGACTATCTACAATAATGGTTTTCATAGTGAGAAGAGAGAGGGGTGTAAAGGGGAACTTGGTCACCTTGTACTTATGTTACATACTGGACATGCATTTATTACAAACATTACAATGTATATGTAATACATCTACAACCAACTGAAAAAAATCAATGAATAAAGGTACTGTCAAATGTAACTGGAATATATTACTACTTGCCATATCTTTAATTTTCAGTTTTGAGTGAGATATATCTTGTTTCTGCAGTAGTTTTTCTTCACTATGAAGTGTTACTTCACTTCATAGGTAACAATATTCAGCAAAAATATCTCAAGAGCTCAAGGGAGTAGATGAAAATAAAAATAAATACTACTTCATGGTTTATCATTAATAATGAAGTATTCTCAGAGTTATATATTTGTAAGTGAAAGAAACAAAGTTAGAGATGAGGAGAGTGATTACAGTATTTTCATGCCTTTAGCTTATTCTGAAGCATTTGCGGGATCCTTACATACTATGTAATCACCATGTAGCCTCATGTTCACAATGAATTGCTCTTCATACCTCACAGGGATAGGCTATAGTTTGTTCTCTCCAGATTTTCTTCAGGTCTCAATTTCTCTCCCTTGGCTATATATCTGATTTGGCCATGGATTTGGATCTGAAGCCCCAGAGTTAAGCCATTAAAATACTTTGGATTAAATAGTACTATGAGATTATTCTCATAGGAGACCTTAAAAATAGTTGTATCCAATTACTGTAATTCTAAGGTTTCCACCATTAGGACCTTGACAAGCTACAGCTGTATTTACAGTTCTTGCAGGAGACTCCTATTTCCCCTTTGAAGAGCAGCATGGAACTGGAATTTGCAGTTTATCAAAGCAAATTTTAGAGCAGTGGCATTGGCTGAAGAATAGAAAACTGTGTGAATTAGAACACACTGAAGTGTTTGCCCACTCATATCTTCAACCCAAATTACCTTTAAAACAGCATTGGGAAGCTGGAAGGATTTCAAAGAGCTCTGTTGATGAATGTGTTGAAAATAGAACCCAGTTTTCTCATGTTCATACAGAGAACTTCACTCCTCAGCAACTCCACCTTGAATTAGTCCTTAAGTTTCCCAATTTTCAAATTCATAAGGCTCTGAGACCCAAATTTACAAATGTCAGTATCATACTCCCTCATCCCTATGATTTTTCACCACATATGTCAAGGGCTATTGGGAAATACTAAATATATACATATAAATATATGTCTTGAGCAGAACAGAGCATTGGTTGCTATAACTGTCATATATACCCAATCTATATTAAAAAGTATATCTGTAGAGATATCTTAGTTGGTTAAGTGCTTGCTCTGGAGGCATGAAGATTCAAGTTTGATCTCCAGAACCAACACACTACAAGAGTGATACGATTAAATAAGATAAGTAAAGGATCCCAACAGTCAGCCTACAAAAGAATCTGACACAATTCGTTTTAATGAGATTTATTCATAATTGGGCCTTGAGGTAGGAGAGTATTAGATAGAATCAATACAATTAATGGAGATCTAAACTTGTTGGGACCTTAAAGGGATGGAGAGTATTTTCTATAAAGCCTGGCTAGCATCTTAATAAGAGTAGGAATGGGGAAGTGGGTAAGCATGAGAGTGGTTGCAGTATGGAGACCAGAGGAGACTCTTCACTGAGCTGCCTTCAGAGTATCTGTAGCAATCTCTCTGAGGAGTCTTAGACCAGACACCAGAACAAAGGAAAGTTTTACCAATTTATTGAATTTTAGGGCTGGTGAGAAGTCTCATATCACATGATTTAGTTCAGCATAGTGTACCTGACAGAGTATGGAGGAGATAGGTACCATGAACTATAACCGAACTTTTAAATTATTATTTAACACTTATTTATTTATTACTAAATTCACTTATAACAAACACCAACAATTTCTTAACTATTAATCCTATAAATTCCTACAACCCCTTTAACCTATCCACTAAACCTATTGATAATTATAACAACCACTTTCATAACCTTTTAGAATGATACAGTCTCTGGGGCAGGTCCTCAGTCGTCAGGAACACAGTCTTTGTTGTAGATTCTTTAACACACTTAGCAGTCCTTTTTCTGGATCTCTCAGATGCAGGTTCGTCAGGGTAGTTGGTTATTGCAGTCTCACCTTAAATAAGGCTTCATGCTTTCTTCTCTGTGGGAGACCCCAGCCGTCTGCAGGCCAACTTACTTCTTTTGAATCAGGAACTCAGCTGCTCTGCCTCAGTCCTTAAAGCCAGGCACCGTTTCCTTTAGGCCACTGTTTGGACAGATCAAACCCCTCTAGGCAAAAGCTGAGCCACAGGGTCCAGTCCTTGGCCTTTTGGTGTCTTGCTCAGGCTTTCTTTGCTCACCGGCTTCTTTCTGCTTCAGGGAGAGAGCTGGCCATCAATGGCCAGCCCTTTTTTCAGCAGGACTCTTGGAGCTCTCTAGCATCAGGGGCCTCTTCTTCTTCTGGGCTCCACGCACTGTCCTCAAATAGGAGGAACTCTGTTTCAGCTTAATTTGGGCTCCGCCCACTTAGCAGCTGAAAACAATGTCAGGTCAGATACTTTGTTTCTTCAAGTCTATTGAGTCTTTCCTGTTTTTCCTGACTTCAACCTTGTTTTTCAGTCTATTAAGTCTTTCCTGTTTTTGCTGACTTCAGGCTGATAATGCTCTTCAGGCCCCGAATTAAGAGACAGTATCAGAAACTCCTATATATTTTCTAAATCTAATTTATCTAACCCCTACAATGAACTTAGAGCTATTAAGTCACAGCACAGCTTGTTTCTTAACTCTCCATCCCAGAGGTAGCTTCAGGGAAGTGGCGCCTGATTTGTGTTGCAGGACATAGCCTAAATGTACAGACCGGTGTTCTAACAGATAGCTTCTTATTTTGTGATTTGGATATGCTTCATATTTACTAATTAACATGTTGATGTATGCTATATCCCATGAAGTCTAAACTTATCTAAATGGAAGTTGTTACTAATGTCATTTTGGTGCAGTTTTCTGGAAACCCAGAATTCTTTCTCAGAGTGTATTAAACATTTTTTCCCAAGTGAGACATCTATAGGAGAAAATTGCACAAACCACCAGAACCATGCATGCTTGTAATATAGAAATTACTTAAACTTAACTAGGTGGGTGGTCCAGAACCCATCCATTCTAAGCCTTCTACCACCAGATGCCTATTCCTCCATTTTTATTTTTAAAATAAGATTTCTCAATGCAGCTCAAACATCTTACTTTAGCCTCACCATTGCTGAGATTACAGGCCATCAACCTGCTCTCTCTCTCTCCAGCTTTATCTGAAAAACTGACATATGTACTTGAAATTGTTTTTATTCAGCATTGTTGATACACAAAATTAAAACAATTCAAAGGCTTTTTTTTTTTCAGTTCTAGAGTTTGGAAATGTTTCCTGCCTTAGAGTGGAGTAAGTCTCAAATGGGATGAGCAGAGGCATCTACAGAAGAGAACCAATGAAAGCAGAAACAAAAATGGGGTGGTGGTTATGCTTTATTTTTATTTTTCCCTTTTATTGAAAACAGGTCCTTTTCTCATACAATAGATCCTGACTGCACTTGCCCTACACTCTATCCTGCCCAATTCCTTCCCATCTCCCCTCCCCTCTGGATCAACTACATTTCTGTCTCTCACAAGAAAAGAACATGCTTCTAAGAGATAAAAACAAAACATGACAAAATAAAATACATTAAGATGAAGCACAAACAATCATACTGAAGTTGAGCACAAGACCACAATAGGAAGAGAAGATTCCAAGGCCAGGCACAAGAGTTAGCTACCCACTCATTTTCATAGTTAAGAGTTCAAAAAACAATTCTAGGCTAATAGCTATAACATAAGTGCAGAGGACCTCGTGCAGACCTGTATAGGCCCTGTGCTTGCTGCTTCAGTCTCTGTGAGTTCATATGCATCTCTCTTAGTTGATTTAGAGGGCCTTGTTCTCTATCTCCCCTAGCTCTTAAAATCTCCATGGGATTCCCTGAGCTCTGATGAGAAGGATTTGATGGAGACCTGTCATTTAGATGCTCTCTCTCTCTGCATGATATTAGGCTGTGGATCTTTGCAATTGTTCCCATCTACTGCTGGAAGAATCCTCTCTGATGACTGGATAAGGCACTGATCTATGAGTATAGCAGAATATCATGAGGAGTCACTTTATTGAAACTTTTTTTTGACCAATAGTATTTGGTTTATACTCTAAGTTTCTGCTTTAGCTAGACTTTTCTTATTTGCTATAGCACTGTCTGGTATTGCTTCTGTCTCATGAAATGGGCCTAAGGTCAAATCAGACATTGGTTGGCTACTTGCCCAAGTTCTGTATCACCATTTCAGTAGTTATTTTGCAGGCAGAATAGATTGTAGGTCAGAGATTTTCTGGATTTGTTGGCATCCAGGATTTTTTTTTTCTTTTTTTTGGTAGCCTGCACAGTACATTCCCATATTAAAGAGACTAGAACATAAGGGTGAAGGCTCCATGCAGGCACCAGCTTGACATCTCCATGTTCAGTGAGTTTTGTGGATGTTTTTCTTGGCAATGAAGCCCCATTGTCAGTTTGAAGAGAGCAGCCTTTTGTCTTAGCAACAGCATAGTTTGTTTTGGAATATCCATGGCATCTCCATAGCCAACAACTCAGTTGAATGCAACCCATTCCCACTATTGTAAGCTTGCCTGGGAACAAGACAAGGCCAGTTCAGAATCCATATACCCCATTACTAGGAGTCCCTATTAGGATCATCTTCATAGATTCCAGGCAGTTTATTCTTCACTAGGTTTCTACACTGCCTCCCAAAAGTCTGATAATTCCAGCCATTTCTGTCTGTACTCTCTCCCTCCACCTCATCTCTCCCCCACCATGAACCAACCCTCCCAGCTCTAATTCCCCTCCCAGTCCTCCTGTACAATCTATTCTCATTCCCCCTCCCAAGGGGATCCACATGTTTCTCACCCCAGACCCTTCCTCTTTGCCTAACCTCTCTGGGTCTACAGATTTGTAGCTTGGCTATCATTTACTCTGCAACTAATATCCACTTGTAAGTGAATAATATTTATTACTATAATTATTTATTATATTTATTTTTCTGGGTCTGGGTTATGTCACTCAGGATCATTTTTTTTCTAGTCACATCCATTTCCCTGCAAATTTCATAGTGTCATTTTTTTAGTAGTTGAGTAATAAATATTCCATTGTGTAAATGTACCATATTTTCTTTACATATTTTTCGGTCAAGGGTCAGGTAGGTTGTTTTCATTTTCTGTCTATTGTGGGTAAAGCTACTATGAATATAGTTGAGCAAGTGTCTTTGTGGTAAGATGGAGGGTGCTTTGAGTATATTCCCAAGAGTGGTATACTTGTGTCTTGAGGTAGATTGATTCTTGATTCTCTGAGAAATCACAATATTGATTTCCATAGTGGATATAAAAGTTTGCAGTTCTACCACCAATGGAGGTATGTTCCCTTTGTTCACCATCCTCAGCAGCACGACCTGTCATTCTGACAGGTGTGAGATGGAATCTCAAATTAGTTTTGATTTGCATTTCCCTGATGGTTAAAGATGTTCAACATTTCTTTAAGTGTTTCTTGGTCATTTTAAGATTCCTGTATTAAGAGTTCTCTGTTTAGGTCTGTACCCCATTTTTGATGTCTAGTTTCTTGAGTTTTAAAAAAATATATATTTTGGATATTGGTCCTTTATCAGATGTGG
This sequence comes from Lophiomys imhausi, assembly GCA_907164525.1. NCBI lineage: Eukaryota > Metazoa > Chordata > Mammalia > Rodentia > Muridae > Lophiomys > Lophiomys imhausi. Next base: position 9,931,143 of record CAJQZJ010032114.1, read on the forward strand.
AGTTGGTAAAAATCTTTTCCTATACTGTAGGCTGCTACTTTGTCAGAATGATGGTGTCCTATTCTTTACAGTTTCATGAGGTGCAATTTATTAATTTTTATCTTATTACATGTACTAATAGTGTTCTGTTTTGAAAGTTGTACCCTGTGCCAATATAGACAAGACTATTCCTTACTTACTCTTTTGTCAGGTTCACTGCATCTGGTTTTATGTTGAGGTCTTTGATCTACTTGGATGGACTAGAGTTTTATGCAGGATAATAGGTGAATCTCTTTGAATTCTTCTACATGCAGGCATCCAGTTTGACCAACACCATTTGTTGAAGATGCTGTCTTTTTTTTCTCGTGCATATTTCTGGATTCTTTATTAAAACTCATGTGTCCATATGTGTGTGAATTTATGTCTTGTCTTCAATTCAATTCAGTTGATCATTATGTTTGTTTTTGTGTTAATGCCATGCATTTTGTAGTACTCTAGTTCTGTATTACAGCTTGAAATCCAGAATGGTGAGACCTCCAGAAATTCGTTCCCTGTTCAGGATTGTGTTACTTAGCCTGGTTTTCTTGCTTTTCTATATGAAGTTCAAAGTTGTCCATTTAAAATATGTAAAGAATTGTGCTAGAATTTGCATTCAATCTGTAGTTTGCTTTGGTTGGATGGCTATTTTTACTATGTTGATCCTCCCAGTCCATGAACATGTGAGATTGTTCCATCTTCAGACATCTTCCATTTCTTTCTTCAAATATTTGAAAATTTTTATCATACAAGTATTTCTCTTGCTTGGTTAGAATTACCCCAAAATATTTTATTTGATTTGATGCTATTGTAAAAGGTGTCATTTCTCTGATTTCTTTCTCAGTGCATTTGATATTTGTATTCAGGATGACTACTGTTTTTTTTTAACTCAATCATGTATTAAGCTACATTTCTGAAATTGTTTATCAGCTGTCAAGTTTTCTTAATGGGATTCTTATGGTTATTTTGTATGTAACCATATCATCTGCAAATAATGATACTCTGACTTCTTTCTCTCCAGTTTGTACCCACTTGATCTTCAGTTGTCTTATTGCTCTAGCTAAAACTTCTATTGCTGTGTTAAATAGACAGGAAGAGAGTGGAATACCTTGTTTTTTCCCCTGATTTTAGTGGAATTACTTTCAGTTTCTCTTCATTTAATTTGATGTTGGCTATAGGGTTGCTGCAAATAGACTTTATTATTTTTAGGTAAGTCTCTTGCATCCTTAATCTCTAAAACTTTTACCATGAAGGGGTGTTGGATTTTTCCAAAGGCCTTTTTGACATACAATGATATTGTCATGTATTTTTTCCTTTAAGTTTGTTTATGTGGTGGATTATATCAGCTGATTTTCATATATTGAACCATCCCTGCATCTTTAAGATGAAGTCTACTTGGTCATGGTAGATGATCATTTTATGTGATCTTAGATTCAGTTTGCAAGCATTTTATTGAGTAATTTTACATCTATGTTCATAAAGGGAATTGGTCTATAATTTTCTTTCTTTGTTGTGTCTTTATGTGGTTTGGGTATCAGGGTAACTATGGCATGATAAAATTAATTGGGCAATGTTCCTTCTGTTTCTATTTTGTGTAATAACTTAAGAAGGATTGGCATTAACTCTTTTTTAAAAGTATAGTAGAATTCTGCACGAAAATCATCTAGGCTTGTACTTAGTTCAAAATCATTTAAAGACAGCTTCTTATAAAATCACTTTTTTTCTCCTATGCCCAAGTTACCAGAATATTGACTTAGACTCAAAATATATTTATAAATACCTAAGACATATAGCTAGGCTCATTCTCTGACTAGCTCATAAATTAAAGTAACCCATCTATACTAATCTATGTTCTGCCATATGGCTGCTTACCTCTGGTTAGCTTTCATGTCTTTGTTCTCCTCACATCCTCCAGCCAAATCTTCTCCCCCACCCCCTACACCTGGAACTATTCCAGAATCCTTTCTGCCTACCAGATGTCCCACATTCTATTCTACCTTTTTCTATAGGCCACAGATTTTTTTAATTGACAGGCAATACTATATCCATAAAATACACAAGACATTCTCTCTACAGCTTCTATTTAAGTAAGGGGTATAGATTTATTTAAAATTGTTTGTCTGATCTTGATTCAACTTCAGTAAGTAGTACCTATAGAGAAAATTAAGCATTTGTTTTAGGTTTTCCAATTTGGAGGAGAACAGGTTTTTACAGTGTGAAGTGATGATTCTCTGGATTTCCTCAGTGTCTGTAGTTATGTTCTCTTTTTTATTTCTGATTTTGTTAATTAGAATATTCTCTTTGTGTCTTTTAGTTAGTTGGGATAAGAGTTTGTCCATCTTGTTGATTACTCAAAAAATAGCTCTTAGTTTCACTTATTATTGGTATTATTTGTTTTTATTTTGCTGATTTCAGCCCTCAGTTTGATTATTTCTTGCCATTTATTCTTCTTGGATATGATTACTTCTTTTAGTTCTACATCTTTTAGATGTGCTAGTAAATTGTTGGTATAAAATCTCTCCAAATTTGATTTTTATATAGCCACTTAGTGCTATGAATTTTCCTCTTATTGCTACTTTCATTGTGATCCATGTATTTGGGTGTGTTTTATATCCATTTTCATTGAATTCTAGAAAGTCTTTAATTTCCTTCTTGACCCATTTTTCATTCAGTAGGGAGCTGTTCAATTTCTATGAATTTGTAAGCTTTCTATTGTTATTGATATCTAGTTTTAGTCTCTGATGATCTGACAGGATGCTGGGAGTTATTTCAGTTTTCTTGTATCTGTAGAGACTTGCTTTGTGACTGAGTATCTGGTTAATTCTGGAGAAAGTTCCATGAGGTATAGAGAAGAATGTATAGTTTTTTGTATTTGGATTAAATATTATGTAAATATCTGTTAGGTCTGTTTGGTTTATGATGTCTGTTAGCTCCAGTATTCCTATTGCTTTTTTGTTCTGGATAACCTATGTGTTGGTGAGAGTGGAGTATTGAGGTCTCCCATTTTCAGTGTGTGTGTGTGTGTGTGTGTGTGTGTGTGTGTGTGTGTGTGTGTTAATATGTGATTTATTCTGTAGTTGTGTTTCTTTTACAAACTTTGTTGCCCTTATGTTTATGCATAGATGTTAAGAATTGAAATGTCATCTTGGTGGATTTTTCCTTTTATGAATTTGTAAAGTCCTTCCCTGTCTCTTTAGATTTAGTTTGAAGTTTATTTTGTTGGATGTAAATGCCTATACCAGCTCTCTTCTTATGTTTATTTACTTGAATATCTTTTTCCAATCCTTTATTTTGCAATAATGTGTATCCTTGATGTTTAATTTCTTTCATGCAGCAGAAGGAGGGATCCTGTTTCATATCCATTCTGTTTGTCTGTGTCTTTTTATTATGGAATTTAGACTATTGATATAGAGAGGTATGAATGACCAATTACTGTTGATTTCTGTAGTTTTGTTGTTGTTGCTTTTGGTGGTGGTGGTGGTGGTGGTGGTGTGTGTGTGTGTGTGTGTGTGTGTGTGTGTGTTTGTGTGTGCCCATGCTTCCCTTCTTTTGATTTTGCTGATTATTTATTTCCTTTATTTTCACGGGTATAGTTAAGCTCCTTAGGTTGTAGTTTTTTTTTTTTCTAGTTCCTTTTGTAGGACTGACTTTGTAAATATTGCTTAAATTTGATGTTTTTATGGAATATCTACATCTGTGGATGTTGAAAGTTGTGCTGGGTCTAGTAGCCTCTGCTATTATCGGTGGAGTCTGCAGCATTGTCTTGGGCCTTTTGGGCTGTAGAGTCTCCTTTGAAAAGTCAGGTATAATTCAAGTAGGTCTGCTTTTGTAAGTTACTTGACCTTTTTTCCCCTATAGTTTTTAATATTCTTTCATTATTCTATATGTTTATTGTTTTAATTATTATGTGGCAAGATGACTTTCTTTTCTGGTCCAATCTATTTGGTGGTCAGCATGCTTCTTGTACCCTTATTAGCATTTCATTTTTTAGGTTAAGAAGGCTTTCATCTCTGATTTTGTTGAAAATATTTTCTGGGTCTTTGAGCTGGGTTGTTCTCCTTCCTCTTTTATTATGTTTGGTATTTTCATAGTGTCTCAGATTTCCTGAATGTTTTGTGTCAAAAGGTTATTTAGATTTAACATTTTCTTTGATGTGGCCATTTCTTCTATCATAACTTCAACACCTGAGATTTGCTATTCTATCTCTTATATTCTGTTGGTGAATTTTTCCTCTTTAATTCCTATTCTAATTCCTAAATTGTTTATTTTCAGAATACTTTCCATTTTTGTTTTCTTTATTGATTCTATTTCCTTTATCAGGTTAATTAATTTTATTCATTTTCTTTAACTTTTGTTTGTTTTTTTTTTTCTTTGATTTGAAAAAATATTTATTTATTACTTCAGGTTACATCTTCATCACAGTGCCCTCTTTTCACTCCTCCCAATTCAGCCCTCCCACCCTCTACCCCCTATCCCTTCCATCCCACTCCTCTGGAGTGGATTTTCCCTACATTTCTTTGATTTTTTTTTAAAGGGGTTTATTCATTTCCTTCAGTTTTTGTTTGTTTGTTTGTTTTTGTTTTCCTGGCTTTCTTTATGGGATTCATTCATTTCCTCATACTACTTGTCTGTATTTTCTGGCTTTCTTTAAAGGATTTATTAATTTCCTCTTTAAGAACATCTATTATCTTCATGTAATTGGTGTTAAGGTCTTTTTCTTGTGCTTCAGTTAGTTGGAATATTCAGGGTCTGTTGTGGTAGCATAGCTTGACATTAATGGAGACATATTTACCTGGCTGTTATTGATTATGTTTTTACACTGGCGTCTAGGCATCTGGACTTGGGATGATTATAGGTCTAGGTATCAATTTCTGGATTTGTCTTTGTTTGGTGGGTGTTTTGTTCCTTGCTTTCTGTTTCTTCCCTGGATTTTCAGAAAGTGTAATGACTATGTTGCCTATTTTCCTGGCATGCTCAACTGGTGTGTTCTCCTGGAATGCCTACTGTTTTTTAGAGGATAGGATATTGGGATGAGTTGGGGGAAGGAAGGTTGGAGGAGAAAAATCTTTGTGATCCCTTGGGGAGAGGGCCAGAAAGGAAAAGGAAACCTGCTAGGTTTCCTTCCACAGACTTGGGGATAGAACTTGGGAAAGGAATTAGATCTCAGGAGCAGTAGGAGAGGTATGGGTCTGCCTTCAGACTATTTGTTGACCTGGGAGGAGAGACCCTTAAGTTATCAGGGGTTATCTGCCAGAGACTGTGGCTGGGATAAAGCACCAAGTAGGATGAGGAAGGTTAGAGGGGAAAGATCTGTGAGATTCACAGGTAGTGAGAGCAGTAGGGCAGGGAAAATGTCCAGTGCTATTCTGTTGCAGAGATATGAATGAGACTGGAGCATTAGAACCAGGGGAACAGAGAGAGAAGTGGAGGTCTGCTGAAAGCCTACTTGGTTTTCTGGCAGGCTGACATGGTCTGTTGTTTAGCAGCCAGTGTCTGCTGAATTTGAGAGCCTGGAAAAAGCAAAGAATGAGGAGAGGGAGGTTAGAAAAGGAAGATCTGCAGGATCAATAGAGTATGGAATCAGTGGAGAGAGGGGAACAAGGAAGCCCGCCACAAGTGTCCTGCTGTAGAGATGGGGTAAGACTGGGGGATTGAATCTGGGGGAACAAAAAGAAGGGAGAAGGTCTGCAAGCAGCCTATATGTTTTCCTGGCAGTTGTGGCCTGTAGATTAACAGGAGAAGTCTGTTGAAGTCTTAAGGGAAGTCTGCTAGGAAAGAGTAAGGGGGGAGGGGGGAGAGGATGACTAGAGAGGAAGATCTGTGGGATCCAGAGGAGAAGGGAGTGGAGTGGTGGGGCAAAGAAGATTGCCAAAGGTGTTCTGTTGCAGAATTGGGGAAGAGAGGGGAAGGAATAGAGAGTGAATAGAAGGTCTGTGGGCAGGTTACCTAGTTTTCCAGCAGGCATGGCCTTTGGGCAGCAGAAAGTCGGTTATTTTAAATTCACATTCATTATGAGGTGCAGCAGAGAAAGGAATAAGAACTGGCCAACCTGAAGTCATTGCAGGTGATTTTGTCGGGGAGGAATAGGATAAAAACAAAATATTTCCCTGCAACGAAAACTGACCAGTTCTTTTCCTTTCTCTGCTGTGTCTTACAATGACCCACCCACCATTGTGAACTTGAAGAATGAAATCCACAGACCATAGAGGGTCAGTTTTAGAGAAAGTTTATTATAGATTCATAGATGGGAACTTGGGAGATAGAGCAAAACTCAAGCCTCTAGTCTTGGCTTTATAAATGGCTTATGGTAAAGCTGGGGTGACCTATGGGAAGGGCAGTTAGCTTGTTAGCCATATTGGCACAATTTGGTATCCAGGTGCCTTCTCTCACTTTCAGTCACACTCATAGGAACCTTAGACAGGGGTACTCACTTAGGGGAAATCAAAGAAACAAGACCCAGTGCCTCTTCTGAAATTCCTGGCTTCTAGGGAGGACAAATACACAGCTGCTGATTTTGTGTCCTTACCCCATTTGACTTGTTTCTATCTCCTGTTACCATCACAAGGAGATAGTTTCATTTCTCTGTTTAAAAAACAAAATCATGTGTGTGAAGTGTCTATGTGCGTGTTCATATGTGTGTGTACAAGTGTGTCACTTGTGTATCCACAACACATATGTGGAGGCCCTAAAAGAATCTTGGGTGTTTGTATGTCCTTTCCACCTTATTTGAGGCAAGGTCTTTTGTTCACTACTATATGCACCAGGTATCTGGCTGCAAGCTGCAAACTTCTATGCATTCTCCTATCAGTGCCTCTCATCTGAACAGAGAATCACTGGAATTACAGATGCTTGCTGTCATGACTGGCTTTTGTTTTTGTTTTGTCTTTTTTTAACAGTTGTTATTAATAATAGTTCATGTATATGGGTGTTTTTCCTGCATGGATGTACACCATTTTCATGCACTCAGTGCCTGTGGAGGCCAAAAAAGAGCATTGAATCTCCAGAAACTGGAGTTACAGAGAGGAGTGAGCTGCCATATGGGTGCTGAAATTAAACCTTGGTCCTCTGGAATAGCAGTCAGTGCTACTAACCTATGAGACATCTCTCCCGTCCCTATAGCATCAGTTCTAGGCATTCAAATTCAGATTCTCATGCTTGTACAGCAACTGTTTTACTCACTGAGTTATATCACCACCTCTGTCTTCCCCCTTTTCATCTGAACTGTCCTCTGTTTATTCTTTGGCCCAGATGCATTTTTTTTCCATTTACTTGTTTGTTTGTGCTGTGCATTTGTCTTTATATCAGTGTGTGTTCTGGAGATTAAACTAAGGTTCTCAGGCTGGGTGTCAAGCTGAATCATCATGGAGGCCCCAAATGTACTTTTGTGGCCAGCCAAAGTCATGCTTTACCACTTTGGAAAACCATCTATGCAGAATCAATGCAAATTTACTAACCCCTCCATATAGCAGCTTCTTTTCTCATTTCTAGATGCACTCGGGTACTTACTAATCCCATAGGAGTTCTTTGGATATACTACTCTCAAGTTAACCTTGAGGAACTTCTGAAACATCTTTATCTTCACGCTAGTAAATACAACTAGCCTTCATACTATAAGAGTTACAGAAATGAACTACTTCAGCAGCTTAATGATTTCTATGAAGGAAAGTGTTTTTGGTTGATAGTTATATATTCTCCTCAAAGGTTTTCATTTATTTCCTTTTGGTGTACTGCAAGGTCATCACTTCTTGCTCTGTTTACTAATGATTGCCCACCATACTCTAGCAAACTAATAAAAATCACAACTTCAGTCAACAGCCTGTCCAGGACCCTAGAGTAATGGTTCAGTGGTTAATTGTGTTTGGTAGGCAAGAACAAGGTTCTGAATTCATATCCCAATATCAGTGTAAAAATCTGGGTATAAGCCCTGTGCAGAATTAGAATTATGGGAGGTGGAGAAAGGAGAATCCCTTGGTCTTACTGTCCTCAACCATAACCTCATATACTGTGAAAGACCTTGTCTCAAATGTACAAATCAGAGAGTTATAGAGCAAGATGACATATATTCTCTGGTCTGTAAGCAAGCAAAAGGTAACTAGAACTCCATACGTGTGTACATATACCATACTCAAGGACATACACACGTTCTTACACAAATAAGTAAGTAAATAAATAAATGAACAAATAGATATATAACCATGTAAATAACTAACTCCCTATATAAGTAAAAAAAGAAAGGAGAGAAAACAAAAATGTAACTCTCCTTTGGTTCTCTCATTCTGAAGAATTCTTCAGAATGTGACTAGTAGCATTTAATTGTCATCTGAAAGAATTCTTAAATTTAAATATCTCCCTTATTTTAAATAAACACATCAATGCTCACATCCATGCCCAGAACATTTTTAGCAGTAACTGCTGGTTGTCAATGGCAACCATCATATTTAATTGTTCATACTGAGGTGCTCCAGTACTCTATTAAACTCAGGTAATTCTATATTGAATAAATGAATAGCAAAGAAGCTGGTCAGGAGTTGTGAACTCAGCAATGGAAAAATCACAATCATGCATGACATCATTGTCTTGGAAAAATACATGATGTGGAATTACAAGTGAAGAGCCCGTGTCAGGTCATCTGTTCTTTCATGAATCTTCAAGAAGCAAGTATATTGTGAATTGCAGCTAAGAGAGGAGAGGATAAAGAACAAATTCCTTGATTTGATACTATTTAGCTATTTTCCTGTATGTCAAAGTTACAATTTAGGACAAGAATGAAATACATCTTGTTCTGGTGTGAATGTTTAAAAGATACACATACATTTTTTATCTTATTCAGTGATTTTTTTTTAGATAATTTGCCCTTTCACTTCAGTATTATTAGTACTTTGCCAGAGATAGTACTAACACACTTTTATCAGTTATCAGAGCATGGCAGTAATAGAAATTGAATTGGACCACGTTTAAAAGAAGATAATGCCCTTTCCATTCACATAGTTTAATAAAGATGCCTTTCCTGAAAATTCCAGACATAACTAATTATTGTGATCAGAGTAAGTCATAGGTAGGTGATAGTATGACTAGTGTTCTTTTAAATGTTGAAGATGAAAATTTTGAATTATGCAGAGATAATCTCTTGTGTCTGTATGGAAGCTTTACCTGTCAATAAAAGGCCAATTGGCCTATAGCTGAGGCAGGAAACAGGAAGTGGGTGTTCTTGTAAAAAAGATTGAATTCTGGGATATAATCATGTGTGGGAAGAGATTTTGCCCTGAACTCTGAGGAAGATGGAAGCATGGAACTAAGGAGAAGTAGCCATCCATGTAGCATATATAGAATAAAATAAATGGGTTAATTAATTTATGAGCTAGTCTGGGAACAAGTCACAGCATTGGCCTAGAGAATTTTCAAGTTCTCAAGTGTTTCTGACTTTGAACCCTCAGAGGATGATCAAGGTGAGCCATATGCGTGGACTTGGATATCTGCCTGACCATCAAAGCAGGAGAGATCAGCTAGAGAATACTTTTGAATAGACTCTTTAAGGCAGTAGGGGATCAGTGGAATATCTCAGATAGTAAAGGCACTGGCCACCAATAGTTCAGCAACTTAAGCTTGATACCCAAAATCCATAAAATGATGTAAAGAGAGAGAATGAACTCCACAAAGTTATCCTCTGTCTTAGATATATGTGTTATGGCATATGCAGACCCACATATAGATCACACACACACACACACACACACACACACACACACACACACACACACACACATCACATCACATCACATCACATGAAAAAATATGGCCAGGTGTGTGTTGCACACTTTTAATCCCAGCACTTGTGAGGCAGAGGCAGGTGGATTTCTGTGAGTTCAAGGGCAGCCTGGTCTACAGAGTGAGTTCCAAGATAGCCAGGGCTACACAGAGAAACCTTGTCTCAAAAAACCAAAAAAAAAAAAAAAAAAATTCAAAAGACAGTAGGGTTTCTGTTAGGTTTCTTGACAACAATTTTCAGCTCTTGGTCATATCTCCCTAATGTCTATCTTAAGTTTTCTGATAATAGCGTTCACATAAATATAAGTCTTTCACTTTAGATTATTTGCAAAAGAGGTAAATGAAGTCAGATTCACAGGCTGTTAATCTCATATTTTTTTAAGATTTAGGGGAGGGGGGATTAATTTATCTCCCCTTTAAAGCATATATCCAAGGAGTGAATCAACAAGAATTAAAGGGGAGTCATGCATCTGAAGAGATAGACTACAACGTACACATGGAGAAGTCATCCCTTCTACTTGAACCTTCACAAAAGTACCAGTGAATGATGAGATTATCTTGCTTTGACTAAGAACTCTAGTAATAGGATATAACATGTTTTCCTTGGCTTCATAGTGACCTTGTGTTATGTGAACATTTTCTGGGAGGGATAGATATAAACAAATGTCTGTTCCAGAAGATAAGGCACCCAAGTACAATTTCACCAAAGTCCAGCTGGATGATCCAGTGAATTTTAAGTGATGACTTCCCCACAGATGCACAGATAGAGTCTCCCATCTGTTAAACTTCCATACTTTATATGCCCTACCACCTCCCAAGACCATACGACCATATGCAATTTGGGCATAATCACATACAGCTGGAAAGGGCCTATAGGAAGGTATATCTGGACTCTCAGACAAGTGTCCAATGACTGTTTCAAACTCCTCCTTCTATGAGAAAATGTCAATAGTCATTAATTTGAACTTTGAGGGTCTCTAGCAAGTAGCTACAATTATTCTGATAAAATGACAGTGCTTACTATGCTTATAAGATAGCAGTACATAACAGCTTGACTAGAGAGAACAAAGTTGCACAAGGTAATGGTCATTTCTTGCTGGCAGGTGTTAGTGTAACTCTATTTGACTGAACTAGTTTCTCAGTTTCTCTGTTAACCTGGATATCACCCAAATAATTGAGATTCTATTATATCATTTGTTAAACAAACTTCACAACACAAAAACTGAGCAGTTATTACTCTATTCTTAACCCACTAAGTTAATCTGGCTTCCTCCCAGAGTAATTACCAGAGATACTTGCACTTGGTGGCTTTTCTGCTTCAGTTGGCTCTTGCCTCATCTCTCTTGTCTCTGTCTCCTGCTGGAAATTCCCTACTTCCTCCTCCTCTGGAAGGCAGGAAGACTAGTCCTGTTCTCTCCCCTTCTCAATGATTGGCTGTAAGCTACTTTATTGGCATATCAGGGGACAATTGGGGAGCAGTGTTTAGACACTGAGACATGAGATTCTCAGTACAAGGATTATAATCAGATACATGGTTTACAGAAATCAGTATTTGAATTACACAATATACTTATCCCTACAGGTAGGGGCCATAGTTGACAAATATGGTCTTGGAATCATGGCAATCAAGACAATGCACCAAAGGCATGTCCTCAGGCCAATCTCATGGAGACAGTTCGTCAATTTTGGTTCTCTCCTTCTATGTCATGCAAATTTGTATCAAGTTGACAATAAAAATCTAACCAACAAAGCAACCATATCTGATTTCACAGTTGTCTTAGCCGGCAGAAGATAGCTTGTTTTTATTTTTGGCACATGAGAAAAGAATGATGACCTTTCTCAGATGTAGCAAATATTTCCTCCCTGTAAGGATATAGAAGACCCAGAAAGACTGAGCTGTTTGTCTTGGTCACAATATATTAGAAGCTAACAGACACAGGTGAATGTTTTAAGTCACTTCAGGAAATGGGGTACATTATGCAAAATAAGTTCCTGTCAAATAGAGATAAACATGATTTGAAGGCTGAAATTACCTCCTCGATCTTATATTGGAAGTGCAGTTACATTATCACATAGCAATATGACATCCAGAATCCATTACATGAATAGAAATACTCATTTCAGAAAAAGGCATGGTTGTAGGAGACAGAAGTACACGTGCAGTGAATGTTGGTGACATATGGTGAAATAAAAAAGGACAGAACTCAAAGCCAAGTGTAGAAGTACATACATCAGGGGAATTATTCACATAACGATCTAGGAATTCACTGGTTGCAACCCAATAGATGGGAGTCCATTCTTTTGAAGGACTCCACAATGAAGTTGGAGAAAATCCAACCAAAATGAGGTAGAAACACAAAATGATGTTAAGAAAATCTCCTTCTAGACTCCCATTAGCTTCCAAGTCCCTGTGATATTCCCTGATATAATTCTTATCAGACACAAAATGTATAATTTATGTAGAAAGTAGGTGGATTTCATTACAGAGTATAGTAGAGCACTATCAAGGGTTAAAAATGTTTAAAAACACCATCGTATAGGAAAGTCTCAAGGGCTGAAATGGACAATGACCGAAGGGACCATTGTGTAGGGCACACTCCCAAGGGGTGTGAGTAGACAGTAGTCAAAGATATGAGTGTCATTAGACACCTTTTCAGGGGTGGAAAGTGGTTAGTGGCCAAAGGGACCATTGTGTGTTTTGGAGTTTTAGGAGGTGAAAGCAGACAGTGAATAAAGGGTTCATTGTCACAAAACTTTCACTCAAGGGATGAGAATGGAGACTGGCCAAAGGCACCATCATGCCAGCCAACATTTTAAGCAGATTTTACACTATTTTTTGAAGCATCTAGAAAGTTTTACTTGGGAGATATTTTTCTGTCCAAGTAACAGGCCTATTTGGACTGATTTTAAGAGCAGAGGACAATGATTGTTTTTATTCTTTACTAGAAACCTTCAACTAGTTAGTAATATTATAAAATATGTATAGTTGTCTAATAATATCTTCTAGGCATTTAAAAATACCAAGTCTTCATCCAGAGCAAGTGTTAGAATGTAGATTCTCCCTCTGTTTTTCCTCATTATCAAAGTCTTATAGTTTCAGTTCTTAGTTTTGTAAGTGGTGATTCTGTGGGAAGAGTCCACCTGCAGTGATCTCTTAAGTCTACTAGTAGCTAAGTGGATACCAAGCATAAATAACTGTGTTGCCCACTACATAAGCAAGTCAACCTTATGATGTACTACACTTGTATGCACATACATACAAATATATACATACATACATACATACACACATACACACAAATACATGTAATACAATTATTTACAAACTGTCTACCAGGTGTATCTACCTTTTCAGATTGTGATAAAGCATGATCATTGACAAAGTTCATTTTAGAATCCTGCAGTAAAAATTTTAATGCAGAAATATTTCATAGCATTTTAAGTAATTTTATGGTCTTGTGTTTTGCTGAATTTATAGCTATCCTTGGTCATGGATTGCACATACCAGTGGGGTTGTTGTAAGCATAGTATTTAATAGTGCACTCTTGGAAGCTTAGTTTTGCAGGGAATCTCTGGTCAGAAATAACTTGAAGGATGTAGTTGCAATATCTTATTTTTCCAAAGTATTTACTTTGCATATTACCATAATATCTGATATTGTCACTGGTAGTCATTGGCATTCTCTTGTTTTCATATGTTGGACTCAGCAAAGAGCCTGCCTTCAAACTGTTATGAACACAGTTCAGGATGCTTATAAAATATTTACGACTACTTCTGAATAGACGATGACATCATGTGTATAACATGTCCTGGAGTGGGAATGTTCCAACGGTAAGAAAGCAGAGCGAAAAGTAGTTGGTAGAAATAGGACATAAAGCAAGGCCTATAAGGGCCCAGTAAGAGAACATGAGGCTATATACAGGGACAGTGCCTATGGAACTGAAGACAGCAGGATGCCATTGGCTTCCTAAAATTTTTCTTCTTTTGGCCCAGTGTGGGGTACCAAGTGTGTCTTCAGTCTGTTCTGTCTAGTGGCACTTTACAAAGAGATTTCTAAGACATTAGAAAGATCCCTTCCCTATGATGTCACTGCTGTAGAAATAAGAAAAATGAATGATTGCATTTCTAGTAGAGTTACCTTGAAACTCTGTAGTACATTCAACACGTGTGGAAAAGAAAAACGGAACAGCAGCCTCTTTCAAACTACATTTAAGTGCAACCTAGAGCTCTGCAGTACTCAGCAATATGGGCACTTCCCAGCATTCACCCAGAACCTTCCTCTAACAACAGCTTTAAATACCATTCATATTCCCCTCCCCAGTGCAGCTGATAACTCTCCTATCTGCTCCATTTCTACCACTCATTATCAGACTTATCCTTACCAGTGTTCTTTCTGACCTTGGGTCCAGTGTTCCCCTTTGCATATGCAGCTCCCACTACACTGTATTTAACACAAGACAGGTCTTCTAGGATTACATTTGCTTTTTCTTGTGATCCTTCTCCATTAGAATGAGGGGTGCCTCACTCTTGGGATGACTGTCATTCAAGCTGCATGGTTTGTATTTGTTCAGGCCAAACTTATCAGTCACATATGTTTATTGGATGTACTCATCAGGAATCATTAGTACCTCCTCATTTGTGTAAATAACAACTGAAGATGTCTCTTGAGATTGGCAAATGGTGTGTGGAGGACAGAATAAAGAATCTTCTTCTCTTCAGTGCATTATCTGTCTCATACCCCTAGGATCAGTGAAGATGTCAGAACAGGATGGAAAAAGCATGTAACTATGACTCAAGAGTTCAGAACAGCTCCCGCAAAGGACATGATACTTGTCAACACTCATGGACGAATTTTCTTGATTTTATTATTCCATAATATACACATACATAAAGATGTCATATTTCCCCTCATAAATTATAAACATCATTAAGTGAAAATTTTTAATTAAAAAATTACTCAAAGAGATGACTTTTAGCAATTTAGGAGAAAAAAAAAAACTTTAAAAAGCATCAAAGTAAAGTCTAGATATACCTGAACTTAAGATAATAATTTTAATATTATTTTATGAGAATTCAGTTTTGTAGATTATTTCAATGATATTCAAAATATAAGATCCACTAAGCATTACAGCATTAGGATTCTATACCTATCTTCACATCCTCAGCCCTCACCAGATTCAAGACTGAATTTATGTTTCAGTGTCTCCAATTAACATCTTCAGCATGGACTTTAAGCTTAACTCTAAGCTTAAGAGTTACTCTAAATGTTCTCTAACATACCTACCAGCCATCCTTCCACATCTATTAGCAAACCCTGAGAACAGTGTCCCTGGGACATACTCTGCATATGTTATAACAAAACACATGTACACATGATTGCCATTCAGAGTTTCAGAGGTGATTACATATGATCCCCCCTAAAATTGGTTGCAATATAAACTCTTGTTTTAATAATCAGTTTTTTGCTTTACAGTTAAACATTAGTTGCGAAAAGGTGCCTTACAGCTGATTACTAAAAGAATTCATGTTTTATTTAATATCTCATGCTCAAAACTGTTTATTTCTAAATTGTGGTCACACTGTTACTTCCAAAAAGTATTGGCTATAACTTAATCTACAAATCCATGTAGGCAGATGTCCATGGACATGATAGCAACTGAGAGTACTCACTCATACAGATTTGCCAACAATAACAAAGTAGGAAATCTGGAGGAAAAAGGGCCTCATAATATAAATTGTTTATATGCCTTCACATTTTATCCTACACCATTACAAATATAAAACTACTGACATGTCTTCTTTCTTTTCTTTTCCTTTTTTTTATTTCTTTTTATTTATTTATTTATTTTCCTTTATTTTTTATTTCTTCTAGTTACATCTCAATCGCAGTCCCCTCCCTATTCCCCCTCCAGTCCCACCCTCAACCCCCCATCCTCTACCCTTTTTTTTTTTTTCGTTTAAGTTTAAGGTATATCTTATTTCCCCCTACAGTTTCCCCTTTCAGTCCAACAAATGGCTCTTTCTCTTATAATAACAAATACAATACAGTACAACAGAGGTAATTAGGTCACAGTTATGAGGGTTATATGGCTTAACGTACATTCCCAATGACCAGTCCATATGTATTTGGTACTTGACTTTAACATTCTACTATCTAAACATCTCCATGAGTTTAAAGGTCTATATCTGACTCAACATTCATACTAACTTGCAACACAATTTTAAAAGTATCTTCTTAGAATACCTTAAACTAAAAAAAAAAAAAAAGAAGAAGAAGGGACGAGGATGGGGGGTTGAGGGGGAGGAGGGTGGAAGGGTAGGAATGGAGGGGGGAGTAGGGAGGGGTTTGTGATTGAGATGTAACTTGAAGAAATAAAAAATAAATTATTTTAAAAAAAGTATCTTCTTAGATCTATAACACTCTCTTGACTCCTAAACAACTCAAAATTAAATTATGAGACTCTAGATATCTGTTCTTCAAACACCTCAGAGACCTGAGAGGGATAAATATATCTGATTTTATAGGAAGTACAGGGCCTGCAGCTTCCCAAACTAAGAAATGACATACCTGTGGATGCCTGGACAGTTCCCATTTTCTCTCCATACATTACAGCATCGATCTTCAGTCATTTGCCCCTGTTTCTCTGACAGACATTGATTGTAGAGCAGGGGTCATGAAGGACTTACCTACCCTGTCTTGGCAGAGCTAGGCTGTCGACTTACCTGCTTCCAGGTTTTGTTCTTTTTGGACAGCATTCTGTCTACAGTTGGAGCAAGGGGCTTTTCCTATCAAGAGATAGGCTTGTGACTAATTCAATCATCTCCCACTGGAGATTCTTCGATGCTCATCTTCTACTTGGAGGAGAATAGGGGGTGCTGTCAGGAGTTGATATGTCTTGATATAAAAAAATCTAAAGTTACAAAAACATCTTTGAATGCCATATTCTGCAGATCTCTTGAGGTTTTTGAAGAGGCCCTATCTATCTCTTATATTAGAGTAAGCAGATGTTGCTTGTCTCTTAGCAGCTTTATTTCTGATTAGCTTAGCCAGTAACTATAATAGGCTGTCATAGTACCTAACAGAATGACTGGCTTGCATAAGCATTAGTTTGCATTTCTTAATTATCCTAAACAGTTTATGACAATTAGTAGTAAAAGGCCGAAACATCACATTTCATTTTTTTCTTTACCTCCTAACCCTTCCATCCCATTTCTGTGAGGTGGGGTGTCCTTATATAACAGTCCCTCATCTCAGTTGAGAGGTCATATGAGGGCCAAGAGCCTCTTCATTCATTGGGGGTCTACGAAGCAACACCATCAGTGAAAAGTGTCTCGCTGCCCGGGAGAGAGAACTACTAAACAAACCAATAAGCATACAATAGATAAAAAAAGACTAAAAAATATAACTAATATATAAAAAATAAATAAAAAATAAAAATTAAAAATAAGAAGTCTATGTCCAAGTTCCCTTTGGTGTGTTAGTTGTAGTATCAATACCTTCTACTATATAGCTAAAATCCTACTATAAGTGAATAGATGCCATATGCGTCCTTCTGAGTCTGGGTTAGTTCACTCAGGATGAGCTTTTCCAGTTCCATCCATTTGGCTGCAAATTGCATAATTTCATTGTTCCTGATAGCTGAATAATATTCCATTGTGTAGATGTACCACAGTTTTTTGACCCATTCTTCGGTTGAGGGACATCTGGGTTGTTTCAAGTTTCTAGCTATTACAAATAAGGCTGCTATAAACATAGATGAGGAAACTTCCTTATGATTCCGTGAAGAGGCATTTGGGTGTATACCCAGAAGTGGTATGACTGGGTCCTGAGGCAGAACTATACCAAGTTTTTTAAGATATTGCCAGACTGACCTCCATAGTGGTTGCACAAGCCTGCATTCCCACCAGCAATGGAGTAGGGTACCCCTTTCTCCACACCCTCGCCAGCATGTGCTGTCATTTGAGTTTTTGATCTTAGCCATTCTGACAGGTGTGAGATGGAATCTCAGAGTCGTCTTGAGTTGCATTTCTCTGATGATTACGGATGTTGAGTATTTCTTCAAGTGTTTCTTAGCCATTAGGGATTCCTCCTTTGTGAATTCTCTATTTAGCTCTGTCCTCCATTTTTTGATTGGATTATTTGGTTTCTTGGCATTTAATTTCTTGAGTTCTTTGTAGATTTTGGACATTAGCCCTCTGTCAGATGTGGGGTTGGTGAAGATTTTCTCCCAGTCTGTAGGCTGCCATTTTGTTCAAATGACAGTGTCCTTTGCCTTACAGAAGCTTTTCAGTTTCATGAGGTCCCACTTATTGATTGTTGATCTCCAGTCCTTAGCTGTTGGTGTTCTGTTCAGGAAGTTGTCGACTGTGCCAGTCATTTCGAGGGTTTCTCCCACTTTTTCTTCTAGTAGATTTAGTGTGACCGGCCTTATGTTAAGGTCTTTGATCCACTTGGACTTAAGTTTTGTACAAAGTGATAAGTATGGGTGTAACTTCATTCTTTTACAAATGGACATCCAGTTGGACCAGCACCTTTTGTTGAAGATGCTGTCCTTCTTCCATTGTGCCATTTTGGCTTCTTTGTCAAAAATTAGGTGGCCATAAGTGTGTGGGTCTATTTCTGGATCTTCAATTCGATTCCATTGATCTACTGGTCTGTTTCTATACCAATACCATGCTGTTTTTACAACTATTGCTCTGTAGTACAGCTTGAAATCTGGGATGGTGATACCTCCAGATATTTTTTTATTGTACAGGATTGATTTAGCTATTCTGGGCTTTTTGTTGTTCCATATGAAATTGAGGCTAGCAAAAGAAATATATACATTCAATGCAATTCCTATCAAAATACCAACACAATTTTTTATTTTTTATTTCTTCAAGTTACATCTCAATCGCAGTCCCCTCCCTATTCCCCCTCCAGTCCCACCCTCCCACCCTCCCACCATCAACCCCCCATCCTCTTCCATTTTATTTTTAAGTTTAAGGTATATCTTATTTCCCCCTACAGTTTCCCCTTTCACTCCAACAAATGGCTCTTTCTCTTATAATAACAAATACAATACAAAACAACAGAGGATATTAGGCCAGTTATGAGGGTTATATGGCTTAACGTACATTCCCAATGTCCAGTCCATATGTATTTGGTACCTGACTTTAACTTTCTACTATCTAACCATCTCCATGAGTTTAAAGTTCTATATGTAATTCAACATTCATACTAACTTGCAACACAATTTTAAAAGCATCATCCTAGATCTATAACACTCTCTTGACTCCTAAACAACTCAAAATTTAATTATGAGACTCTAGCTATCTGTTCTTCAACCACCTCAGAGACATGAGAGGGATGAACATATCTGATTTTATAGGAAATACAGGGCCTGCACCTTCCAAAACTAAGAAATGACATACCAGTGGCTGCCTGGACAGTTCCCATTTTTTCTCCATACATTACAGCATCAATCTTTAGTCATTTTGGCCCAGTTTCTCTGACAGACATTGACTTTAGAGCAGGGGTAATGAAGGACTTGCCTACCCTGTCTTGGCAGAGCTAGGCTGTCGACTTACCTGCTTCCAGGTTTTGTCCTTTTTGGACAGCATTCTGTCTACAATTGGACCAAGGGGCTTTTCCTACCAAGAGATAGGGTTGAGACTAATTCAATCATCTCCCACTGGAGAATCTTCGATGCTCATCTTCTACTTGGAGGAGAATAGGGGGTGCTGTCAGGAGTTGATATGTCTTGATATAAAAAAATCTAAAGTTACAAAAACATCTTTGAATGCCATATTCTGCAGATCTCTTGAGGTTTTTGAAGAGGCCCTATCTATCTCTTACATTAGGGTAAGCAGATGTTGCTTGTCTCTTAGCAGCTTTATTTCTGATTAGCTTAGAAAATAACTATAATTGGCGGTCTTCTTCTTTCTTTTTTTTTTTTTTAAATACTTTATTTTTTTTTCTTCAAGTTACATCTCAGTAACAAACCCCTCCCTATTCCCCCTTCCTAACCCGCCCTTCCACCCTCTTCCCTCCAGAGGTTTCCCCTTTCAGTCCAACAGCTGGTTCCTTCTCTTATAACAGTAAGTATTATACAAAACAATAGATATAAATATGCCACATTTATGAGATTAAATTGGCCCAGTATACCTTCCCATTGTTCAGTTTATACCTATTTGGCCCCTGACTTTAACATTCTACTAACTACCCAACTCCATGCGTTTAAAGGTCTATATGTGACTCAACATTCATACTATCTTGCAACACACTTTTAAGAGTATCTTCTTAGATCTATAACACCCTCTTGATTCCTAAACAGTTCAAAATTTAACTATAAGATTCTATCTGTCTATTCTTCAACCACCTCAGAGACCTGAGAGGGATAAATATATTTGCTTATATAGGAAGTGCAGAGCCTGCAGCTTCCAAAACTAAGAAAGAACATACCAATAACTGCCTGGACAGTTCCCATTTTCTCTCCATACATTCCAGCATCAATCTTCAGCCTTTGGGTCCTGTTTCTCTGACAGACATTTGTTGCAGAGCAGGGATTATGAAGGACTTACCTACCCTGTCTTGGCAGAGTTAGGCTGTCGACTTCCCTGCTACCAAGTTTTGTCCTTTTTGGACAGCAGTCTGTCTGCAGTTGGTGCAAGGGGTTTTTTCATGCCAAGAGAAAGGCTTGCCACTAATTCAACCATCTTACAGTGGAGGTTCTTCGATGCTTATCTTCTACTTGGAGTAGAATAGGGGGTGCTGTCAGGCGCTGATATGTCTCGATATCAAAAAAAAAATCTTGATTTAAGATAACATCTTTGAATGCCATATTCTGCAGATCTCAAGGGGTTTTTGAAGATGCCCTATCCATCTCTTGTATTTAGATAAGCAAATGTTGCTTGTCTCTTAGCAACTTGATTACTGGGTAGTTTAGAGAATATCTGTGATAGACTGTCATAGTAGCTAACAAAGAGACATGTTTGCATGACTAGGAGTTTGTTTTAACTATCCTAGACTGTTTTAGACGGTTGGTATCAAGAGGTCAGAGCTTCACATTTTATTTTTAAGTATCTCTAGGTATGATACCATTGGGAAGCATTATCTTTAAATTTGTATCAATATACAAAGATCTATTCAATTGTGGTTAAATATACTCTTAATTATGTATCAATATACCAAGATCAATGCCTATGTAGCCCAATATAATCTTAATATTACGTCCATATGCAAGGGTCAATACCATTGTGGCCAACTATAATCTTAATTTTGTATCAATATACAAAGATCAATACCGATGTAATCCAATACAATCTTATTTTTGCACAGTAAACAATGGTCAATACCACTTTAGCCAAATAACCTACTAATTTTGTATCAATATACAAAGGTATAAGGGCATATTCAATAATCTGCCCCTTCTTCTTGGACCTTCCTGTGCTATGTCTATATCTCATTTTTCTCAAGCCCATGCACTCCTACATAGGAGAGGAAGAAGGATACAGAAAAGGAAAAGTAGGAATTCCCTGGGGCTAACCTCCAAAACCCATTAAGACAGGATCATTTATCAGCTTGTAGTCTCTTCCCCTACATAACAGAGTTTTCAGTTATCCTTCAAATAACCAAAAAGAAGGGCAGAGAAACACCCTCCCCACCCTCTGGGCATGGGACGTCGCTCTCTTAAAGTGACTTCCTGCTGATTTGGGTCGTAGTAGACCTGTTTGGGGCCCCAACCCAAATGGGAAAAATGATTAAAAATGTTAGTACAATCCTTTTATGTTCAGTCCTTCTGTTCTCAGCTGTTTAGATGACCTAAGGGGTTTGTAGGCAGAAGCTGATCTTTCAGGCTTCAATGAGGTTCCGGCTGGGGCATTGTGTAGAGCTGAACGGTTCCAGCGATACTGGATTGCAGTGGTGGTTGCAGGCCCCCGATGGAGACAGCTATTGAGGAAGTCTGCCAGGCAGAATCAACTGGGTCACTGGTCCTCCTTGGTGCCTGATTCTGCTCTCTGCTGAGGATTCCGCTGTCCGCCGTCCCCAGGCTTCCCTAATGGACACTTCGATTCTCCTGGAAGGATAAGAACAGAGCCCTGCCCCAATCCCAACCCTAGGACAATTGCCCTCTTTTTTTTTTTTTCTGGGGGGGGATGGGGGGGCTAGGTAGTACTTCTCCTGAAGCAAATTTGGCCTTCTGACAACATACAAAGCGTTAAAGAAGAAATCATTCTGTCACCTTGGAGCTAAACCAGCTCTAGTGTATATATTTTGAGATCCCAAAGGACAATCTGCCTGCATCGAGACGGCCTTTTGTAAGTAGCCTCCAAACCTAGGTCTCTCCAAATCCCATGTGTGTGTCTCTGAACTCTAATTATTGGGAACAGGGACCTGTGTTTCTCATCTGAAGGGATCAAAGATGTGTTCCACCACTCCTGGATCGAAGTCTTTCTCTATTTAGAGTTTGCCCTGCATCAGGCTGACCCTGAGCTCCGGGATCTGCAACACATCAAAAGGAACAAGGACATAATTTTTTTTTTTTATCTTTTTCTTTTTCCTTCTTTTTTTCTTTTTTTCTCTTTCCTTTTCCCTTCTCTTTTTCCTCTCTTTTTTTGTTGATATTCTTTGTTTTTGTGGGTTTGTGTGTTTGTTGGTCTTTTTTTTTTAGTATTCCCCCAGTAGCAATGAGACACCATTCACTGGCAGTACTGCCTCGTAGGCCCCCAGTGAATGAAGAGGCTCTTGGCCCTCATATGACTCCTGATCTGTGGTGAGAGACTGTTAGGCAGGGACACTCCACCCCAGAGGAACAAGATGGAAGGGTCAGGGGGTAGAGCATGGGAGGGTGGGGCTAGGAAGTGGGAAAAGAGGACAATATGATAAGGATGTAACCTGAAGCAACAAACAAATAAATTTATCAACTAAAAAAAAAAAAAAAGAAAAGAAAAAAAAAGGGCAGGGGGCAGGGCTGAAACACTGTGAATGGAACAGAGGATACAGCCATTCGGCCTGGATTTGCAGACCTCCAGGCGTAGAGAAGACGTGGAGCTAAGGTAAAATACAAGAGAATTGTGGTATTGTCCCATGCCTTTGACTTCAGCGGAGACGCGGGGGGGTAGGGGGGTGGGGGGGGAGGGGGCACCTTAGAGTTGGTGGTCTTATGTACTCTGGAGTCATACGGAGCGGGGTGGTGAGGGTGCATACTCTTGGTCCCACCATTCAAGAAGAGTACACCCTTGATCCCAGCTCCCAACACACTGGTCTTCTTCTTTCTTATTGTAACTTTATTCTTATGTGGGATAGCAAGAACTGGTATGTTTAAAGTCTCAGTTTAGCAAAAATTTCAAATATTATTTTCAAGTATGGAACTGGGAAGATGGCCTAGCAGTTAAGAGCATATATTGCCCTTACAGAAGACCAGAGTGAGGTTCCTAGTACCCATAATAGGAGGCTCACAGCTGCCTGTAATTCTAGCTTCAGGGAATTATGATGCACTCATTTTGTCTTTTTAGGCACCTATAAGCATAGATATATACCCATGCTAAGACACATAGATATTAATAAAAATAAACCAATCTTTTGGAAATTATACATATGAAAAGTATATATCTCATATTTTTGAAAATGTTGTTTGAAATTAAAACCCTAAGAAAATTATTTAGTAAAAAATAATAAAGGCACACACAAGGTAGTAAATTTTACAAGAGAAAAGGGAGGTTTCAATAGGATATGGAATCATCACAAAA
Source organism: Lophiomys imhausi (assembly GCA_907164525.1). Lineage (NCBI taxonomy): Eukaryota > Metazoa > Chordata > Mammalia > Rodentia > Muridae > Lophiomys > Lophiomys imhausi. The sequence continues at coordinate 9,954,654 of CAJQZJ010032114.1, forward strand.
TCTGGTATGTCAACAGGCCTTAGAAAAGAACTTGAGGCTAGATGTCTAGATACCAATCAACTAATTAGCATAACATTAGACATTTGGCACACGTTCTCCCTATACTGCTCCCCCGCCTCTCTCAGCCCTCAGAGGCTTGATATGTTCCCCAGGCTTGCCTGTAAATTACAACCATCTTGTCTCAGGCTCCCAAGTCCTGGAACCACAAGTCCACCACACCATGTGGGACAGTCTGTTTTAACTTGACTCAAATGAGCTTTACAGGTTGACTTTGCTGTTCTCTCAACTTATTCTAATTTCTTCTGGTTCAGTGGGTTAAGATGTAGGTTTTCTGCTAATAATTATTTAACATTGATGTTACTGTTCTCATTAGAGGATAAGTGATATTCAGTCACTCTGCCTTATTCCTAGCTCAATATATTTTGTCAAAATATAGTTGATACAATACTGCAATGTCTTCAGCCTAGCCCTTGTAAGGCAATGACACTCATTTCTCAGATAACTAAAAAAATAGCATCTAGATTCTATGGTAATTGTAAATATACTGTAGTTGTTATAATCAAAGTCTGGGCCAAACCAATATTAACAAAGTAGGCTCAGTCATTTGGTTTCAATAGGCCAATTAAACAAACAAGTATAACTAATAGCAGAAAGCAAAGAGATTTATTTAATGTGACCACATTGAGAAGAGGAAAAATGAAAAATAATGATGTCCAGTGATACCCAATCTGTCATTATGGGCTGGTGTGAGGCTTAGATTTAAATAGAGGACAAAGGCTATCCATAGCTAAGCAGTCTTGGCCAAAGTACTGTTCTACCCATCATTAACTTGTTATTATTATCTTATCTCAGCGCAGGTCTATAGTTCAAGACTTAATAATGAACAGGAAAAATCTCTTCTTGGGAGATGTGCTCCTCTGACTGGAACCAGGCCTTATTGTTTTCCTTCTTCCAACATAAGATTTATGGGGAAGGGATTCTAGTTTCTTGGGGTCCACTGTATCAATAGTCTGATAAACAATTATAAAGGTATAAAAGTCTCTTTAGAACATCTCCATTCTTGCCAAAAGAGTTGTATTCCACACTCTTTGTTACACCTCAGTCTTAAGAGTAATATACTTGTGACTATGAAAATTATTTTAAATAGATACAAGGAAGAGTCCAGGTTAGAATAGTTTCCTGTAGAGAGCTGCGATGTGCCTCGCCTTAAAGATGGCACCGGTTTCCGCCTTCCACCAGCCCGACGGTGAGCGCTCTCAGTGGTAAACAAGTCCATATTTGGCAAAGACCGCTGATCTGGCTTGCTTCCGCATACGTGGGCCTCTAAGATAGCACCATGTGGCTTTACTTGATTGGCTGTTCATTTAGTATTTAGCCTGTGGGTTGGGTCTGCCCGGGCATTCGGAAGACTGTTTTCAAGGGACCTGAATAAACTGCTGGAGAAGAGCTTTTGTGAGTTGCGTCATCCTTGCTGGTCGAGGGGGACGCGACAAGTGGTGGCCCGTACGGGGACCCAAAAAAGACTCAGAACTCCTGCAGTCAGGGGCAGCGCTGGTAAGTTCCTGGGATAAATTAGGACAATAAAGTTTCACGGAGATAGCGAACACAAGGTAAATTTTCGTGGAGATAGCGAACAAAAGGTAAAGTTTCGCGGAGATAGCAAACACAAGGTAAAGTTTCGCAGAGATAGCGAACAAAAGGTAAAGTTTCGCGGAGATTGCGAACAAAAGGTAAAGTTTTGCGGAGATTGCGAACAAAGGGTAAATTTTCGCGGGAAGTTGCGAACAAAAGGTAAAGTTTCGCGGGGAAGCTGCAAACCGAAAGTAAATTTTTAAACATGGGATTGTCTGAGTCACATCCAATTTTTCTGGCTCTTCAGGAGCTACTTTTAGCTAGGAATTTGAAACTTAACATTGCCTAAAAAAGGGGAAGTGAATGGCAATCTAACCAAGGTTATTCAGGATCCCCTGGAGCCTTTCTCAGACTTCGTGGCTATAATGGTTGAAGCAGCTGGAAGGGTATTTGGAGACCCTGATTTGGCAATGCCCTTAATTAAACAACTTGTGTATGAGCAATGTACAAATGAATGTAAAGCAGCTATCACCCCTTATAAGAACAAGGGGTTAGAAGCCTGGATGCCTCAGTGCAGACTGCCACTACCTTGAATAATTTGTCAGCCAATGTAGCCATGGCCTTGGATGTATTGTGGCAGGTGGCCTAGATTGGCTGTGAGTGGAAAATGACTGGTTTGTGTGTGACCTCTGTGCCATATCAAAATTATACTGTAGCTGCAAATTTGTCTAAGCAACTCTCTCGGTATCCTACAGGAAATTGGTCTGGCGAGTTTGATAAGCTGATGCAGAATCTGAGAACTGCCATCGTGCATGTGAATTCCACCCGGGTTGATGTCTCTGTTGCTGAAGGACTGTCGACATGGATCCTCTGAGCCATGAATCATCTGAAGGAATGGGCGGGAATGGGTGCCCTAGGAGGCATGCTCTTCCTAGTCAGTTTCATTGCCCTATGGTGTATCTGTAAGATGAGGATTTCACAGAGGAAAAGTAATGCCATGCTGGTGCAAGCCTTTGCTGCCTTGGAGGCTGGACAGCCACAAGCTTGGTTGACTGTCCTAAAGGACTAAGCTATCATCACGCTCAGGATGCGAGGCTAAGCACTGCACTTGGGGTCAGCTTCTAGCGACTTCAAGAAGGGCATGTTTGATTGCATATGGGTTGGTATCCTAGTTTCCCATATCTGAGAAAAAGATACCGGACGGGTATGGCACCAGCCTGGTTGGCTACTGGGCGTGGAGTCATTACAATGTCCTTTACATACATATCAAAGATCAGATGCTTGATATATCTACTAGGGATACTCAGCAGACTGCCACCAATCCTTTTGATTTGTGGCTTTTGTGTGGAGTAAATGAAAGTTGCATGGACTTGGGACCTGTCATTATGCTTGGGGGAGGAGTTTATCAAAGGTAATTTTTCCCTAGGGTCCGCTACCAAATTGGATTTTTCTAGCGGTAGTGGCTCTGGTACTTGGAATTCTTTGTTTCATTCTTACCGCAACAAGACCTTTTCAGCCTCGCCAGTGTGTCTCTGGCCTCCTTTTCTGTGGATTGTAAGTAATGGGAGTGCATCCTTGGGTGAAGAAAAGTTAGTATGCACTCCGGGCACATGTTTTTGTGCCCTATGCTGGAATGCCACAGCCTTTCCTGTGGCTGTGGTGACTAGAATGCCTCGATATGTACCAGTTCCTGTAGAGGCTCCTAATACCATGATGCTATTCAGGTTTAAAAGAGATTTTGGCATCACTGCAGCTATTGTTACTGCCATCACTATTGCTGCTGTGGGAGCTACTGCCTCAGCTATTGCCTTGTCTAGTTCTATACAGACTGCCAATGCCCTGAATAACATCTCAGCCACTGTGGCACAGGCATTGGATACTCAGACCTCTATGAATTCTCATCTCAAAGGAGGCCTTATGATAGTTAATCAACGCATAGATTTAATACAAGAACAGATTGATTCTCTTTGGCAACTAGCACAATTGGGGTGTGAGTGGAAAATGCAAGGTTTGTGTGTTACTTCCGTGCAGTATCAAAATTTTACAAAGGCTGCTAATCTGTCTAGACAATTGTCAAAGTTCCTCTTACAGGATTGGTCGGCTGAGTTTGAAAATTTGATGAGAGAGCTGAGAGCGACAATCGTCCACATCAATTCCACTCGGGTGGATCTGAGCCTGGCTACTGGTTTGACTTCCTGGATACAGACGGCTATGGATCATCTTAAGGAATGGGCGGGCGTAGGCTCTTTGGCGATACTGATGATACTAGCCTGTCTGGTTTGCCTATGGTGCATCTACAAAATGAGAGCCACACAAAAGCGTAATGCAGCCATGATTATACAAGCCCTTGTCGCCATTGAGGCGGGCCAGTCCCCTCAGGCATGGTTCGCTGCCGTGAAGCCTTAAATCTTCACTGAGCATAGTCCCTGCCCACTGAGGTATTCGTTCCACGGATATTAGGGTCTGGCAAGTCAATGACGGAGTTGACGGGTAAGTCTCGGCCACCTAAGACAGGGCAGCCCCGAGTGGGGAGGCTGACCCAGAGACGGGTAAGAGTTTGAGCATCGCCCTCCTACAGGCTCAGGCCCACCGTGAGATCCCCAGATATGGGGATTACGAAGCCTTTCCAGGGACTTCTACCAACTTAAAAAAAATAAGAAAGGAGGAACTGTAGAGAGCTGCGATGTGCCGCGCCTTAAAGGTGGCGCCGGTTTCTGCCTTCCACCAGCCCGACGGTGAGCGCTCTCAGTGGTAAACAAGTCCATATTTGGCAAAGACCGCTGATCTGGCTTGCTTCCGCATACGTGGGCCTCTAAGATAGCACCACGTGGCTTTACTTGATTGGCTGTTCATTTAGTATTTAGCCTGTGGGTTTGGTCTGCCCGGGCATTCGGAAGACTGTTTTCAAGGGACCTGAATAAACTGCTGGAGAAGAGCTTTTGTGATTTGCGTCATCCTTGCTGGTCGAGGGGGAAGCGACAGTTTCCCATAATGATAGCTAACCATGTAGAACCTCCATTTCTCCATTATTTGATGGTTTTATTTGTTTTTCAGCAGGCTAGCACAATTGACTCAATTTTTCAATGTTTTCTTTGAAATGCAAGCTTCAAATATATAATCCGTCTTCAGTTTCCCAAGCCCTGGCATCTCAAGTGGGATTATGCTCAGTGTGACTTAATGCTAACAATCCCCCCCCACTCTTGATTTGGAATAATAGCCCTTGAAAATGTCATTGATTAACAACCTATTGTTTTTTTTATTATCCTTTAATCCTGTAATGAGATCTGACTCAGTAAGTCTGATCTGACTCCATATTGAGGTGATCATGTATGACAAATGCCAAGGAGTTAGTGCCAATAATGCCCCTCAAAGACAATTTTAAGCAACTAAGACTGTTCACAAACAACAGTTAGTTACAAAGCTTTACAAAATACAGCCAGCAAGAGAAAGTACTTCTGTCTAATGTTTAGCAGACAATATTTAAGCTTTACAAAACTACAATGATCAGGAACAAACATTTACAGAAACTAGTTTGGAAATTAAGTGTTTGTTTTCAAATGTCCATGGAGCACACAGAGTTAAGCCATGTCTATTATCTTTGTTAGATGTGAATAGTCATGATACAGTTAGGAAAACATTAACACAAACTCGGGAAAAGTTAGCAACAACTACTGATTTTGGTTTGGAGGACATTAGCTTTCAAAAATGTCTTTCTAAACCTTGCATCCTTGAAGGCTTATACAAAGCAGGAGGCTGAATGCATATAGAAAAAAGACAGCAATAATTAACATTGTTACACATAAAACTATATAGAAGCACTTTATATGTTAATTCGGCTTCCATTTTTGAATAAAAGGTTAAAATACTTGGTTCAGTAAGATAACAGACGTAAGGCACTAACAAGACCAATGTTTTGGACTCCTTATAAGTTTAGATAATTGTGCTACTGCCCACAAGGATCCATTCACATATTCCTTGGCCATTTTCATATCTTCTGAGAAATGGCATTTTAAGTTTTTGCTTATAGTAGAATCTGGTTATTTGTCCTTATAAAGTGCTGAAGTATGGGCTGGTGTACTGGCTTAGTCAGTAGAGCCATTGCTCTGCAAGCACGAGGATGTGAGTGAAGTTCTGCAGCACCCATGTGTAAGTCAGATGTGCAGATGTGGCCTGCAGCTCCAGCATTGGCAGGACAGGGCATCAGAGAGGCGGCCCCCAAGTGCTTGCTAGTCTCCAGCCTAACTGAAAAGTGGGCTCCAAGTTCAGTGAGAGACTATCTGGTAAAATAAGGTGGATAACTGCTCTCCTCACTGAATGTTCTACCACACTGCAGAGAAAGGATTGAGAAGAGAAAGGTTCCATGGCAGGGTATGGCCCCTGCTCCACTGCTCCATTTGGGGTGCAATGTAGAAATCTAGTGCAGTAGAAACTCCCTGGAATCTCAAAGGGTGACTTTAGTGAAGTTTCTTAGAAATAGGGGATATAGAACCTGAACTGGTCATCTTCTATAACCAGGCAAGGCTCCCAGCAGTGGAAGTGGGACATCAACCCAGTCATAAAACCTTCAACTTAAAATTTGTCTTGCCTGTAAAATGTGCTGGAGTAATAGAGGTGCAGAACTTGTGGGAGTGGCCAACTAGTGACTGGTCCAACTTGAGGTCCATTCCTGACACTGCATCATTGGCCAGGCACCAGAGGATGGTCAGCTCAGACACCTAGAACAGAAGAAAACACAACTCCCCCCCCCCAAAAAAAAAAGTCAATTAACTGATTCCTACTGATAGGCTGCTATATTCATAGATCGTATTCATAGTATCTAACCCAATTGTCATCAGAGAGGCATCATCCAGCAACTTAAGGAAACAGATGTAGAGACCATCAGCCAAACACTGGGTGGAGCTAGGGGAACACTGCAGAAGAGGGAAGGAAGGATTGTAGGACCCAGAGAGGGTTGAGGATACCAGGAGAACACAGGCTATAGAATAAACTATGCGGGACTTATGGTTGAAAGTGTACCTTTAAACTATTTAATAGTAATTCTAAATAACTTCCAACCCACCAACCCAAGGCACTAGAGAAAGGATATAGACCTCCTAGATCCTTGGGGCAACTTGACAGCAGTTCAGACAAATCAGCAAACCCAAAAACAGGAATACAGCAAACAGCAGCAATGAGAACACAGCTAATAAGGAGCACCAACCAGGACAGTCAAAGCAGCAGTGACTTTTGCAGCCCCAAACTGGGTGATCTGAGTTAAGCCTGACCTAGGCACAGCCCGATCTGGGTTAACCCAGACATGGGCCATGGGCCATAATCTTCAGCAAATCTCAGCAACAGCAAATTTTTGCAAAGAGTTGTCTGGAGTCTTTTAGAGTGAAGTAACAATGACAAGCAAAGAGTCCCTCTGCATTTCTAGGGCCTCTTCTTTATACCTGCACGAGGACACCTTCCAATTGGCCAACTTCATGCCCTCTGCACAAGGTACTTCCTGTTGACCAAGATTATGAGCTTCTCAAGTAGTCTGTCCATCAAAGGATATAAATATGGTCCCCACACAAGACAATTTTCTGGCTGGCAAAATATCACATGCTATTTTATCAGGACTTTTTATGCCTCTTTTAAGAGTCTGTTTTTCAGTGGTGTACCAAGCACCCCCACGTCCCATATTTGAGACGAAAACAAAAAACACATTCATTCAACACAACTGTGCCTCCAAAGAAATCTGAACCACCACCACATATGGGTGCTCACAGAGACTGAAATAATAATCATGGACCCTGTAGGCAACTGGACTAGTTCCTCTTCATATATGTTATGATTGTGTATCTTGGTGTTCTTTTGGGACTCCCACCAGCAAAAGTAGGGGTGTCTCTGACACTTTTTTTTCTGCCTGGGACCCTTTTCCTCCTATTGGGTTACCATGTCCAGCTTTGATATGAGGGTTTATACCTAATCTTATTGTAAATTATTAATTTGTGGATGATTGATATCCCTGGAAGTCCTGCTTTTTTTTTATGGGAAATAGAGGAGGAGTGTATTAGGGGAAAGGAGAGGGGTGGTCTGAGGATGAAATAGAAGGAATGGAGGGCAGGAAAACTATAATCAGGATGTAATGTATGACAGAAAAAAAACTTCAAAGAAACAAGGTAAACTGCAAAAATACATACATACATACATACACACACACACACACACACACACACACACATACACACACATATAAAGTGGAGAAAGCTAGAGGAAGATCCCTAACATTAACCACTGCTCTTACCACACACATACATGGCCACACATGTGGACACACAACCATACAGCACACACATGTACACAAATGCAACATAAATACAAAAGGATAAATTATATGGATCTCATATACATTTTTGAGATATGTACCCATTCTTGAATTTTATTTTTCTGTCGCTGACTGCTCCCTTTGCTCTGTAGAGACTAGCTGATGCTTAAGAACATTACACTTGTTGGTTTGTGCCACAGACACTAGTGTCTGAGGTGCTGCCTTTATAATGTCAGCCACAATCATGGTCAGGGCTCATAGCATTTTACTTCTCCATTATCTATAGGAGTTTTGCAGTTTCAAGTCCTACATTTGTGTATGTTTGGTTTCTAGGTATGATATGTGTTCAACATTTATCTTTTACATGTAGATATAGTTTTCCTATCACTTCATTTACTTAAATGATATAACCAACCTTTCTCTTTATTAACATGTGGAGATAAAGTACAGAAACTGAAAGGTAAAGATTCATAAATAATTCATTAGACCATGGAAAGTCAAATGCAGTTTAAGATATCTCATCAAAAAAATCTTAATTTATGTGTCTAATGTAACAATAATAATTTACAAATCAGGGATGGGAGTTGGTTCAATAGGTAAAGACACTTGCTGACCTGAATTTGATGCCCACATATTTTTTTTGTTGTTTTTTGTTATCTTGGTTCTTCTTTAAAAAATTTAAATTTTTTATTTCTTCAATAGTATACATAAGCAACCCCAAAAATTCCACCAGAGAAATCTAATAGCTGATAAACACCTTCAGCAAAGTGGCCGGATACAAAATTAATTCAAAAAAATCAGAAGCCCTTCTTTATACAACAAACAAATAGACTGAGAAAGAAATAAGGGAAAACCCCCTTCACAATAGCCACAAACAACATAAAATACCTGGGGTTAACTATAACCAAGCAAGTAAAGGACCTGTACAACAAGAACTTCAAGCCCTTGAAGAAAGAAATGAAAGAGGCCTCTAGAAGATGGAAAGATCTCCCATGCTCATGGATAGGTGGGATCAACATAATAAAAATGGCTATTCTACCAAAAGAAATATATAGATTCAGTGCAATTCCTATCAAAATACCAACACAATTCTTTTTAGACCTGGAAAAAGCTATTCTCAATTTCATATGGAACAACAAAAAAATGCAGAATAGCTAAATCAATCCTGTATAATAATAATAATAAAAAAAACATTTGGAGGTATCACCATCCCAGATTTCAAGCTGTACTACAGAGCAATATTTGTAAAAACAGCATGGTATTGGTATAGAAATAGACCAGTAGATCAATGGAATTGAATTGAAGATCCAGACATAGACCCACACAATTATGGCCCCCTAATTTTTGACAAAGAAGCCAAAATAGCACAATGGAAGAAGGACAGCATCTTCAACAAATGGTGCTGGTCCAAGTGGATGTCCACTTGTAAAAGAATGAAGTTAGACCCATACTTATCACCTTGTACAAAACTTAAATCCAAGTGGATCAAGGACCTTAACATAAGGCCGGTCACACTAAATCTACTAGATGCCCATATATTGCAAGAAGAGAACATGTATGGGTTCAGGCCCTAGTATCCTCCTGTGTTCCCTCTCCATAGCTCTGCAACTTTATGTCTATATGATCATGCCTTGTTTTTTAAGTGAGTGCTGGGGATTAGAACTTAGAGCCTTGTTTTTGTGCAGGTGCTCAATCTAGCCTGAAATCCATTGGGTAGCCCAAGGTGGCTTTGAACTCATGATATTCTTCCTGACTCAGCCTCCTGAGAGCAGGGATTATACATGTGCACTACCATTCTAAGGTTATTCTTTTTGTTTCTTAAATAATGGTTTGTCTTTATTTGGAGAATTTCATATGTATAAACAACAAAACATGATCATAGCTATGTGTAATGAGAATTAGTTTTCTTTGGTGAATTATGGGAGTACTTTTGAACTCTTAAGAGAGGCAAGCAGATTGGCTTGGCAAATGGCAGTCTGACACACTCTGAGTAGAAAGCCTTGCATCAAGTGTGACCTTCACCACCTGCAACCTAAATTCTATTCACTAATATCTACAATAATAAGTAACTATACTAGGCTGGTGGTACAGCCGGCGGCTTGTGGGGAGATCAGCAGGCTTGACTTGCCTTAGAAGCCTGTATGCCTGGAGGGATTACCTGGCCATGTAAAGCTGGCAGGGTAGCTGCTGGATATTTATTAATAGCAATAAACTATTATATTAGACAAGAAAAATAGCCGGGGGCCTAGAGGGACAGTCACTGAGGTTCAGCAGGAGGCCGATGGCCTAGATTGCTTGAACTGGTGGCCTATAGGCTGCAGCGGTCCTTTCCACAATAATTAAATACACCAAGACCTTTTAATGTTTCAACACTTAGCCCTTAGTTGTACAGACTCTCAACCAGCTAATCTAAATTAACCTGGACCATTTAATCCCAAACAACCATGTGGCCTGTTGTTACCTTCCAGAGTTCTCAAACACGTGTTTGCTTCCATGTCTTCTGGCAGAAAGAGAGATTCCTCTGTGTAAAACACAGGGACACTGTTCCCATCTCAGGAAGTCCCACTTTCCTATACTCTTTCTGCCCAGATAGTTGGCCATCAGCGACTTTTATTAACCAATCAAGAGAATGCCTAAAAAGGATTGGTAACCAGATTTCAGCATTGAAATCAGCCTATCAGATGTAATGTATTAGATCTTCCTCCAACATCTCCTCCCCCCTTTAAGTCTAACAAAAGACTTCTTTTCTTAATAACAAACAATAAATAAAACAATAAGCACAATACAATAACAACAAACACAATACAATAAAAATTATGAAAACTAAAAGGTATGACATTCTCAATATCTAGTTCATATGTATTTGACTAGTCAACTAGGAAATATACTCTATTATATATCTTATCTTGATGAGTTTAAGTTTCTATACCTAATTCAACTTCTATCCTAACTTATATTATTAATTAAAATCATCTTAACCCTAAAACATCATTTTAATTCCTAGATGACTTAAAAAGTATTGTGAGTCTATAACTATGTAGTCTTCAATCACATCAGAAACCTTAGAAGGATAAACATATCTGAATAAATAGGAACTGCAGAGCAGGCAAAATCCAAAGCTATGAAAAGACAGATGACTGGCTGCCTAGACAGTTCCTAGTTTCTAACATTGGAGCATCATCTTAAGACTTCTGGCCAAGTATATCTCACAGACTTAGTTGTGGAGCAGGAAATAAGATTTGTCCATTCTGTCTTTACAGAATCAGGCCATCAATTTACCTTCATTGAAGCTTTGGTCCATCTTTGGACAATATAAAGTCTGTTGAGAAAGCAGAGGCGTTTCTGCCCAGCAGGAATTATCTCCTCATGGAGATTTTTTTTTAATACTCATTGTCTCCTTCCAAGTCCAATGGGAATTGCCAGGAGCTGACAGTCTCATGTCAAAGAATTTTTTAAAATAATAAAAATAACTTTAAATGCCATACTCTACAGATCTCTTGAGATTTTTGAAGACCATATATCCATCTCCATTGAGTAAGTAAATGTTGCTTGTCTCTAACAACTTAATATCTAATTAACTTAGAAAACATCTGAGATTAACTAAACTAATAGGTAATAAAATAAATCACAAGTTAGAATGACTATTAACTTGCATTTCTTAATTATCCTAAACAGTTTGTGGTAGTTGCTGTCAAAAGGACTAGAACTTCACATTGCATTTTTAAGAATTACATAGGTACAATTCCTAAACAAAATATAGCCTTAATTTTGTATCAATATACAAAGATCTATAGGAGTAGATTCAAGAATCTACCCCTTTTTCCTATCATTCTCATATGTCTGTAACATTAATTTTGTATTAATAACAAGATCTATAGGAATAGATTCAATAATGTATTATCCTTTGATCTTATCATTTCCATATTATATACCCATATTCCCCCTCTTTTTTCTTTTCAAGTTTTCTCCCTTATATAAAAGGGAAAGAATGATAGAGAATAGAACAAGAAATCTCTAAGTCTAACCTCTTATACCTTGCTTAACAAGACCATATATTTGTAACCATTACCATTAAATAACATCTATAACCCATCAAATCATCAAAGAATCATCCACCCCACTTTTTGGGAATGGAGCGTTACTCTCTTAAAATTGCTTCCTGCTGAACTGAGACATATAAAATCTGTTTGTGGGCCAAAATAAATGGGAAAATATGGTTAAGCAATTTAATAGTAACATTTTTTGTCCAGTCTCTATTTGCTTAGCAATTTGAAAGTTCTGAGTAGTTTGTAGTCCAAAGCTGAACTTTGGATGAGAAAGTTTAAGGCTTTATTGAATTCCTGGGAATAGCCTGTGAGGCTCTACCATTTGGGCTTTTTGTCTTGTCTTGTTTGTTGTCTGGTCTCTTTTTCTTCAGAGTTGTTCAGTGGTCTCCCGACTCCTCATAAAAACAGAAACCTGCCCTAACCCTGGCTCTAGGGTATTCTTTTTTTGGCATGTAATATCTTTCCTAGTGCAAAATGGTTTTTGGTAATAGAAAAAAAAAAACATTTTATCTTTCAAAAGAAATCTTGAAAATTTAAAAATAAATATATCTTTAAGTGTATGTAAAATCTTAACCTTCTATCAATATCTATTATAGCAAAACTATCTTAAATTTCTATCATCTATTGATATAACAAAATAATCTTAAGTTTTTATTAAAAAAGAGACAAAGAATAGAGTGAAAGAAAAAAATCCCTGAATCCAACCTTTTTTTTTTTTCACAACGCATATCATATATCCATTGTTCCTAGACGAAAACAAACAATCACAACACATAACATATCACACAATCAAAAACTTCCATCCCATCTCTTGGGAATAGAGGTGTAATATTTTTGGGTATCCTTTAAAAATTGAGATATTGACCAATTCCTGGGAAGGTTAGCTGTAGCTTTTTTTGCCCAGTCTCTGTATGATGAATAATTTTTGGGTTAGCCATTTAAAAAATGATTTGCGGGGAGATCCAAGATGGCGCCAACCATAGAGCAGTGCATCTGAGTAGTAGGTGAATGAGATTAGTCACTGTGGAGTGAATGTGAGGTTCCCTAGCCTACAGTGAAACACAGACGGTGTCTGAAATCCCACAGCAAACATTGAGACCGGTCACCAGGTAAAACAGCCCACACAGTTCCCGGGAACACAACCCTGAGATCAGCCAGCTCCGTCACCGGTCTGGAGAGGAGCTATGGCTAGAGATCTAGCCCAGGAGCAGATCCAGCCCACGGCTCCAGCCACAGACCAGCGGCCCCGCCCGTCTGCCTGATATCCAGCCTGCACTCGAGCCACACCACAAGAGCAAAGATAAGTGAGATTATTTTTTTCTGGAGTTTCCAACATGGTGGCACAGTGTGCACTGTAGCGGAGAGTCAGAGACCTAACCCAGTCACAGCAAAGCAATTAGGAGCCAAGACTGCCTGCAAACAGAGCCCGCAACAGTGTGTTCTCCACAAATACTGGGGCGGGTGGGTCACTCACCCTAGCACCCAAGCATCTGAGGCAGTCAGCAACAGGCACACTGAGGCCGGCATCTGTTGTGGGTGGAGCTCCCTGCCTGCATAGTCAGCCTAGCTGGGGAGCCAGAATGACTGGGTCAGTGAGAGAAGAACACAGACCCAACCACAGCTCTACCTGCCTTTCTGAGGAGACCTGTCAGCTCAGAGGAGGTTCTCAGAGGCTAGCCCTCTCCCCACTCCAATTCCCTCTATATTGGTCCAATTGGGTCACAAGCAGTTGAGGAGAGCGGCAGCCACCCTCCTCTCCAAGAGCCAGTCAGTCTATTACAGGAACCTGCCCGCCATCTGGAGGTAAACACCAGGATCTCAGGATCAGCCAACCCCCAGGGCAGGGAGTTTTCCTGAGCACCAAGGTCAGGTAACAAAAGAAACAAACAGATAACACCTGGGTCCATCTGATGACAAAAGGTCAGCTCAAGAACATGGTAAAAAAAAAACCAAAACAATAGGATGCCTCCAGATCCTAGCAATAATGCCACAGACAACTCTGGACAGCTGAACCCAATTGAAGCAAAGGAAAATGACCTTAATCCTACGCTTATATTAATAATAGAAGGCCTAAGGGAGGAAATCAAATACCTCAGAGAGCAACAACAAAGTACTGCAAAGGAGGTGATGGAAATGAATAAAGCGCTTAAAGGAATGGAAGACCTGAAAAGGGAAGTGGAAGCAATGAAGAAAATCCAATCTGAGACATCCATAGAACTGGAAAACCTTAAGAAAAGAATCGGAACTACAGACACTAGCATCACCAACAGAATACAAGAGATGGAAGAAAGAATTTCAGGCTCAGAGGATAAAATTGAAGAAATGGATACATCTGTCAAAGAAAATGTCAAATCTAAAAAAGTCCTGACACAAAACCTTCAGGAAATCAAGGACACAATGAAAAGACGGAATCTCAGAATAATAGGAATAGAAGAAATAGAAGAGTCACACCTCCATGGACCAGAAAATATCTTCAACAAAATCATTGAAGAGAATTTCCCAAATCTAAAAAAAGAGATGCCTATAACTGTACAAGAAGCTTACAGAACCCCAAACAGATTAGACCAGAAAAGAAAATCTTCCTGCCACATAATAATCAAAACACTAAATGTACAGAACAAAGAAAGAATTTTAAAAGCTGCTAGGGAAAAGGGTCAAGTAACATATAATGGCAAACCTATCAGAATCACACCTGACTTTTCTTCAGAGACTCTAAAAGCCAGAAGGGCCTGGACAGACATCTTGCAGACCCTAAAAAACCACAAATGCCAGGCCAGACTACTATTCCCTGCAAAACTGTCAATCAACATAGATGGAGAAAACAAGATATTCCATGACAAAGCTAAATTCAAACAATATCTATACACAAATCCAGCTCTACAGAAGATGTTAGAAGGAAAACTTCAACCCAAAGAGGTTAACTACACACAAGAAAGCACAGGAAGCAAATAGCATGCCTGCAGCAAAAACAAAAGGAAAGAAGCTCACTCACACACTATTTCTACCAACATCAAGATGGCAGGAAGTAACAATCACTGGTCATTAATATCTCTCAACATCAATAGACTCAATTCCCCAATAAAAAGGCACAGGCTAGCAGAATGGATGCAAAAACAGAATCCCGCGTTCTGCTGCTTACAAGAAAAACACCTCAGCAAAAAAGATAGACATTATCTCCAAGTAAGGGACTGGAAAAAGATATACCAAGCAAATGGACCCAAGAAAAAAGCTGGAGTAGCAATTCTAGTATGCAACAAATTGGATTTTCAACCAACATTAATCAAAAGAGATGGGGAAAGACACTATATACTCATCAAAGGAAAAATCCACCAAGATGAAATTTCAATACTAAGCATCTATGCCCCTAATGTAAGACCACCCACATTCATTAAAGAAACACTACTGAAGCTCAAATCCCACATTGAACCTCACACATTAATAGTGGGAGACTTCAACACACCACTCTCACCACTGGACAGATCAACAATGCAGAAACCAAACAGAGAAATAATGAACCTCACAGATGTCATGAATCAAATGGACCTAATTGATATCTACAGAACATTTCACCCCAAAACAAAAGAATACACTTTCTTCTCGGCACCTCACGGAACCTTCTCCAAAATCGACCATATAGTCGGTCACAAAGCAAGCCTCAACAGATACAGGAAATTTGAAATCACTCCTTGTAACTTATCAGACCATCATGGAATAAAGCTAGGCTTCAACAATAACCAAAACAACAGAGTGCTTGCAAAAACATGGAAACTGAACAACTCTCTCCTCAATGACCTCTGGGTCAGGGAAGAAATAAAAAAAGAAATTAAAGTCTTCTTAGAACTCAATGAAAATGAAGGCACAACATACCCAAACTTATGGGACACATTGAAAGCAGTGCTAAGAGGAAAGTTTATAGCTCTAAGTGCCTTCAAAAAGAAACTGGAGAATTCCTATACTAGCCACCTAAAAGAACACCTGAAAGAGCTAGAACAAAAAGAAGCAAACACTCCCAAGAGGAGCAGACGAGAGGAAATTATCAAACTCAGGGCTGAAATCAACAACTTAGAACCAAAAAGAACAATACAAAGAGTCGACAAAACCAAGAGCTGGTTCTTTGAGAAAATCAACAAAATAGACAAGCCCTTAGCTAAACTAACTAAAAGGCAGAGGGAAAATACCCAAATCAACAAAATCAGAAATGAAAAGGGGGAAATAACAACAGACATTGAGGAAATCCAAAGAATCGTTAGGTCCTACTTCAAAAACTTGTACTCCACAAAATTGGAAAATCTAAATGAAATGGACAATTTTCTTGATAGATTCCATCTACCAAGGTTAAATCAAGAACAGGTAAACAAATTAAACAGTCCTATAACCCTTAAGGAAATAGAAGAAGTCATTAGACGTCTTCCAACCAAAAAAAGCCCAGGCCCAGATGGTTTCAGCACAGAATTCTACCAGACATTCAAAGAAGAGCTAACACCAATATTCTTCAAACTCTTCCACAACATAGAAACAGAAGGAATACTGCCAAACACATTCTATGAGGCCACAGTTACCCTGATACCTAAACCTCACAAAGACCCAATGGAGAAAGAAAATTTCAGACCAATTTCCCTTATGAACATGGATGCAAAGATACTTAATAAAATCCTTGCAAACCGGATCCAAGATCACATCAAAAGTATCATACACCATGATCAAGTAGGCTTCATCCCAGGGATGCAGGGGTGGTTCAACATTAGAAAATCCATCAATGTAATCCACCACATAAACAAGCTGAAAGAAAAGAACCACATGATCATCTCATTGGATGCTGAAAAAGCTTTTGACAAAATACAGCACCCTTTCATGATAAAAGTCTTAGAGAGATCAGGCATACAAGGACCATACTTAAAAATAATAAAAGTAATTTACAGCAAGCCAATAGCCAACATCAAACTAAATGGAGAGAAACTTAAAGCATTTCCTCTAAAATCAGGGACAAGGCAAGGCTGCCCACTCTCTCCATATCTCTTCAACATAGTACTTGAAGTTTTAGCTAGAGCAATAAGACAACTAATGGAGATCAAGGGGATACAAATTGGAAAGGAAGAAGTCAAAGTATCCCTATTTGCAGATGATATGATAGTATACATCAGTGACCCCAAAAATTCCACCAGAGAACTTCTACAGCTGATAAACTCCTTCAGCAAGGTGGGCGGATACAAAATCAATTCAAAAAAAAATAGTAGCCCTTCTTTACACAAAAGATAAATGGGCTGAGAAAGAAATAAGGGAATCAACACCCTTCACAATAGCCACAAATAATATAAAATACCTGGGGGTAATTCTAACCAAGCAAGTGAAAGACCTGTATGATAAGAACTTCAAGACCCTGAAGAAAGAAATTGAAGAAGATATCAGGAGATGGAAAGATCTCCCTTGTTCATGGATAGGTAGGATCAACATAATAAAAATGGCAATCTTACCAAAAGCAATATACAGATTCAACGCAATTCCTATCAAATACCAACTCAATTTTTTACAGATCTGGAAAAAACAATTCTCAACTTCATATGGAATAGCAAAAGACCCAGAATAGCTAAATCAATCATGTACAATAACAGAACATCTGGAGGTATCACCATCCCGGATTTCAAGCTTTACTACAGGGCAATAGTAATAAAAACAGCATGGTACTGGTATAGAAACAGACCAGTTGACCAATGGAATCGAATTGAAGACCCAGAAATAAACCCACACACCTATGGTCACTTAATTTTTGATAAAGAAGCCAAAAACATACAATGGAAAAAGGAAAGCATCTTCAATAAATGGTGCTGGTCTAACTGGATGTCAACATGTAGAAGAATGCAAATAGATCCATACTTATCACCCTGTACTAAACTTAAGTCTAAGTGGATCAAGGACCTCAACATAAATCCAGACACACTACCATTAATAGAAGAGAAAGTGGGGAAAAGCCTTGAAATCATTGGTACTGGTAGCAACTTCCTGAATAGAACACCAATAGCTCAGGCACTAAAACAAACAATCAATAAATGGGACCTTATAAAATTGAAAAGCTTCTGTAAGGCAAAGGACACTGTCCTTAAAACAAAACGGCAGCCTACAGAGTGGGAAAGGATCTTCACCAACCCAACATCTGACGACAGAGGGCTAATATCCAAAATATATAAAGAACTGAAGAAATTAAACACCAAAAAATCAAATAAACCCATCAATAAATGGGGTACAGAGCTAAACCGAGAATTCACAGAAGAGGAATCTCTAAAGGCTGAGAGGCATTTGAGGAAATGTTCAACATCTTTGGTTATCAGGGAAATGCAACTTAAAACAACTCTGAGATTCCATCTCACACCTGTCAGAATGGCTAAGATCAAAAACTCAAATGATAGCACATGCTGGCGAGGATGTGGAGAAAGGGGAACACTCCCCCATTGCTGGTGGGACTGCAAACTTGTGCAACCACTTTGGAAATCAATCTGGAGATATCTTAGAAAACTGGGAATAAATCTACCTCAAGACCCAGCCATACCCCTCTTGGGCATATATCCAAAAGATTTGAAATGAAACCACAAGGACATTGCCTCTTTGTAATAGCCAGAAACTGGAAACAACCCAGATGTCCATCAACTGAAGAATGGATAAAAAAAACTGTGGTACATTTACACAATGGAATACTACACAGCTATCAGAAATGAGGAAATCATGCAATTCAAAACCAAATGGATCAAACTAGAAAAGCTCATCCTAAGTGAGCTGACGCAGTCCCAGAAAGATAAACATGGTATGTATTCCCTTACAAATGGATATTAACCATACATCAGAGGATAACTATCCTACAACCCACACACCCAAATAGATAGGAACCTAGCATATCTATCCTAGGAAAAATTCTACCCACCAGTGAGTCATGGAATCTGCTGCAGGTTAGTGGAACCCCACACCCTAGATGGTGTGCCTTATCAAGCTCCAGTACGAGTGGAAGCTCTTGGGCCTCATATGACACAAGATCTGAGGGAGTATGATATGTGAGGACCCACCTCATCTGAGGAGAAGGGGAGTACCAAGTAGAGGAACAAGGAGGGAGGGAGGGAGGGAGGGAAGGAGAGAGGGAGGGAAGGAGAGAGGAAGGGAGGGGCCAAGAGGGGGGGAGGGAGGGAACTATGTTCTAGAAATAAATAATACTTTTTTAAGAAAGGAGTTAATAAGCTTAAAAATACAAAAAATACAATATAAAATTTTCAAACTATAATTTACCTTACTGGCATGAAAGGAAAATGGCCTTAATTTCAGATTAGAATGTTAGACTGCAGGTGGCTACAGCGATTACACAAACTTGATAGCAGCTTAAAAGTTTTTTTTTTTGTTTTGTTTTTTTGGGTTTTTTTTTTTTTTTTTTTTTTTT
>CAJQZJ010032114.1:9974077-10033412 GCA_907164525.1 Lophiomys imhausi
TTTTTTTTTTTTTTTTTGTAAAGGTATAGGCTATTTCCATGGTTTGGCATTAAAAAGCAGGTAACAGGTTTAAAACACTGTAAATAAATTAAAGGTGACAGCTGTTCAACCTGGTTTTACAAACCTCCAAGAGTTGAAAAAACTTAGAGCTAAGGTAAAATAATGCATGGTGTTAGCCCATGCCTTTACCTCCAGTAGAGACAGGAGGATCACTATAGAGTTAGTTGTCTTATAAATTCTAGAGTTACAAGAAACAGGGTGGTGATGGTGCACACCCTTAGTCACATCATTGGGGAAGAATACACCCTTAATCCCAACACACTAGAGACAGAAACAGGCAAATCTCAAAGCTCAAGGCCACCTGATACAAAACAAGCTCTAAACAGAGAAAAACTTTGATCCAGGAGTGGAGGAGCACATCTTTAATCCCATCAGTTGGGAACCACATGTCTTTGATCCCAAAACTTAGAATGCAGAGACAGGCACATAGGATTTGGAAAGATTTAAGTTTAAAAGCTACTTAAAAAAGGCAGGCTGCAATTCAAACAAATTGTCCTTTGAGATCTCAAAATATATACACTAAAGGTTTGTTTAGCTCCAAAATATCAAAATAATTTCTTCTTTAATCCGGATTGAAAGGTAATACTTTATATATTATCAAAAAAACCAAATTTGCTCCAGGAAAAATATTACCTGACCACCCCCCCCCAAAAAAAAAAAGTAATTGTCCCAGAGTTAGGATTAGGGCAGGGCTCTGTTCTTATCTTTCCAGGAGATTTAAAGCATCCATTCAAGGAATCCAGGGACAATTGGACAACGGAAACCTCAGCAGAAAACAGATCAGACACCAAAGAAGACGAGTGGCCCAGGTGATCCAGCCTTGCAGACTTCTTCAATAGCAGTTTCCTCAAAAGTCTATAACCACAACAACTCAAAATCGCTAAGATCGTTCAGCTCCACAGACTACTCCAGCCAGATCTTCAGTAAAGCTCTGAAGATCAGCTTCTGTCTATGAACTTCTTAGGACATCTAAATAGCTGAGCACAAAAGGACTGAACATCAAATGATTCTATTAAAATGTTTAACCATTTTTCCATTCTTATTTGGGCCCCAAACAGGTTTACTACGTCCCAAATCAGCAGGAAGTCATTTTAAGAGAACAACGTCCCATCCCCAGAAGGTGGGGAGGGTGTTCTCCCCCTTTGGTTATTTGATAGATAATAGAAAATTTTGTTATTTAGGGGAAAAGACTACAAGCTGTTAAATGGTCTTGTTAAATGGGTTTTGGAGGTTAGACCCAGGGACTTCTCTCTTTTGCTTTTCTGTATCCTCCTTTCTCTCCTATATAGGAGTGAACAGACTTGAGAAAAATGGGACATAGACATAGTATAGGAAAGATCAAGAAAAAAGGACAGATTATTGAATATAGCCTTATACCTTTTTATACTGATACAAAATTAATATTATATTTGGCTAAATTGGTATTGATCATTGTATATTAATGCAAAATTAAGATTGTATAGGGCTACATCGGTATTGATCTTTGTATATTGATACAAAATTAAGATTATATTTGGCCACAATGGTATTGACCCTTGTATATTAATGTAAAATTAAGATTGTATTGGGCTACATCGGTATTGATCTTTGTATATTGATACAAAATTAAGATTATATTTGGTCACATTGGTATTGATCTTTGTATATTGATACAAAATTAAGGGTAACGCTTCTTAAAGGTATTGTTCGTAGTAATACTTAAAAATGAATTGTCAAGTTTTGACCTCTCACTACCAACTGACATAAACTGTTTAGGATAATTAAGAAACGGAAACTAATAGTCATGAAAACGTGTCATTTTGTTAGTTACTATGACAGTCTATCACAGTTATTTTCTAAGCTACTCAGAAATCAAGTTGCTAAGAGACAAGCAATATTTGCTTATCTAAATATAAGAGATAGATAGGGCATCTTCAAAAACCTCAAGAGATCTGCAGAATATGGCATTCAAAGATGTTTTCTTAACTTAAGATTTTTTGATATCGAGACATGTCAGCTCCTGACAGCACCCCCTATTCTACTCCAAGTAGAAGATGAGCATCGAAGAATCTCCAGTGGGAGATGATTGAATTGGTGGTAAGCCGTTCTCTTGGCAAGAAAAACCCCTTGCTTCAACTGTAGACAGACTTCTGTCCAAAAAGGACAAAACTTGGAAGCAGATAAGTCGACAGCCTAGCTCTGCCAAGACAGGGTAGGTAAGTCCTTCATAATTCCTGCTCTACAACCAATGTCTGTCAGAGAAATGGGGCCAAATGGCTGAAGATTGATGCTGTAATGTATGGAGAGAAAATGGGAACTGTCCAGGCAGCCACAGGTATGTCATTTTTTAGTTTTGGAAGCTGCAGGCCCTGCACTTCCTATATAATCAGATATATTTATCCCTCTCAGGTCTCTGAGGTGGTTGAAGAATAGATACCTAGAGTCTCATAGTTAAATTTTGAGTTGTTTAGGAATCAAGAGGGTGTTCTGGATCTAAGAAGATATTTTTAAAATTCTGAGGCAAGTTAGTATGAAAGCTGAGTTAGATATAGAACTTTAAACTCATGGAGATGGTTAGATAGTAGAATGTTAAAGTCAGGTGCCAAATACATATGGACTGGACATTGGGAATGTATGCTAAGCCATATAACTCTTATAATCGTGGCCTATTTATTTCTGTTGTTTTGTATTGTATTTATAGTTATAAGAAAAAGAACCATTATTTGGACTGAAAGGGAGAGCTGTTGGGGGGAAAAAGAAATACCTTAAACTAAAAAAAAAAAAAAAAAAAGGAAGGGAAGAGGATGGGGGGGTTGAGGGGGAGGAGGGTGGAAGGGTGGGACTGGAGGGGGGAGTAGGGAGGGGATTGTGATTGAGATGGAACTTGAAGAAATAAAAAATAAATTATTTAAAAAAAATGATTTGCACGCAAAGTTTTTGAGAAAACGGTGATTTATACAGTCTGTCAGGCTGAATCATCTGGCCTATTTGTCTTGTTGTTATTGTCATTCAGTCTTTGGCTCTGAAAATTAATTTCTGCTCTAAATTTGAGCAATTGAAAGGCATATAACAATTTTGTAAGTCCATTTATTTCATGAACTCGATCCATGCTAGATGTAAGATTGGAATATCATGAAAACCAAACAGTTAAAAAAAAAAAAAAAAAAAAACTCTTACTGTGTGAAGACATTCAAGTCTCAACTAAAAGGATGTTCACCCTGGTCAGATTTAATATTTATAAGTTTTGTTGTTAACAACATTTTTTTCATTCCCTGTAGACACATAGGCATGACCATGTCCCCAACTTAAAACTATTGCAGGTTTCCACTCTAAAGTTAAAATATCCATCTAATATATTGGTTGATTTAATTCTTCAGTTTTTTGTATAACCCAGTGTCTCTCAGCTGCAGTGGTATCTTTTTCACCATTATTTAGGAAATACAGTGTTAGCAAAGCATTGTGTAATTTATCCCTGGGATTCTTTAATTCCCCTTTTTATTTAATAAGCATCTCTTTTAAGGTATAATTATCCCTTTCTCCAATTGCTTGGCCTGTAGGATTGTGTGGTGTACTAGTAACATGCTTTATATCATAATATGCAAAGAATTGTTTCATTTTATTAGATACACATGCAGAACCATTATTAGTCTTAATTTGTGCAGGTATACCTATAAATGCCATTATCTCTAATAAATGTATAAGAATACAACCAGCTTTTTCAGAACTTAAAGCAGTTGCCCATTGAAACCCTGAGTGTGTATCAATGGTACAATGTACTTACCTTTACCCCCCAAACTGCAAAATGAAAAACATCCATTTGCCAAGTTTCATTGTTTTTAGTACCTCTAGGGTTACTACCAACAAGTAATAGAGTTTGGTTATACAGACAACATGAAGGACATTTTTTTTTATTATATCCATGGCTTATTGCCAGCTAATAGAGAATTTTATCTTTAAATCTGAGCTGTTAACATGATGTTTCTTAAGAAATTTTGAGGATTCCAACACATTTCCTATTAGTAATTGGTCAATCTCCTCATTTCCTTGTGCCAGTGGACCTGGCAAACCTGTATGAGAACAAATATGAGTTATATATAATGGGTTATTTCTACTTCTGATGACTTGTTGCAATTGTATAAATAAAGAAGTTAATTCTGTGTTACCAGGAAGAAAGTCAGCGTTTCTATATGCAGCACAACTCTTTCTGCATATTGAGAACCAGCGACTATGTTAAGAGACTCAGAAAAATCTACTAACACAATAAGGATTACATACAATTCTGCTTTTTGAACCAAGGTATATGGACTTTTGATTACCTTGCTGACCTTGTCTGTCTTATATTTTTGGTTGTGAGTCTAGCTTTTAGTGGCTGAGCCATCTCCCTAGACCTTTTGTCTGTCTTATAACCTGCCATTCCCATCTTGTTAGTGTCAGTATAGAAGGTTGGTGCCTCAAGAATTAGCATTCCCTTTACAATATGAGGAAGAACCCAATTAGTTCTTTTTATAAATTGTATACATTTGCTTCTTGGAAATTTGTTATTAATTTCTCCCAAATAGTAACTACAAGCTCTTTGTCAATCTTCATTGATTACCCATTGTGACGTAATCTCAGCATTAGTTAGAGGCACTACTATTTTGGTCAGGCCCATTCCTGATAATTGACATAGTCTTATTCTACCTTTACAATTAATTTAGATATCTTTTATATGTATATCTTTAATTTTTTACTTACTTATGAGGTAAGAAAATTCATTCCATCATTCTATCTTCCCATTGCATAATGAGTCCTGTAGGAAGAAAATGAGTTGATGGTAAAATGACCAAAATATAATCAAGTTTTGGATTAATTCTATCTATGTATGCATCTTACAGACTTTGTTCTACCAGAATTAACTCCTTCTCTGCTTCAGCAGATAGACATCTTGGACTGTTTAGATTCAAATCCCCTTGTAATGTTTGAAACAAAGTATGTAACTCATAAGTACTTAAACCAAGGGTAGGCATCATCCAGTTAATATTTCCCATTAATTTTTGAAAATCATAAAGAGTTTTCAATTCATTTCTATGGATCTACAACTTTTGTGATTTTATTCTCTGTTGATTTATTTTATAACCCAAATAGCTAATAGGATCTCCTCTTTGTATTTTTTTTCAGGACAATTTTTAACCCCATAGTGGCAGAATTATTTTCATTTCCTTAAATAAGTTCTATAAAGTAACTACATCAGAATCTGTCAACAAAATATCATCTATATGATAGATAATAGATTGATGAAATTGCTTACAAATTATTTCTAATAGTTTTTGTACAAAATATTGACACAGAGTTGGAGTTTTAAACATTTCCTGTGGAAGCACATTCCAATGATACCTCTTGATTGGTTTACTGTTATTAAGAGTAAGTACAGAGAAAGCAAACCTTTCCCTATATTCTTTTGCAGTAGAATTGAGAAAATGCAATCTTTTAAATCGATGACTATTTTAGGCTATGACTTGGTAATAGAGAAGGTAAAGGTATACCAGGCTGCCTTAGAAGCCTGTATGCCTGGAGGGATGGCCTGGCAGTGCCAAGCTGGTGAGGTAGTTGCTGGATACTTGTTAATAACTATAAACTATTATATTAGACCAGGAGAATTGTTGGCAACCTGGAGGGACAGTCACTGGGGTTCACAGGAGGCTGATGGCCTAGACTGCTTGGACTGGTGGCCTAGAGGCTGCAGTGGTCCTTCCCACAATAATTAAATACATCAAGACCTTTTAATGTTTCAATGCTCAGTCCTTAGCTGTACAGACTCTCAACTAGTTAATCTAAATTAACTTGGACCATTTAATCCCAAATAGCCATGTGGCCTGTTGTTACCTTCCAGAAGTCTCAAACACATCTGTCTATTTCAAGGTCTTCAGGAGGAAAGAGAGATTCCTCTGTGTAAAATGCAGGGTTCCTGTTTCAGTCTCAGGAGGTCCCACTTTCCTATACTCTTTCTGCCCAGCTAATTGGCCATCAGCGACTTTTATTAACCAATCAAGAGAATGCCTCAGAAGGGACATTAACCAGATGTCAGGATTGAAATCAGCCTATCAGAAGCAATGTATTAGATCTTTCTTCAACACAGGATTATCTGAAATTTGCTTAGTTCTCCCTGTCTGGGCTTCCCAAATGTAAGATTAAAGGTCTGTGCCACCACCACAGCCTAATTTCTTCTTCTTTTTTTGAATAGTTTATATTTAAGCTGAAGATATGGCACTTGTTTTTATTGATTTTATATCTTTAAAATTAACAAATTGATTTATTTATTAGATAGCATCTTTGAGCTTTTAGGATTTCCTATTCATAAGATCCATGACATTTACAAACAAGTGAAGTTCTCTCTCTCGTTGGATTTTTTTTCTCTCTAATTGGTATGGGTAGGACTTCTATTGCTTGGTTGAATAGAAGTATCAAGGATGGGTTTTAGAGGACAAGCTTCTTGTTTTCACCATTAAGTATGGTGTAACACTGGCTATGTCATTATGTTCAGCTTATTTCTTTCTAATATCAGACTGATAAAAATTATACTAAGGAAGGGTATTTTATTTTGTCAAAAAACTTTTAACTTAACTAATTGCTTTTTACTGAGCAATATACATATATTATTATATGTATATAATATATATGTAATAATATGTACAATGTATATATTCTACTAATGTGGTATATTATGTTAGTTGATTTTATAACTTGAGCGTCAACTTTGTGTTTCAGTTCTAAACACTCTAGTAGGATATATGCTGTTGTGGATGTGGTTTTGGGTTTGGTTGGTGCATTTTGTTTAGTACTTTTATCAGACACATTGGTTGGTTTTCAGATCTTTATTTTTATTTAATTTGTAATTTTAATTAATAGTTTATATTTAGTCTTTTCATGTATATAATATTTATTGGTCTTATCCACTATCCACTTTCCATCTCCTTCTTCCCATCTAGTTTCCCCAAACATGCCCTTACCATATGTGCATGGATGTGGTACCATCCACTGGGAGTGTGGACCAAATCTCCACAGAAAAGTATCTCTCCCTTTCTGAGCAGCCACCAACTGCCAATAACTCCTCAGCTAGAGGTGAAGCCTAGGATGCTACTGTCCCATGCCTGCTAGAATTTTAACTAGTTTGAATTGAGAATTTTATATATATCTCACCTTTTCTAGCCTGCCATGCTTATTTGAAACAATGGCTGAGTTCTAGGCATTTGATTATATGTGACAAGTCACCTTTCTCATTTTCCTTTCATAATTGTGGTGTTTTGAATAGGAATAACCCACACAGGCTCATATATTTGAATGCTTGGTCATTATAGAGTGGTGTTACTTGAGATTATGAGATGTGGCCTTGTTGGAGTGGGTGTAGTCTTGTTGGAGAAAGTGTGACTATGAGGGTGGGCTTTGAGGTTTCAAATCCTCAAGCCAGGCTTAGTGCCTCTCTCTTCCTGCTGCCTGAAGATACAGAAGTAGAACTCTGAGCACCATTTCTTCCTGCATGCCACCATGCTTCCCATCATAATGATAACTGACTAAAACCTCTGAAGCAAGCCCCAATTAAATACTCTCTTTTATAAGAGTTACTGGTGTCATGGTATCTCTTCACAGCAATAGGATCCTGACTAAGACAAAAGTTGGTACCAGGGACTGGGGTATTTCTGTGATAGGCCTGACCATATTTTTGCCAGGGTGAAATATAGTACACTGGAACTTTGGGCTAGAAAAGAGATTGGACAGTCATAAGGAAATCCTTGTGAGAAGCATGGAAGACAGTAGTGCTGAGTGTTATTTCAACTGTGGGTGCCTAGCTCAAGAAGTTTTAGAGAAGACTATTAGTAAATGTCCTAGAAACCATTCTTGTAATATTTTGGTGAAGAATGCGGTTGCTTTCTGCCCTTTTCCAAAAAATATGCCAGAGGCTAAATTAGAGAGTTTCAGATTAATGGTATTGGCAAAGAAGATTTCAAGTCACCCTAATATTGGCTCTGTCATGTGGTTATTACTGGTGTCTCTTGTGCAGATCTATAACGAAAAGAAGCAAGTTGAGCAAGAAAAAAACACAAAATGTAGAGTATGAGGATAAAAGGGGCACCAGGAAGCATAGAAGAGATAAGTCCAGTGCTCAAGGAGATAAAAAGTTTAAAGAAAACCCTAATAGTAAGTGGAATAAAGGGAGTGGTGATCTCAGAGCAAGACCCTACATAGCTAAGCTTCCAACTTGTGAAACAGAATTAAAGAAAATCTGAGAGCTGGGCATGGTGACACATATCTTTAATTGTAGCACTTGAAAGAGGCAGGCATATCTCTAAGTTTGAGGCTATCTTGGTCTACATAAGAAGTTTCAGGAAAGTCAAACTTAGGAAATGAATGAAACCATGAAAAATAGAAATCTGGTGAAAATGTATTTAAACAAGGGGGCCATGATCCAGCTTCAACAAACAGAAATTGGTAGTTTAGGCCATGTGGTTCTGGTATTAGAGTGAAGAATAAAAGAAAGGGGTTATGGAATCTCCCTCAGCAGCTAAGAAAAGACATAGGCCAGGCCTAAGTCTGTGTCCAGGGTGTCCTTGCATGGAGGCCCAGTGAGGCCATTGTGTGAAGCTGTGAAGGTGAAACCCGAATTGTCTTGGAGACCTCAATATGTTGAAGATGCCAGTGTCTTGAGATACCTGCTGAGGAAAGCTACTAAGTGTAGAACCAGCCCAAGTGAAAGAAGAGTGTTCCAGGCAACAAATGTAAATGGAGTTAGGGATTTGAGAGCAGTTTGATATCAGACATGGAGATACAGAGTTCAGAGTTGGCCCAGCTGGTTTTTGGTATTTCTTTGGTCCAGTATGTCCACACTATGCTCCCTTTTTTTCCTTTTTGGAACAGTAATATCTATTCTTTGCCATTATATGCTGGAAATATGTAATCTTCTTTTAAAATTTGATTTTACACAGATTACTGTTAAGAGATTGCCATGAGTCTTTGAAGAGTCTTTGAACTTTGAATTTTTAAATAAAGTTGAGACTATGATAGACTATGGGTTTGGACTGAATACATTTTTGAATTCTGATATGGAAAGTAGAGTCTATGGGGCCAGACAATGTAATGTGGTGGTTTGAATGATTCCCATAGTCTCATGTATTTGAATGCTTTATCATTATGGAGTGGTGTAACTTGAGAGGAATTAGAAGGTATGGCCATGTTGGAGTAGGTGTGGCTTTGTTGGAGAAAGTGTGATGATATGGTTAGACTTTGGGTTTCAAATGATCAAGCCAAGCCAGTGTCTCTCCTTTTTGCCCGAGGATCCAAATATAAAACTTTCAAGATACTTCTTCAACACCATGTTTTTCTGCCTGCATGTCACCATGCTTCGTGTCACCATGGTTACAATGGACTAAACCTGTGAACTGTAAATAAACCACAAATAAATGTTTTCTTTTATAAGAGCTGCTGCCACCATGATTTCTCTTAACAGCAATAGTACATTGTATAACACAATAATTCTCTCATTTTTTGACTTTAAAGAATTGATATCTGTAGTGCAATATCTCATAAAGCCTTAGACATAAATCATTTTATTTCTGCCAACTTTTGAGTTATCCAGAAAGTATAACTTCTTTTCTTCTATTTCTTTTATAAGCACAATTTCCTAACAATTGGGGTTTCTTTAACACATTGGCCTTCATTTTTTCCTTAAAGTTAACCTCCCTTCCATGTAGCTCTTTTTCTCTTAGGTGGCTGGTATGTAGTTATCCATATTGACTTAAGGGAACATGGCTTTTCCCCTTCTCTTCTCCACTCTCCTGCTTCAATCAACAGCTATGATTCATACCTTGCCTGGTCTGAATGTCTTTTCCAAACTTTAATAGCATTGTTCAGTATCTACCATGTGAATCTCTTCTTAAATTCTTAATTGACACTACTAAGAAACCAAGAGGGGCCCTGATTCCCTGGTAATGAATATCTGTCTTTGTATTTGCTTGTCACTTCTTCTCTGAGACACAGTATGCCATGAAACGTGTGTGTGTGTGTGTGTGTGTGTGTGTGTGTATGAGAGAGAGAGAGAGAGAGAGAGAGAGAGAGAGAGAGAGAGAGAGAAAGGGATAGAGAGAGAGAATTTTCATCACATTACTTTGGCTTTATAATGTGTGAATATCTGTTTGGTATTTTTAAGTATTCTCTATGTATATGTGTGTGCGTGCACACATGTGTGCCCACTGTGTCTCACCCTCTCATTCTTTCTTTCTTTACTTTGTTTGATAGTTAGTGTGAGTGAGTGAGTGTGTGTGTGTGTGTGTGTGTGTGTGTGTGTGTGTACACAAGTGTAGGCCAGAGTTTGACATTGTGTGTCTTCCTCAACTATTCTCCATGTTACTTTTTTAAGAAAGGTTTCTTTCACTGAACCTGAAGCTCATTGTTTTGACTAGACTGGCTGGCTTGAAAGTCCCAGGGATCTGTCTGTTTCACTCTCCCAAGCACTGGGAATTATAGGCCCATGTTGACATTAGCAGATGTTCAAATATATGTGGGGTACACAAACTCAGGTCTTGTTCAGAAAGTATTTTACCATCTTCATGGTCCTAATGGTAAGCACCAGCCAGAGTCTCCTGATATAGTACATGAGAATTAAAACCAGACCAAAATGGATAAATCTCAGCAAGACTGTGGCTGAGATATTTTTATTAAAACAATCAAAATTTTCTATCTTTTTCAGAAAAAGAATGTAATGGTAGTTACCAGAAAGAATACAATTGTAGTTGCCAGGATACAATGATGGTTGCAGCTATACAGGGTATAGAAGATTAATGTCTAAAAGTAATTGTTATGCCAAACTTCTGTATATTTTACTGACTTCTAGGGTACACAGATATACACAGATGGTGTGAATGTTCCACTACCTGAGGGAGAACCTCAGTTTCTCAGGAACTGAAAGGCACACAGTGCCCTAAAAGCCACAGAGTCTAACCTGAGATGCCTATGACTTTCAAGGAAGCTAGAGAAGGCCAAGCCCATGATTACCTACACCTTATAAGAGTTATTTTTTTTTAATCTCTGACAGACACTAATTGGAAATCAGGAATTATGAAGGACTTTCTCAGAATTCTTTAGGTCTAGGAAGATGTTTTTAAGTTGGTAATGCAAGTTAGGATGGAAAGTGAGTTAGGTATATAACTTTAAACTCATTGAGGTAGATAGATAATAGAATATTATAAAGAGTTGTCCAGTATGTATGGAGTGGACATTGGGAATATATGCTATACCTTATAATTTTCATAATTGTTACCTAATTGCTCTTATTGTTTTGTATTGTACTTTTTGCTATAAGAAAAAGAGCCAGGGGATCCAAGATGGTGGTGGCCCGCGCGGACGCATTTTGAACTCAGGGAAAACAGCTATAAAGCCACAGGATTATAGACATTGAGCAACAATTTGAGTGATTCGAACATGCTAGATTTCACCCAAATACCCAGGGATTATTCAAAGTCCCTGGGCAGGACTATCCTCCCTTCTCTTGGACTCTTAGCAAAACAGACCAGCAGAAGCCTCTGAATCCGGAATTGGGACTCGTCACCAGGAAAGCCTCAGGGTAAGAGTTACTCAATTA
Source organism: Lophiomys imhausi (assembly GCA_907164525.1). NCBI lineage: Eukaryota > Metazoa > Chordata > Mammalia > Rodentia > Muridae > Lophiomys > Lophiomys imhausi. Next base: position 9,985,725 of record CAJQZJ010032114.1, read on the forward strand.
TCCATCAGGCAGACCCAAACTCCAGACAGGGTTACTCACAAGCCTCCTGGGCCCCCAGATTCCACACAGGCTTCCCTGCTATTTAACGAAGGGTCTGGACTTGGGGGGAGTGGAATACACTATTAGTGAAACCACAGCACAGCGACAGGTGGGTCTGGTCTGCAGTGCAGCGCAACAGCCCAGCAGGTCCAGATCAGGACTGCCCAGGCAGGTTCACAGTTGCATTTTGGAAAGCTCAAGCAAATTGTGCTTTCCCCAGAGGGGCGTTGGGCATACATACAGGCCCCCTCCATTGGATTTACAGACACAGGGAAAAAACACTGCAGCTTGTCTGAGCAGTGGGATACGCTTCCAGCAGAGTTGCAGCATACCAGAACCTGGAAAACAGTGGTCCCAAATTGCCAGTCTCCAAAGCCAGCTCCATACAGACATAGGTGGAGCTGTGAGAGTGCCAGAAAGGGGGGGAGGCCTGGTTGGAAGGCAGATCTGATCACAAAGGTTCCAAGCCCTGGGCAAACTGTGGGGTTATTTTAGACTCCTTTGAGAGTTCTGGCCCTTCTGGCAGGAAACCAGAGCTCAAGCATATTTAGTACCACATCTGCATCAGTGAAGATTTGGCCTGGGGGACACTGCTGAGGGACTGACCTTAAGGGCATGGAGTCGGGTCCTTTCAAGATTCCAGTGAGCGGCCTCAACACCCAAACTTGGGACCTCCAGAACTCACAGAATCTGTGCCTGGGCACACAGGACCACACCAGCAGAGCCACTAGAGGCTGAATACTTAGTGCGCAACATAGAGAGCCCTGATTTGTGAGCAGTGAAACAACCCTGGGCCATTTCTCCTTGCCTGGGAGTGGGCTGCACCATTTCACAGTGCTTCTGGCTATTAGATGCACACTGACCCTGAGAACCCCCTGAGAAGAGCTGGAGAGGACCACAAACATGATCCCAACATGTAAGCTGCAGGGGAGCTACAACCCCACCCAACAGTCTGTGGCCTGCCAACCTACACTATCATCTGTACAAAGACCAGCTGGATCCCAGGAACCTACAGGAACACATCCCACCACATCCCCTCACATGAGTCCCCAACTGAAAGAAAACAAGAAGGGCTGAGCTCTGACAGACACACTGAGAACATCCACACAAGGTCCCATCCAGCCAGTGGAAAGCAACAGATCACCAAGGGATAGGACTGCTACACCAAATTGCCCCCCCTTCGAACCAAATCCAGAAGACACAAGGAAAAACCAGCTAAGAACAACCAAATAGCTAAAGATCAGAGAAAAAACAGAAACAACAGAAGTCGTGGAGATATGAGCCCAACAAAACATACTAGTACAGCAAGCTCTAACTACCTCACCACAGCTGAAAACATTGAAAACGATGACAATTCTACATTATGGAAAGTGATAGAGTCCTTTCAAGAAGAATTTAAATCTATGAAGGAATTCAAAGAATCCACAATTTCACAAGTGAAAGCAACAGATAACACCATTATAGAGCTCCAAGCCAAAGTGGCTCAACTTGAACAGGAAAAAGACAAGACAATGGAAAATTTCCAGGCAAAGACAAGAAAATTGGATCAGGAAATGTGCAAAATGAATAAAATCATTCAAGACATGAAAATGGAAAAGGAAACAATAAAGAAAACACAGTCAGAGTTAAGAGTGGAAGTGGAGAATCAAGGGAAGAGAATAAGAACTACAGACATGAGTATCAAAAATAGGATACAAGAGATGGAAGACAGGATCTCAGGCATGGAAGATTCGATGGAAGAAATTAGTACAATGTCCAAAGAAAATGAGAAAGCCAAAAAAGCTCTCACCCATAACATCCAAGAAATCAAGGACTCAATGAAAAGACAGAACCTAAGAACTATAGGCATAGAGGAAAGAGAAGACTCCTGACTCCAACGTCCAGGAAACATCTTCAACAAAATCATAGAAGAAAACTTCCCAAACCTAAAGAAAGAGAAGCCAATAAAAATCCAAGAGGCTTACAGAACACCAAGCAGATTAGATCAGAAAAGAAACTCTTCTCACCATATAATAACTGAAACTCCAAATGTACAGAACAAAGACAGAATACTAAAACCTGTAAGAGAAAAAGGTCAAGTCAAATATAATGGCAGACCCATCAGAATTACACCTGACTTCTCCTCAGAAACTTTAAAGGCTAGAAGGGCCTGGACAGATGTCCTACAGGCCCCGAGAGAACGTAGGTGCCCAGCCAGACTACTATACCCAGCAAAACTCTCTATGAACATAGATGGAGAACAAGATATTCCTTGACAAAATCAAATTTAAACAATATCTACCCATAAACCCAGCCCTACAGAAGATCTTAGAAGGAAAATTCCAACCCAGAGAAGATAACTACACCCAAGAAAACAGAGGACATAGAAAACTCCACAGCAACTAAACCAAAAAAACAAAACAAAACAAAACAAAACAAAAAAAACACAGGATGACCATCGATACCAAAATAATGGAAAATAACAACCCATGGTCACTAATATCCATGAAAATCAATGGACTCAACTCCCCAATAAAAAGACACAGACTTACAGATTTGATCCATAAACAAGACCAATCATTTTGCTGCATACAAGAAACACACCTCACTAACAAAGATAGACACTATCTCAGAGTAAAAGGCTGGGAAAAGGTATTCCACACAAATGGACCCAGGAAGCAAGCTGGAGTAGCCATCCTAATATCAAACAAAATAGACTTCCAACTGAAGTTAATAAAAAAAAAAAAAGACAGAGAAGGGCATTACATACTCGTTAAAGGAAATATTCATCAAGAGGACATCTCAATATTGAACTTCTATGCCCCAAATACAAAGGTACCTACATTTGTTAATGAAAGTCTTGTAAAACTTAAATTGCACATCGATCTCCACACAATAGTAGTGGGAGACTTCAAAACCCCACTCACAACAATGGACAGATCATCAAGACAGAAGCCAAACAGATAAATAATGAGTCTAATGGAGCTCATGAATCAAATGGACATAAAAGATATCTACAGAACGTTTCACCCAAACACAAAGGAATACACCTTCTTCTCAGCACCACACGGAACCTTCTCCAAAGTCGACCACATAGTTGGACACAAAGATAGCCTCAACAGATACAAGAAAATTGAAATAACCCCTTGTACCTTATCAGATCACCATGGAATAAAGCTGGGCTTCAACAGCAAAAGAATCAACAGAAAGCTTACACACATGGAAATTGAATAACTCTTTACTGGATGACTACTGGGTCAGGGAAGAAATAAAGAAGGAAATCAAAGACTTCTTATCCAATGAAAATGAAGGCACAACATACCCAAACCTATGGGACACAATGAAAATTGTGCTACAAGGAAAGTTCATAGCACTAAGTGCCTTCAAAAAGAAAATTGTGAGAGCTCATATTAGCAAACTAACAGCTAAACTGGGTGAATTGGAAAAAAAAAGAAGCAATCACTCCCAAGAGTCGCAGAAGGCAGGAAATCAACAAACATAGGACTGAAATCAACAACTTAGAAACAATAACAACAACAAAGATGATGCAAAGAATCAATGAAACCAAGAGTTGGTTCTTTGGGAAAATCAACACAATAGACAGACCCTTAGCCAAATTAACGAAAAGGCAGAGGGAAAAAACCCAAATCAATAAAATCAGAAATGAAAAGGGAGAAATAACAACAGACATTGAGGAAATCCAGAGAATATTTGGGTCCTACTTTAAAAATCTATATTCCACCAAATATGAAAACCTAAGTGAAATGGACAATTTTCTTGATTGATTCCACCTACCGAAGATAAATCAAGATCAGGTTAACAGAGTAACCAGTCCTATAACCTCTAAGGAAATAGAAACAGTCATTAAAAATCTCCCAACCAAAAAAACCCAGGGCCAGAAGGTTTTAGCACAGAATTCTACCAGACCTTCAAAGAAGAACTAACACCAATACTTTTCAAACTCTTTCACCAAATAGAATCAGAAAGAACACAGCCAAACTCATTCTATGAGGCCCCAGGCACCCTGATTCCTAAACCACACAAAGACCCAACAAAGAAAGAGAACTTCAGACCAATCTCCCTCATGAACATAGATGCAAAAATACTTAATAAAATACCAGAAACCGAATTCAAGAACACATCAAAAGTATCATACATCATGATCAAGTAGGCTTCATCCCAGGAATGCAGGGATGGTTCAACATATGAAAGTCTATCATCGTAATTCACCATATAAACAAGATGAAAAAAAAAACACGTGATAATCTCGCTAGATGCGGAAAAGCATTTGACAAAATCCAATTCCCCTTCATGCTAAAGTTTCTGAAGAAAACAGGCATACAACGACCTTACCTAGAAATAATGAAGGCGATATACAGCAAGCCAGTACCCAACATCAACTTAAATGGAGAGAAATTTGAAGCATTTACTCTAAACTCAGGGACAAGACAAGGATATCCACTTTCACCATATCTCTTCAACATAGTACTTGAAGTTCTTGCTAGAGCAATAAGACAGCTAAAGGAGATCAATTGGATACAAATTGGAAATGACGAAGTCAAATTATCCCTATTTGCAGACGATATGATAGTATACATTAGCTACCAAAAAAATTCCACCAGAAAACTCTTATAGGTAATAAACACCTTCAACAAGGTGGCCAGATACAAAATTAATTCAAAACATTGAGAAGCCCTTCTTTATACAACAAACAAATAGGCTGAGAAAGAAATAAGGTAAATAACTCCCTTCACAATAGCCACAAACAATATAAAATACCTGGGAGTAACTCCAACCAAGCAAGTAAAGTTACTGTACAACAAGAAATTCAAGCCCTTGAAGAAAGAATTTGAAGAGGCCTTTAGAAGATGGAAAGATCTCCCATGCTCATGGATAGGTAGGATCAATATAATAAAAATGGCCATCCTGCCAAAAGCAATATATAGATTCAATGCAATTCCTATCAAAATACCAACACAATTCTTTTTAGACCTGGAAAAAGCTATTCTCAACTTCATATGGAACAACAAAAATCCCAGAATAGCTAAATCAATCCTGTACAATAAAAAAAAACAAAAAACAAAAAAACATCTGGAGGTATCACCATCTCAGATTTCAAGCTGTGCTACAGAGCAATAATAGTAAAAACAGCATGGTATTAGTATAGAAACAGACCAGTAGATCAATGGAATCCAATTGAAGACCCAGAAATGGACCCACACACCTATGGCCACCTAATTTTTGACAAAGAAGCCAAAACTTCACAATGGAAAAAGGGCAGCATCTTCAACAAATGGTGCTGGTTCAACTGGAATCCACTTGTAAAAGAATGAAATTAGACCCATACTTATCACCTTGTACAAAACTTAAGTCTAAGTGGATGAAAGACGTTAACATAAGCCCCATTACACTAAATCTACTAGAAGAGAAAGTGGGAAAAACCCTCAAAATCATTGACACAGGTGACAACTTCCTGAACAGAATACCAACAGCTCAGGACATAAGACCATCAATTAATAAATGATACATCATGATACTGAAAAATCTTTTGTAAGGCAAAAGACACTGTCATTCGAACAAAATGGCAGCCTACAGATTGGGAAAAAATCTTCACCAACCCCACATCTGACAAAGGGCTAGTATCCAAAATTTACAAAGAACTCAAGAAATTAAATGCCAAGAAACCAAATAATCTAATTAAAAAATAGGGGAAAGAGCTAAACAGAGAATTCACTAAGGAGGAATTTCTAAAGGCCGAAAGACACTTGAAGAAATGCTCAACATCCTTAATCATCAGAGAAATGCAACTCAGGACAACTCTGAGATTCCATCTCACACCTGTCAGAATGGCTAAGATCAAAACTCAAATGACAGCACATGCTGGCGAGGGTGTGGAGAAAGGGGAACCCTCCTCCATTGCTGGTGGGAGTGCAGGCTTGTGCAACCACTATTAAGGTCAGTCTGGCGATATCTTAGAAAACTTAGAATAGCTTTGCCTCAGGACCCAGCCATACCACTTCTGGGTATATATCCAAATGACTCTGCACCGAATCACAAGGAAGTTTCCTCATCTATGTTCATAGCAGCTATATTTGTAATAGCTAGAAACTGGAAACAACCCAGGTGTCCCTCAACTGAAGAATGGATTAAAAAACTGTGGTACATCTTCACAATGGAATACTACTCAGCTATCAGAAACAAGGAAATCACGCAATTTTCAGCCAAATGAATGGAACTAGAGAAGCTCATCCTGAGTGAGCTAACCCAGACTCAGAAGGATGCACATGGTTTCTATGCACTTACATCTGGATTTTAGCTATATAGTACAGGATATCTATACTACAACCAATGCACCAAAGGGAATTGCCATAGACTTTGTTTGTTTGTTTGTGTGTTATTTTTTAGTTTTCTCTCCCTGGCAATGAGACCCTTTTCACTGGTGGTACTGCCTTTTAGTCCTCCAGTGTATGAGGAGGCTTTTGGCCCTCATATGACTTCTGAACCAGGGTGGGGGACTGTTATGTAGGAACAGAGGAGTGGGATGGAAGGGTTAGGGGGTAGAGGGTGGGATGGAGGGGCTGGGAAGGAGAGAAAGAGGACAATATGATGGAGATGTAACCTGAAGCAACAAATAAATAAATTTTAAAAAAAGAAAAAGAAAAAGAGCCTTTTATTGGACTAAAATGGGGAGATGTTGGGTGGGGAGATATACCTTAAATAAAGAAAAAAAGAGAATAGGAGGGAAATGTGTAGGACGGTGGGACCAGGAGGGGAGAAATGAGGTGGCTGTGATTGAGATGTAGCTAGAAGAAATAAATAAGTGCTGAAAAAAAGTTATTTTTAATTCTTTGTTGAATCATACGTCTTTATTCACCTTTGTTTCTTTGTTTATAACACCTTTTCCTGATTTTTCCATTCCTGTCATTTGTATTTTTACATTATTCTGGGCAGACACCTCCCAGTAGCTACTCACTAGGACTCTATAAGAGAACATTCTCCACAACTGGTACAGGTAGAGGTTTTAGGAACCTCTTGCCAACTCTTCTTTTTTCTTGGGAGTAGCAGTCCGGTGTGACTTTTGTCATGTGTGTGTGTTGGTATGTATGCCCTACCAACTCAAACAACCATCTCACCTTCCCCTAAAGTAGCCACATTCTATCAGACCTGTCAATCTGAAGAGTAGCAAGGCATGTGATATTTTTTTGACATCCATAAAGAAACTGTGACACTGGGGATGAGTATTAATTCCTTTTCTCTCTAGAAAAAAATGAGACAGTTCACGCATTCCATATACTTGTTCTGTATTTCAGAGGAAGGAACATAATGACGTTGATAGCTTCAAGTACAACCTCGGTTTTCTCCAAGGTAAATTAGACTGTGTGAGTACCTTCCAAGAACAAAAAATAGTTTTGCAGAAATTAGTACTTTGGGGAATCTTTCAGATATGTGCAGTACTGGACATATGCACCAGTCCATTCTTTCACTTGGCTGAAACTAAGGACTTCTTCCTAATCTTTATGGTACCTCAATAGGCAAGGTTGTCTAATGAAATGATGCTTTGGATATCACTGTGGCTTGGTCAGTTTGGTGATGTTTCCCTATTGTCCTGGAGACTTTCAGTAAGTTTATGATAGTTACAAAGTGAATTTCTCTGTGAACTTTTGCTGAAATATTGTATTTGTGGGAGACATTGGGCTCAGATTTCCCTTCAGCAAGATGGGAGGCAAAGAAGGAGAATCCCAGGAGTTCACAGACTAGATAGCATTAGTTGTGAAGTACAATGAAATGGCAAACAACAGAGGAAACCCTGCCTCAAGCAATGTGGAAAGAGAGGGGACACACAGACACACATACACACAAACAGACACAGAGACATACACACAGACACACATGCACAACTGAAAGATTTCACAATTTAGTTAGAATTGATAGCAAGCAAGCTTTGAATATACTACAACCAATGCTGTTATTAATATTTAGCTCATCATATCTTTTACAAATTAAATTTTCTCATATTTTATTCACTAATATAGTTACACAGTAGTTGTTAGTTTTTATGCTTTTAATCTTTTAAATTACATGCCAGATTTTAAAGTGACTGATGTGCCACCATTATAGTATTCTGGTTTCTGTTTTTTCTACTTACCATCAACAGAGATATTTCAATTTTTCTTTTTTCTCCTATTATTTATCATGAAGGATATTCCTAGGCATTTCTCTTAAGGCATGTCTAATGGTATGAACACACTTAGATTTCTTTATCTAAAGCCTTGCTCCTTCATTTTTGAAAAGGTGAATTTTTGCTAGTGTATTCATTTGATAGTCTTTCTTTCTATCACTTTGGGTATTAATTATATTTTATTCTAGAATTTTAATGTATCTGTTGAGAAATTTATTGATGATCCTAAACAAGCTCATTGTACTTGTCAGACATCTTTCTTGTGTGTTGTGATCATTGTCTTGAATCATCCTAGCTGGACTCTAGTTTCTTGACTTTAGGTGACTATTTCTCTTTAATGCTGGAAATATCTTGGTTATTATTATTTCTTCCAATAATTTCACCTCTATTTTCCCTCTTCCTGTTTCCTTCTGGAACCTTCCTGTGGTACACATATTTATCAACCTTATGGTGATTTATGAGTATTTTATGTTTTCTTTATTCCCATTTTCTGCTGTTTTAAATAAGTAGTTTCAAATAACTTGTCTTCACTGATTCTTTCATTGGCTAAATAGAGACAGCTACTGAAAACCCTTGTAGAATTATGATTCAGTTATAGTATTTGTCATTTCCAGAATTTCCAAGTATACCTGTCTTACAGTCTTTGCTTCTTTGTTGATAACTTTATTGAATTCTGTCTCTTTTGGTACTCCTATATTGCTAATAGTTCATTTTTGTTCATTGGGTTTCTGTAAGTGGACTATTCACATTTTTGTTAGGAGATTTTTTTTAAGTCTCTGTCTCTTTAAGTCTCAATTTATTGGTACACATTTTGTTCTTTTGATTGTACCATATTTCCCTCATTGGTCAAATGCCACATTATGCTAATTTTTCAAATGAAAGCCAAACCAAACCAACCAACCTACTAACAAAAACAAGCCACTTTTCCAAGACTGTAAGGACATGGAGGGAAAAACTTTAATTAGCTGTCCAAGTCAAGTACTCTGTGTCTTTTCAGGACTTTTGTGGACATCCATCTGTTGTAAGTTTGTGTGTATGTGGTTTCCCAGTCACAAATGTTTATGAGGATCTTTTCCAGGGTTACAATCTGTTGCTCCTTCTGGTGTCTTTCTGGAAGTACTGTAACCCCTCTGTTAGTAAAACATGCTACAGAGTTGTCCTCAGTTCTCTGTAGCACAAGGGCACCCCAGTATGCTGATAGGAGATATATGCTCACTTCAGTGAGACAGTAATAGATCCCTTGGGCAACCTTTTGATTTCCAGTCAGCAGAACACTGACTCTGCATGTACTCTTCTCCTGCCTACCTGAGGCATAAACTTCTAGCTGGTGTTTCCTCCTGTTCACAACACTTCACAGTGGCTTAAGTAGAATTCTGTTTTGAGTAAAATCAACAGTGCTTCTTAAAAAATATTTTAAGTATATAAGTGTAGGCATGTTCAGAAGCTAGAAGAGGGTATCTGGTCCTCAGGAGTCAGAGCTATAGGCAGTTGTGAGCTGCCTGACAAAGGTGATGGGAACTGAACTCAGGTCCTCTGCAACAACAGGAAGTGCTGTTAACCACTAAGCCCCTTAATGATGCCCCTCAATCATTTCAATGCAGTCATTAGAGTCTTTTGGGTAATGAGACTTCATTTCCGAAGCTCTCATAAGGACTTTTCAGGTCATAGAGGGCTGTAAAATTGCTATGTAGGAGAATGAATTCTATTTTGCTGATGCAATAGCTTTAAAACTTTAGACTTTTAACACTGTTCATTATTACAGAACATTACGTTCTCATTTGTAATGCATAAGACATGTGTAGTGAACAACTCATAATTACTCTTTGTTTTAGTATTTTTCTGTTCAGTATTTTTTTCTATGAATCTTAAACCTTGCTGTCTTCCTATGTAAATAAGCTTTATTTAACATCATATCCAATGTGTTCTCCATAAAACAATAAACTATTCATAGATTCGTTTGAACTTTTGTGATATTCAGATCTATGAATATTTCATAGTTTATTTGAGCATTTCCTAATCTTGAACCATTTTTATATTTTCCTTTTCTGCTAGTGTCACTAAAAACAGTGAACATTGCTGATTATGTATCTTCACCTGAACTTGGACATGATCTAGCCAAATGACTAAAGGCATAAAGTTTAAGTAAAAAATTTTTGGTCCCAGCTGAGTGACTTTGAATAATTTTCTTCATGTTCTATACCTGTTTCCTTACCTACCAAATGTGGTAGTAGATATACAATGTATAAAGTTGTTCTAAAAAATGAAAAGGATATATATACATATATACACATATATGAACTTTGTTATAGGTTAGTGGAAACTGGTTGCTGCTATTTCTCTAGATTTAGGATTTTTAAATGTCTTAAGGCTATAAATTTAGAATTAGTTTACTTAATTATAAATATTAAATCATTCTCAGAATACAACATAGATCTAATAGAGGTCTATCCTATTGCTTTTGTGTGTGTGTGTGTGTGTGTGTGTGTGTGTGTGTGTGTGTGTTTATGTGCCTATGCACACATATCCGTGGTCATGTTTGCACAGGTATTACTATGTGTGCATGTGTGTATAGAGGCTAGAGGGAAACCTTAGTTGCTGTCACTAAGAAACATCATATACTGTGTATCTTATGTTGAGGAGTCTCTCACTGGCCCAAAGCTTGCCAATTAGTCCAGATTGACAGGTCAGTGAGCCTCAGGGATCTACTTGTATCCATTACCTCTTAATTTGGATTCTAAATACATTAAAATACATGAATGCCACCATGTACATTTTGTATTGTGGGTTGTTGGATTTGAACTCATGTCCTTGTCCCTGCAAAGCAAGTATTCAACTGATTGAACCATCTCTTCACCTCCCATTTTATAAGAATTCATAGGATTTTTTTTTTTTTTTAAGACAGAGTTTTTTCTGTGTAAAAGAGCCTGGCTGTCCTGGAGTCACTTTATAGACCAGACTGGCCTCGAACTCACAGAGATCAGCCTGTCTCTGCCTCCAAGTGCTGGGGCATTAAAGGCATGCACTACCATGCCCGGCACATTCATAGTTCTTAAAATATTAAGCATTAAAAGTAAAAAAAATTGAAATATTTCTTAAATTTCAGTTAATCTGAGTCAGCTGTAGCAAGCAGTCAAGGTTTTAGTTGTGGGAGAATAATACATGTTCATTCTTCTCAATCAGTCATCCTAACAGGAACACTTCTTCCTAAGCCTCTACTTGGGGGCTACTGTCAAGGCTATACAGCTGAACTAGAGGCCTGTAAATATTTTTCCCACTTATAGCCTGTAAGCAATGCAGCTGAGCTTTTTGCTTAAGAGTCAGTTTACTTTTTCCTGTCATTATTTTTCAGACACAGATTCAAAATTAAACTCTCATTGTGTTTACGATATTTGAGAAGTGAGCAGCCAGAGCTAGGACAGAGTTCATGAAAAACGAATAAGTTTCCTTATTTATCATTGAGGCTATTTTAATTTAGTATGATTTCATATAATAATTGCCACTTCTCTGTAAAATTGAGTCTTGTGTCTTCATTCCAGTAAAGACTAGCATAGTGTTGTTAAGAGCAGTGCACAAGAAGCAGGTTTGAGCCAAAGTAACAAAGTAGTTCTGGATAATGGTAAATAATCAATTCTTTCTGAAAATAAGGCTTTACAGAACTGCAAACTACAAGTAAATCATGGGAGGTAAGGATCTGCAGAAGGAACTAGGGTTGAGGAAGTAGATCAACGGGAAAGCTCACTTACTGCTCAAGCATGAGTACCCAATTTCATCCCAAGCATCCATATAAAAGGCCAGAAACTTCTAACTCCAGTACTGTAGGGGCTGAGACAGGAGGATCATTGGGTTCATTGGTCAGTAGTTTAGCTCCAAGTTTAGTGAGAGGCCTTACCTCAAAATAATAAGTTGGAGAGTAAGGATACAGATAAATAGATATCTGCACATACATGTGCTCATACACCACACTCATACACTCACACATTAACATACACACATATCAACACATTATGAAGCATTTATAAAACAGGAATTTAAAAATTAAACCCACAAGTCCTGTTGAAGCACTGGTATAGTTGTGTGATTTGGATGCTAAAGTTATCTTGAATATTAGACATATACAGGTAAGAGAAAAAGATCACATAAGAAAGCCGTAAGAAAGAATGATCTAGGGAAAGTTCTCACTGTATTTATTCATCTGTAAGTCCTTCAGCAAGTAGCTGGTGACAAGTTTTGTGGTGGTGGGAAGCAGGAATATCAATACAGAGAAAAGCAAAGTATATAGCTAGTGAAGAAGGAAGACACAATAGAATGCTCAAGTGGCTTAACATATAACAAAAGTAACATTTACATCTTTCTGTGTGATCTGTGAACTTCTATTTTCAGACAATAGTAATCCAGAAAGCCAATAGTAATCCAGAATTCCAAGAAGGGAAAACATTTCTGCATTTAAAGTCAGCATAACAAAGCTGATGAGATGAATCGATCACGCACCACAGTGTAAAGTTGAGGAAGGTCAAATATGTTACAATCTGGAATGTCAATATAGATTTTATAGATTCTGTACAACAGGAAGATGGCTTTAAAATTGGGCTATGCCACAATCCATATGAGACAAACAATATTTTGTCATTGTAGTAGATGAATCTTTTCACATACTGTTCAAAATAAGGCCTGATAGTTACACATGCTTTCCTTACTATTTCATATCTTATTTGTGGAAAAAATTCAAGCTAAATTTATCCTAGTTAAAAATCCAGAATCAATTTGTTGTGTATAATCAGTTGGGTGAGCCAATGTCATCATTCTTTCCCTCCAATCCTAACTAGGCTCAGCCCTGCCCATTTTAAGAAGAAAGAGATTGGACTCATTCAGGGTAGTGTGGCTATAGACCTTGGCCTCACTCCTGAACTCTTCTCATCCCATGCCCCACTTCTGATTTGACTCCACTTCAAACTTTCTTGTCTTCTCACATAACAGTGAGCATTGTCACCTACAATTCATTTGCTTGATTCTAACTTTGAAAATTATTTGAACATAGTGAAAAAGTCACACTGGGTGGATAAACAGCAGCCTCAAGCACACAAAGGAAATAATCTGAACTAATGAAGATGCCAATATTAAGAAGAATTAAGATGATACAAGGAATTCATAAGGAGAACCGGATGCTCATGGACTTACAGGACACTAATAAGTGGGCAACGTATAATTATGGGGATCATCGAAGAGGACACTGAAAAGATGAAACATGTATGAATACATCAGAAAGAAAGAACTTAGTTTTACAATTATTTTTAAAAAATGCTGCCGTGTGTTAGGTTTTAGTGAGAAATATTAGAAGGTGATAGAATATTAGAGATTATTGAGAATTGAATCTAACTAAAATTTCAAAGATTGCTCAGAAAATCTCTAGAAGTAACTATTTTCCCTTTGAAACTGTAATTTCCTACTAGAATCTTCATTTTAACTCTTAATTATCTAAGTTTACCAAAAGAAAAACAGAGCACTACCACAAACAAATAACCAGGGTGTCCACTGATGATAGATGAATATGAGCTAAATTATTTATTCTCGACCTTTTACGATGTACAACATTGATGTGACCTTTTGTTTTTACCCTACTGTTAATAAAATGAAAAACCATTTTGTTCAACATGGTTAATTAGCCAACACACATGAATTACTTATCCCACAATAAACACCTGAGGATGCATAGAAAAGAAAGCAGGGAAGGAGGAAGGGAGGAGAGAAGGAAGGAATGGAGGGAGGAAATGAAAAGGCAAAGTGTAGCAAGCAGCTTTTATTACTTTGTATGATACAGTCTACTTATTTTATTATACTTATTTTTACTGTGCTTAATTCCACTATTTTCCTTCTATCCCTTGTTCCTTCAAACTCCCCAACACTTTGCAGAAGAGAAAGAAAGTTAGAGGAAGAAGGGACATAGGACTCTTTGAGCTATTTCCTGCTGATTAGGGTCATCAGGTTCTTTGGAAGCAATACCTGTGTCAGTAGTCCACCAAACCAGCAAACCAGGAGACAGCAGCAGGAAGAACCAGCAGCAGGGAGAGCAGCAATCTCTTTCTTCTTTGTAGTCCCCTCTTTCTTCTTTGTAGCCCCTCTTCTTTTTTTTTTTAATACTTTATTTTTTTTCTTCAAGTTACATCTCAGTCACAAACCCTTCCCTATTCCCCCTTCCTATCCCGCCCTTCCACCCGCTTCCCCCCAGAAGTTTCCTCTTTCAGTCCAACAGATGGTTCCTTCTCTTATAACAGTAAGTATTATACAAAACAACAGATATAAATATGACACATTTATGAGAGTTAAATGGCCCAGTATACCTTCCCAATGTCCAGTTTATACATATTTGGCCCCTGATGTTAACATTCTACTATCTAACCATCTCCATGAGTTTAAAGGTCTATATCTGACCCAACATTCATACTAACTTGCAACACAATTTTAAGAGTATCTTCTTAGATCTATAACACCCTTTGATTCCTAAACAACTCAAAATTTAACTATGAGACTCTAGCTGTCTATTCTTCAACCACCTCAGAGACCTGAGAGGGATAAATATATCTGCTTATATAGGAAGTGCAGGCCTGCAGCTTCCAAAACTAAGAAATGACATACCAGTGACTGCCTGGACAGTTCCCATTTTCTCTCCATACATTCCTGCATCGGTCTTCAGCCTTTGGGTCCTGTTTCTCTGACAGACATTTGTTGTAGAGCAGGGACTATGAAGGACTTACCTACCCTGTCTTGGCAGAGCTAGGCTGTCGACTTCCCTGCTACCAAGTTTTGTCCTTTTTGGACAGCAGTCTGTCTGCAGTTGGAGCAAGGGGTTTTTTCATGCCAAGAGATAGGCTTGCCACTAATTCAACCATCTTACAGTGGAGGTTCTTCGATGCTTATCTTCTACTTGGAGTAGAATAGGGGGTGCTGTCAGGAGCTGATATGTCTCGATATCAAAAAAAAAGAAAATCTTAATTTAAGATAACATCTTTGAATGCCATATTCTGCAGATCTCTTGGGGTTTTTGAAGATGCCCTATCCATCTCTTGTATTTAGATAAGCAAATGTTGCTTGTCTCTTAGCAACTTGATTACTGAGTAATTTAGAGAATATCTGTGATAGACTGTCATAGTAGCTAACAAAGTGACATGTTTGCATGACTAGGAGTTTGTTTTACTTAATTATCCTAGACAGTTTTAGACGGTTGGTATCAAGAGGCCAGAGCTTGACATTTTATTTTTAAGTATCTCTAGGTATGATACCATTAGGAAGCGTTACCTTAAATTTTGTATCAATATACAAAGATCTATTCAATTGTGGTTAAATATAATCTTAATTATGTATCAATATACAAAGATCAATGCCTATGTAGTCCAATACAATCTTAATATTACGACCATATACAAGGGTCAATATCTTTGTGGCCAACTATAATCTTAATTTTGTATCAATATACAAAGATCAATACCGATGTAATCCAATACAATCTTATTTTTGTACAATAAACAATAGTCAATACCACTTTAGCCAAATATCCTACTAATTGTGTATCAATATACAAAGGTATAAGGGCATATTCAATAATCTGCCCCTTCTTCTTGGACCTTCCTGTGCTATGTCTATGTCTCATTTTTCTCAAGCCTATGCACTCCTACATAGGAGAGGAAGAAGGATACAGAAAAGAAAAAGTAGGAAGTCCCTGGGGCTAACCTCCAAATCCCATTAAACAGGACCATTTATCAGCTTGTAATCTCTTCCCCTAAATATCAGAGTTTTCAGTTATCCTTCAAATAACCAAAAAGAAGGGTGGAGAAACACCCTCCCCACCCTCTGGGTATGGGACATCGCTCTCTTAAAGTGACTTCCTGCTGATTTGGGTCGTAGTAAACCTGTTTGGGGCCCGAACCCAAATGGAAAAAATGGTTAAAAATGTTAGTACACTCCTTTTATGTTCAGTCCTTCTGTTCTCAGCTGTTTAGATGACCTAAGGGGTTTGTAGGCAGAAGCTGATCTTGCAGGCTTCACTGAGGTTCCGGCCGGGGCATTGTGTAGAGCTGAACGGTCCCAGCGACATTGGATTGCCATGGTTGCAGGCCCCCGATGGAGACAGCTATTGAGGAAGTCTGCCAGGCTGAATCAACTGGGTCACTCGTCCTCTTGGTGCCTGATTCTGCTCTCTGCTGAGGTTTCCGCTGTCCAGCCATCCCCGGGCTCCCCGATGGACACTTCGATTCTCCTGGAAAGATAAGAACAGAGCCCTGCCCCAATCCCAACCCTAGGACAATTACCCTCTTTTTTTGGGGGAGGGGGCTAGGTAGTACTTCTCCTGAAGCAAATTTGGCCTTCCGACAACATACAAAGCGTTATCTTTCAATCCGGGTTAAAGAAGAAATCATTCTGTCACCTTGGAGCTAAACCAGCTCCAGTGTATATATTTTGAGATCCCAAAGGACAATCTGCCTGCATTGAGAAGGCCTTTTGTAAGTAGCCTCCAAACCTAGGTCCCTCCAAATCCCATGTGTGTGTCTCTGAACTCTAATTATTGGGATCAGAGACCTGTGATTCCCATTTGAAGGGATCAAAGATGTGTTCCACCACTCCTGGATCGAAGTCTTTCTCTATTTAGAGTTTGCCCTGCATCAGGCTGACCCTGGGCTCCGAGATCTGCCCGTTTCTGTCTCCAGTGTGCTGGGGCCAAGGGTGTACTCTTCTTAAATGGTGGGACCAAGAGTGTGCACCCTCACCACCCTGCTCCATATGACTCCAGAATACATAAGACCACCAACTCTAAGGTGCTCCCCCCATCTCCGCTGAAGTCAAAGGCATGGGCCAATATCACAATTCTCTTGTATTTTACCTTAGCTCCACGTCTTCTCGACACCTGGAGGTCTGCAAAACCAGGCCGAACGGCTGTATCCTCTATCTCATTCACAGTGTTTCAGCCCTGCCACCTGCCCTTTTTTTTTTTTTTTTTTTTTTTTTTTTAGTTAATAAATTTATTTGTTTGTTGCTTCATGTAACATCCTTATCATATTGTCCTCTTTTCCAGCTTCCCAGCCCCACCCTCCCATGCTCTACCCCCTGACCCTTCCATCTTGTTCCTCTGGGGTGGAGTGTCCCTGCCTAACAGTCTCTCACCACAGATCAGGAGTCATATGAGGGCCAAGAGCCTCTTCATTCACTGGGGGCCTACGAGGCAGTACTGCCAGTGAAAGGTGTCTCATTGCTACTGGGGGAATACTGAAAAAAGACCAACAAACACACAAACCCACAAAAACAAAGAATATCAACAAAAAAAGAGAGGAAAAAGAGAAGGGAAAAGGAAAAAGAAAAAAGAAATAAAGGAGAAGGAAAAAGAAAAAGATAAAAAAAAAGTTTATGTCCATGTTCCTTTTGGTGTGTTGGTTGTAGTACAGATATCCTGTACGATATAGTTAAAATCCTACTATAAGTGAATAGATGCCATGTGCATCCTTTTGAGACTGGGTTAGCTCACTCAGGATGAGCTTCTCTAGATCCATCCATTTGGTTGCAAATTGCATGATTTCATTGTTTCTGATAGCTGAGTAACATTCCATTGTATAGATGTACCACAGTTTTTTAATCCATTCTTCGGTTGAGGGACATCTGGGTTGTTTCCAATTTCTAGCTATTACAAATAAGTCTGCTATGAACATAGATGAGGAGACTTCCCTATGTCTCCGTGAGAGGTCCTTTGGGTGTATACCCAGAAGTTGTATGGCTGGGTCCTGAGGCAAGGTTATTCCTAGATTTCTAAGATATCGCCAGACAGACATCCATAGTGGTTGCACAAGCCTGCACTCCCACCAGCAATGGAGTAGGATTCTCCTTTCTCCACATCCTCACCAGCATGCGCTATCATTTGAGCTCTTTATCTTAGCCATTCTAACAGGTGTTAGATGGAATATCAGGGTTGTCTTGAGTTGCATTTCTCTGATGATTAAGGATGCTGAACATTTCTTCAGGTGTCTCTCAGCCCTTAGGGATTGCTCCTTTGTGAATTCTCTATTTAGCTCCATCTCCCATTTTTTAATTGGATTATTTGCTTTCTTGGCATTTAGTTTCTTGAGTTCTTTGTAGATTTTAGATAATAGCCCTCTATCAGATGTGGAGTTGGTGAAGATTTTCTCCCAGTGTGTTGGTTGCCGTTTTGTTTGAATGACAGTGTCTTTTTCCTTACAGAAACTTTTCAGTTTCATGAGGTCCCATTTATTGACTGTTGATCTCAGGTCCTGAGTTGTTGGTGTTCTGTTCAGGAAGTTGTCACCTGTGCCAGTGAGTTTGAGGGTTTCTCCTACTTTTTCTACTAGTATATTTAGTGTGGACAGCTTTATGTTAAGGTCTTTGATCCACTTGGATTTAAGTTTGGTACAAGGTGATAGGGTCTAATATCATTCTTTTGCAAGTGGACATCCAGTTGGACCAGCACCATTTGTTGTAGATGCTGTCCTTCTTCCATTGTGTGGTTTTGGCTTCTTTGTCAAAGATTAGTTGGCCATACGTGTGTGGGTTCATGTTTGGGTCTTCAATTCGATTCCATTTATCCACTGGTCTGTTTCTATACCAGTACCATGCTGTTTTTATTACTGTTGCTCTGTAGTACAGCTTGCAATCTGGGATGGGGATACCTCCAGAGGTTTTTTCATTGTACAGGATTGATTTAGCTATTCTGGGCTTTTTGTTGTTCCATATGAAGTTGAGAATAGCTTTTTCCAGGTCTATAAAAAATTGTGTTGGTATTTTTTTTAATACTTTATTTTTTTTTCTTCAAGTTACATCTCAGTCACAAACCCCTCCCTATTCCCCCCTCCTATCCCGCCCTTCCACCCTCTTCCCCCCAGAAGTTTCCCCTTTCAATTCAACAGATGGTTCCTTCTCTTACAACAGTAAATATTATACAAACCAACAGATATAAATATGCCACATTTATGAGAGTTAAATGGCCCAGTATACCTTCCCAATGTCCAGTTTATACATATTTGGCCCCTGACTTTAACATTCTACTATCTAACCATCTCCATGAGTTTAAAGGTCTATATCTGACTCAACATTCATACTAATTTTGATAGGAATTGCATTGAATCTATATTTTGTGTTTGGTAGGATGGCCATTTTTATTATGCTGATCCTATCTATCCATGAGCATGGGAGATCTTTCCATCTTCTAAAGGCCTCTTCCATTTCTTTCTTCAGGGGCTTGAAGTTCTTTTTGTATAGGTCCTTTACTTGCTTCGTTAGATTTACCCCCAGGTATTTTATGTTGTTTGTGGCTATTGTGAAAGGGGTTTTTTCCCTTATTTCTTTCTCGGTATATTTGTTTGTTGTATAAAGAAGGGCTTCTGATTTTTTTGAGTTAATTTTGTATCCAGCCACCTTGCTGAAGTTGTTTATCAGCTGTAAGAGTTCTTTGGTGGAGTTTTTGGGGTCACTTATGTATACTAACATATCGTCTGCGAATAGAGATAATTTGACTTCTTCATTTCCAATTTTTATCCCTTTGATCTCCTTTAGTTGTCTTATTGCTCTAGCAAGGATTTCAAGTACTATATTGAAGAGATATGGTGAAAGTGGACATCCTTGTCTTGTCCCTGAGTTTAGAGGAAATGCTTCAAGCTTCTCTCCATTTAATTTGATGTTGGCTACTGGCTTGCTGTATATTGCCTTTATTATTTCTAGGTATGGTCCTTGTATGCCCATTCTCTCCAGAACTTTTAGCATGAAGGGGTGTTGGATTTTGTCAAATGCTTTTTCTGCATCTAGCGAGATTATCATGTGGTTTTTTTTCTTTTTTCTTGTTTATGTGGTGAATTACATTGATAGACTTTCGTATATTGAACCATCCCTGCATTCCTGGAATGAAGCCTACTTGATCATGATGTATGATACTTTTGATGTGTTCTTGAATTCGGTTTGCTAGTATTTTATTAAGTATTTTTGCATCTATGTTCATGAGGGAGATTGGTCTGAAGTTCTCTTTCTTTGTTGGGTCTTTGTGTGGTTTAGGAATCAGAATGACAGTGGCCTTATAGAATGAGTTTGGCAGTGTTCTTTCTGTTTCTATGTGGTGGAAGAGTTTGAAGAGTAATGGTGTTAGTTCCTCTTTGAAGGTCCTGTAGAATTCCGTGCTAAAGCCATCTGGCCCTGGGATTTTTTTGGTTGGGAGAGTATTAATGACTGTTTCTATTTCCTTGGGTGTTCTTGTGCTGTTTAAGCTGTTAATCTGGTTTTGATTTAGTTTTGGTAGGTGGAATTTATCGAGGAAATTGTCCATTTCGCTTAGGTTTTCAAATTTAGTGGAATATAGATTTTTAAAGTAATGCCCGAATATTTTCTGGATCTCCTCAATGTCTGTTGTTATTTCTCTCTTTTCATTTCTGATTTTGTTGATTTGGGTTCTTTCCCTTTGCCTTTTAGTTAATTTGGCTAGGGGTCTGTCTATTTTGTTGATTTTCTCAAAGAACCAACTCTTGGTTTCATTGATTCATTGTATAGTTCTTTTTGATTCTAAGTTGTTGATTTCAGCCCTAAGTTTGATGATTTCCTGCCTTCTGCTCTTCTTGGGAGTGTTTGTTTCTTTTTTTTCCAATTCACCCAGCTTAGCTGTTAGTTCACTAATATGAGCTGTCACAATTTTCTTTTTGAAAGCACTTACTGCTATGAACTTTCCTCGTAGCACAGCTTTCAATGTATCCCATAGGTTTGGGTATGTTGTGTCTTCATTGTCGTTGGATTTTAAGAAGTCTTTGATATCCTTCTTTATTTCTTCCCTGACCCAGTGGTCATCCAGTAAGGAGCTGTTCAATTTCCATGTGTGTGTAGGCTTTCTGTTGATTCTTTTACTGTTGAAGACCAGCTTTATTCCGTGGTGGTCTGATAAGATACAAGGTGTTATTTCAATTTTCTTGTATCTATTGAGACTATCTTTGTGTCCAACTATGTGGTCGATTTTGGAAAAGGTTCCATGGGGTGCTGAGAAAAAGATGCATTCCTTTGTGTTTGGGTGAAACGTTCTGTAGATATCTGTTAGGTCCATTTGTTTCATGATCTCTGTTAGACTCAATATTTCTCTGTTTGTCTTCTGTCTTGATGATCTGTCCATTGTTGTGAGTGGGGTGTTGAAGTCTCCCACTACTAATGTGTTGTGATCGACGTGCGCTTTAAGTTTTAGAAGTGTTTCTTTTATGAAAGTAGGCGCCTTTGTATTTGGGGCATAGATGTTCAGTATTGAGATTTCCTCTTGATGAATATTCCCTTTAATGAGTATATAGTGCCCTTCTTTGTCTTTCTTCATTAACTTCAGTTGGAAGTCTGTTTTGTTTGATATTCGGATGGGTACTCCAGCTTGCTTCCTGGATCCATTTACTTGGAAAACCTTTTCCCAGCCCTTTACTCTGAGGTAATGTCTATCTTTGGTAGTGGGATGTGTCTCTTGTATACAGCAAAAGGAAGGGTCTTGCTTGTGGATCCATTCTGTAAACCTGTGTCTTTTTATTGGGGAGTTGAGTCCATTGATGTTGATTGATATTAGTGACCTGGGGTTGTTATTTCCCATTAGTTTGGTATAGGTGGTGGTCATGTGCCTACTTTGGTTTAGTTGCTGAGGGGTTTTCTATTCCCTTTGTCTTCTTGGGTGGAGTTTTCTTCTCTCGGTTGGGATTTTCCTTCTAGGATTTTCTGTAGGGCTGGGTTTGTGGGTAGATATTGTTTAAATTTGATTTTTTCATGGAATATCTTGTTTTCTCCATCTATGTTGATAGAGAGTTTTGCTGGGTAAAGTAGTCTGGCTGGGCACCTATGATCTCTCAGGACTTGTAGTATATCTGTCCAGGCCCTTCTAGCTTTTAAAGTTTCTGAGGAGAAGTCAGGTGTAATTCTGATGGGTCTGCCATTGTATGTGACTTGACCTTTTTCTCTTACAGCTTTTAATATTCTTTCTTTGTTCTGTATATTTGGTGTTTCAATTATTATGTGGCGAGAAGAGTTTCTTTTCTGATCTAATCTGTTTGGTGTTCTGTAAGCCTCTTGGATTTTTATTGGCATCTCTTTTTTCAGGTTTGGGAAGTTTTCCTCTATGATTTTGTTGAAGATATTTACTGGACCTTGGAGTCGGGAGACCTCTCTTTCCTCTATACCTATAATTCTTAGATTCCATCTTTTCATTGAGTCCTTGATTTCTTGGATGTTGTGGGTGAGAGATTTTTTAGCCTTCTCATTTTCTTTGGATGTTGTACTGATTTCTTCCACTGACTCTTCCATGCCTGAGATCCTGTCTTCCATCTCTTGCATCCTATTTTTGATACTCACATCCGTAGTTCCTGTTCTCATCCCTTGATTCTCCACTTCCTCTTTTAACTCTGACTGTGTTTTCTTTATTGTTTCTATTTCTATTTTCATGTCTTGTGTGGTTTTGTTTGTTTTGTACATTTCCTTCTCCAGCTTGCTTGTTTTTGTCTGAAAATCTTTCATTGCTTTGTCCTTTTCCTGTTCAAACTCTGTCACCTTGGCTTGGAGCTCTTTAATGGTGTTGTTCATTGTTTTGACTTGTAAAATTGTGGCTTCTTTGAATTCCTTCATAGATTTAAGTTCTTCTTGAAGGGACTCTATCACTTTCCATAATGCAGAATTGTCAACGTTTTCATGTGTTTCTGTTGGTGTGAGGTCATCTGAATTGGATGAGCTAGGATAATTCTGCTTTGTTGGAGTCATATTTCCTTGATTTCTATTTTTTTTTTTGACCTCTGGCTATTGGATGCGTTTAGCTGTCTGTTCTTGTCGTTTTCTGTGCTTGGATCCACAGTGGATGATTTGGTGCAGGGGACGAGTTACTTGGCTATCTGTCGTTGCTTACAGGGGGATTTCAGGGTCACTGTGGTTTTAATCGCCTGAGCCACTGTGAGCTGGTGCAGCCTATTCCCAGGTTGTGAGTAATGGACTGGGATTGTTTCACTGCTCCCAATTCAGACTTCTCTATGTTGCACTCTGAGTTATCAGCCTGTAATTGTTCTGATGGTATGGACCTGTTTGCCCAGGCACAGATTCTGTGGGCTTTGTTTGTCGTCACGGAGGCTGACAGGGTCTGGCTCCACACCTAATATGTCTGGATTTTCCAGAATACAGCTATGGTCCCCTCACTTCTGGTTTCTCACTAGGCTTCTCACCACAGGCCTGACCCCTGTGCCTGGTTCCCTCCCTGTCTGCCCAGCCGTGGGTCTCCCTCCCTAGCTGCTCGGCCGTGGGTGCACCGAGCCCCGGATCCCCTGGCTGCCTGAGTGGGCCTCTCTCCCCTGCAGCTCAGCCATGGGTGTGTGGATCCCTGGCCCCACCCACTGCCTGTGCCGGGCTCCCTCCCCAGCTGTGCTGCCGTGGGTGCGCAGGGATTCGGCCCCTCCCGCCCACCTGAGCCTACTTCCCACCCTGATTACTTTGCCCACCAGCTTCCCGCTCTCTCGGAACCTCCGCGTCTCAAGCGGCTGTGGACCACCCGCCGAGCGCCCTGTTTCATCCTTGCTAAGACTTCCACTATCCTGCAAAGTTTCTTAAGTGGCTATAAGTTCTTCCTGAGGTGTGGGGAGCCCAGTAGGCTAGTGAGCGATCGCCAAGTGGCCTCTGATTCTGCCTGCTGTGAGTTGGGGTCGATCTTACCCGGCGCCTCTCCAAATGGGAGTTCCCGAATCCTGGGTTTAGTGGCTTCCGTGTCTGCAAGAGATGGGGGGGAGAGACTTACCCTGGGACTTTTAACAGTTCCTTGGTAGCTGTGAATGTTCCCGGGGGGGTCTAGCCCCTCCGGTTTTTGCACAGTGCCCAATAACTCTTTGGTTTTTTTTTTGTTTTGTTTTTCGAGACAAGGTTTCTCTGTGTAGCCCTGGCTGTCCTGGACTCACTTTATAGATCAGGCTGGCCTCGAACTCACAAAGATCCGCCTGCCTCTGCCTCCCAAGTGCTGGGATTAAAGGCGTGCGCCACCACCGCCCGGTTATGGCTCTTTTTTTCCACATTCAAAATGCATCAGTGTAGGTCGCTGCCATCTTGGCCCTCCCAGGGCTCTGGCTTTTTATCCCTTTCTCAAGTCCTCTGAGTTAAATTTGCTCAGCTTTCTACGTCATGCCCCTGGTAGTTCAGGAGGCATAGTTACTACTTTATGCCTGTGGTCTTAAGCCTCCTCACACCTGGGATTAAACAAAAACTTTCTCATAATTGATTTTTTTCTAATAAACTCATACCACAGCAGAGTGATATGTATGAGGAAAATCTAAGGGAGATTATAACCTGATAATGACTTTGACATCTAACCAGATAGGTGATACCTGAATTAGTTGCATAGAGTTGAAAAGTCCTGTCCCATCTATGAAACAAGGCTCAGGAGGAAATGTTACCTGGCTGCACCAGAGGATCCTGATAATATTTCCAATTCCCAGGTTACATGACTGGAAAATGTATCACACACAATGGAGCTCAAGTCCAAACTCATTTCTCCCTACACTTAAAATCTCTCTCTACCAACATGATACAAAGACATCAACAGAATCAATTTCCACATTTAATTGTTCACAATTCTGAAATCTTACTCCATTCTCCTCAAGCTAGCTAAATAACATATGAAACCAGAAATGCGAATAATTTGGGAATCAGGTGTAATTGTTCTGTACAGTAGCATCTTTACAGTACACATAGTACATGGAAGAGGAATCCCTAGTCAGGCATGGTGGCACATGCCTTTAATCCCAGCACTTGCGAGGCAGAGGTAGGTGGATCTCTGTGAATTCAAGGCCAGCCTGGTCTACAAAGTGAGTCCAGGACAGTCAAGGATACACAGAGAAATGCTGTCTTGTAAACCTAAAAAAAAAAAAAGAATCCCTAAGGATGAAATTATAAGGGAAAGGAACTCAAGCACTCTAAAAGAGTTTTTTCAAACGATGAAGGGAAATAGAGCCACACCTTACCACTACAAACAGGAAAAGGGTCTTGGGTAAAGCTGGGGAAATGAGATCATTGAAAAGCACTGACCTCACAAGCACGAGGACCTGAGCTCAATCCTTATAAGTCACCTAAACAAACAGGCACAAGTTTTGGAACACCTGTAATACTGAGTCTGGGAAGGTGAAGTAAGCTGATGACTGGGCTCTCAGGCCAGCCAACATATTCTTATCAGTAAGCTCCAAGCTAGAGAGAGAGAGAGAAAGAGAGAGAGAGAGAGAGAGAGAGAGACTGACTTTGTTTCAAAGAGGTGAATAATGATCCTGAGGATGAAACTTGGGGTTGAATTCTGGCTTCCACATTCATGCATAGGCATGTACACATGCACACCCACGTACATGCACAGGCACACACATGTATGCATACATACAAATGCACATGCTCACATACATAGAATATCTTATAGCTATTTTACAATAAATATATTTAAAGTGCTCTATGATATAGTGGAAGAATGAGAAATTAGGATGCAATTTAAAGAACAGTATGAAAAAGTACTCAGAAATAAAAAGTAATATGGAAATTTAAAATGTAACCACTCAGATTTAAAACCTCTTTTGTAGATAACTTAAACACTAGAGGATTTTAATAGAAGCTTGAAAAAACTTCTCTGATTCAACACAGAAAGGTATGCATGCAGATAAAAATATGAGTGAGAATTTAGGGAAATGAGAGGATATATAGGAAAGATGAATCCTACAAATAGAATTGGACTTCCAAAGTGATGAGCTATTGTCAATAATGATGAAACTGTTTTAGAGCAGAATGTCTTTATATTTTTGAAAATTGAAGCCTTGTAGAAGCAACATTCAGGATCTTGAGAGTATGAAAAAGGCAATTCTGATCTGAAGCTATCAAATACTTGGACAGAATTCCAGAGGTAAAACAAAAGGACAAAAACCACCACACATGGAAGCAAAGCACATGATGGACTTTTATAAATGCTTATTTATTACTTCAGGTTCCATCTCCATCACAGTACCATATTTCCACCCCTCCCAGTCCCCCCTACCAACATCTACCCCCATCCCTTCCATCTCACTCCTCTGGAGTGGAGTGTCCCTACATATCAGTCCCCCACCCCAGTTCAGCGTCATACGAGGGCCAAGAGCCTCCTCATACACTGGGAGCCTACAAGGCAACACCACTAGGGCAAGGTGTCTCATTGACAGGTAACACAATCTATGTTCCTGTTCCCTTGGATACATTGGTTGTAGTATAGTTATCCAGTATTATATGGCAAAAATCTGATTATAAGTGAATAGATGCCATGTGCATTCTTCTGAGTCTGGGCTAGCTCACTCAGGATGAACTTCTCTAGTTCCATCCATTTGGATGCAAATTGCATGATTTCATTGTTTCTGTCAGATGAGTAGTATTTCATAGTGTAGATGTACCACAGTTTTTTTCTTTTAAACCATTCCTTGGTTGAGGGACATCTGGGTTGTTTCCAGTTTCTAGTTATTATAAATAAGGCTGCTATGAACATAGATGAGGAAACATCCTTGTGGTTTGGTGAGCAACCATTTGGATGAATACCCAGAAGTGGTATGGCTGGATGTTGAGGTAGAGCTATTCCAAAGTTTCTAAGATATCGCCAGACTGATTTCCATAGTGATTGTACAAGTGTGCACTCCACTAGAAATGGTGGACTATTCCCCTTTCTCAACAACCTCGCCAGCATGTGCTGTCATTTGAGACATTCTGACAGGTGCAAGATGGAATCTGAGTCATCTTGAGTTGCATTTCTCTGATGATTAAGGATGCTGAGCATTTATTTCTTCAAGTGTCTCTCAGCCATTAGGGATTCCTCCTTTTTGAATTATCTGTTTATCTCTGTACCCATTTTTTGATTGGATTATTTGGTTTCTTGGCATTTAATTTCTTGAGTTCTTTGTAAATTATGGATGTTAGCCCTCTGTCAGATGTGGAGTTGGTGAAGATCTTTTCCCAATCTGTAGGTTGCCATTTTGTTCGAATAACAGTGTCTTTTGCCTTACAGAAACTTTTCAGTTTCATGATGTCTCATTTATTGATTGTTGACTTAGAGCCTGAGCTGTTGGTGTTCTGTTCAGGAAATTGTCACCTTTGCTGATAAGTCCAAGATTTTTCCCAACGTTCTCTTCTGTTAGAGTTAGTGTGTTAGGCCTTATGTTAAGGTCTTTGATCCACTTGGACCTAAGTTTTGTGCAAGGTGATAAGTATGGGTCTAATTTCATTCTCTTACATGTTGACATCCAGTTAGACCAGCACCATTTGTTGAAGATGCTGACCTTTTTCCATTGTACAGTTTTGGCTTCTTTGTCAAAAATTAAGTGACCATAGGTGTGTGGGTTCATTTCTGGGTCTTCAATTCAATTCGATTGATCCATTAGTTTGTTTCTATACCAGTTCCATGGTGTTTTTATTACTATTTCTGTGTAGTATAGCTTGAAATCTGGGATGGTGATACCTCCAGATGTTTTTTTAATTGTTCAGGATTGATTTAGCTATTCTGGGCTTATTGTTATTCCATATGAAGTTGAAAATTGTTTAGTTTTTTTTTTTTGCAGGTCTATAAAGAATTGCGGGGGTATTTTAATAGGAATTGCATTGAATCTATATATTGGTTTTGGCAGGATGGCCATTTTCTTTATGTTGATCCTAACTATACATGAGCTACCTATCCTACCTTTGATCCTATCCATGATCCTACCTTTCCATCTTCTGATGTCCTCTTCAGTTTCTTTCCTCAAGGACTTAAAGTTCTTGTCATATAGGTCTTTCACTTGCTTGGTTAGAGTTACACCCAGGTATTTTATATTGTTTGTGACTATTGTAAAGGGTGTTGTTTCCCTAATTTCTTTCTCAGCCCACTTATTATTTTGGATAAAGAAGGGCTTCTGGTTTTTTTTTTTTAAATTAATTTTGTATCTAGCCACCTTGTTGAAGGTGTTTATCAGCTCTAAGACTTCTCTGGTGGAATTTTTTGGGTCGCTTATGTATAGTATCATATCGTCTGCAAACAGGAATAATTTGACTTCTTCGTTTCCAATTTATATCCACTTGATCTCCTTTAGCTGTCTTATTGTTCTAGCAAGAACTTCAAGTACTATGTTGAAGAGTTATGGTGAAATTGGACATCCTTTTCTTGTCCTTGAATTTAGAGGAAATGCTTCAAGTTTCTCTCCATTTAATTTGATGTTGGCCACTGGCTTGCTGTATATTGCCTTTATTATTTCTAGGTATGGCCCTTGTATGCCCATTCTGTCCTGGACTTTTAGCATGAAGGGATGTTGGATTTTGTCAAATGCGTTTTCAGCATCTACCAAGATGATCATGTGTTTTTTTTTTCCTTTCAACTTATTTATATGGTGAATTACGTTGATGGATTTTCATATGTTGAACCATCCCTGCATTCCTAGGATAAAGCCTATTTGATCATGGTGTATGATACTTTTGATGTGTTCTTGAATTTGGTTTGCCAGTATTTTATTAAGTATTTTTGCATCTATGTTCATGAGGGAGATTGATCTGAAGTTCTCTTTCTTTGTTGGGTCTTTGTGTGGTTTAGGAATCAGGGTGACTTTGGCAGTGTTCCTTCTGATTCTACTTTGTGAACAGTTTGAAAAGTATTGGTATTAGTTTTTCTTTGAAGGTCTGGTAGATTTCTGTCCTGAAACTATCTGGTCCTAGGCTTTTATGTTTGAGAGATTTTTAATGACTGTTTCTATTTCCTTAAGGGTTATAGAACTGTTTAATTTGTTAACCTGATCTTGATTTAACTTTGGTAGGTGGAATCTATCAAGAAAATTGTGTCATTCACTTAAGTTTTCAAATTTGGTGGAGTACCGATTTTTAAAGTAGGACATAAAGATTCTCTGGATTTCCTCAATGTCTGTTGTTATTTCTCTTTTTTCATTGCTGATTTTGTTGATTTGGGTTTTCCCCCTCTGTCTTTTACTTAATTTGGCTAAGGGTTTGTCTATTTTGTTGATTTTCTCAAATAACCTAATCTTGGTTTCATTGATCCTTTATATCATTCTTTTTGTTTCTAAGGTGTTAATTTCAGGCCTAAGTTTGATGATTTCCTTCCTTCTGTTCCTCTGGGGAGTATTTCCTTCTTTTTTTCCAGTTCTTCTAGTTCTTCTGTTAATTTGCTAATATGAGCTGGCACAATTTTCTTTTTGAAGGCACTTAATGCTATGTACTTTCCTTGTATCACTGATTTCATTGTCTCCTATAGGTTTGGGTATGTTGTGCCTTCATTTTCATTGGATTTTAAGAAGCTCTTGATTTTGGTCTCCATTTCTTCCCTGACTCAGTTGTCATTCAGTAGAGAGTTGTTCAGTTTCCACTAATGTGTAGGCTTTCTATTATTTCTGTTTTTGTTGAAGTCCAGCTTTATTCCACGGTGGTTTGATAAGATACAAAGGGTTATTTCAATTTTCTTGTATCTGTTGAGGCTTGCTTTGTGTCCAATTATATTGTCAATTTAGGAGGAGTTTCCATGGGTGTTGAAAAGAAGGTGTAACCTTTTGTGTTTGGGTGAAACATTTTGTAGATATCTCTTAGGGTCATTTGGTTCATGACCTCTGTTAGACTCATTATTCCTCTGTTTGGTTTGTTTCCATTATATGTCCATTGTTGTGAGTGGGGTTTTGAAGTCTCCCACTACTAATGTGTGGGGATCAATGTGAGTTTTAAGCTTTAGTAGAGTTTCTTTTACAAATGTGGGTACCCTTGTATTTGGGGCATAGCTATTCAGTACTGAGATATCGTCTGGATGAATTTTTCCTTTAATAAGTATGTAGTGCCCTTCCCTATGTTTTTTTGATTAACTTCAGTTGAAAATGTATTTTATTTGATATTACAATGGCTACTCCAGCTCGGTTCCTGGGCCCATTTACTTGGAAAACCTTTTCCCAGCCCTTTACTCTGAGGTAGCATCTATCTTTGTTAGTGAGATGTATTTCTTGTATGCAGCCAAATGTTGAGTCTTTTTTAAGGATCCATTCTGTAAGCCTGTGTATTTTTACTGAGGAGTTAAGTCCATTGATGTTGATGGATATCAATGACCAAAGGTTCTTATTTCCTGTTATTTTGATGTAGGTGGTGGTTGTGTGTTTCTTTTTGTTTAGCTGCAGTAGAGCTTTTTGCTTCCTCTGTTTTTTTGGGTCTAGTTATCTTCTCTGGGTTGCAATTTTCCTTCTAGGATCTTCTGTAGGTCTTGATGTGAGTAGATAATGTTTAAATTTGATTTTGTCAAGGAATATCTTGTTTTCTCCATCTATGTTGATAGAGAGTTTTGCTGGATATAGTTGTCTGGCTGGGTACCTATGTTCTCTTAGAGCTTGTAGGATGTCCCCCCAAGCCCTTGTGTCTTTTAATGTTTCTGAGGAGACATCAGATGTAATTCTGATGGGCCTGCCATTATAAGTTATTGACATTTTTCTCTTACCGCTTTTAATATTCTTTCCTTTTTCTGTACATTTGGACTTTCAATTATTATGTGATAAGAGGAATTTCTTCTCTAGTCTATTCTGTTTGGTGTTCTGTAGGCCTCTTGGAATTTTGTAGGTATCTCTTTCTTTTGGTTTGGGTTGTTTCTTCTATGATTTTGTTGAAGATGTTTCCTGGACCTTGGAGTCGGGAGTCTTCTCTTCCCTCTATGCCTATAATTCTTAGGTTTTGTCTTTTCATTGAGTCCTTGGTTTCTTGGATGTTATGGGTGAGAACTTTTTTATATTTCTCATTTTCTTTGGTTGTTGTACTGATTTCTTCAATCAAATCTTCCATGCCTGAGATTCTGTCTTCCATCTCTTGTATCCCATTTTTGATACTCCTATCTGTAGTTTCTGTTCTCTTTCCTTTATTTTCCACCTCCAGGATTATCTATGCTTGTGTTTTCTTTATTGCTTCCACTTCCAATTTCAAGTCTTGAATAATTTTGGTCATTTTAGATGTTTCCTGCTCCAATTTGCTTGTCTTTGCAAATCTTTCAAATATTTAAGTCTTTCATTACCTTGTCTCTTTCCCGTTCATGTTGAGCCATGTTGGCTTGGAGGTCTATAATGGTATTCTCCATTGATTTCATTTGTAAAATTGAGGATTCTCTAAATTCTTTCAGAGATTTAATTTCTTCTTGTTAAGAACTCTTTCACTTTCCAAAGTATAGATTTGTCATCATTTTCATGTGTTTCAGCTATGGTGGAGAGGTCAAAGCTTGCTGTACTAGCATACTTGCATTTTGTTGGAGTCATATTTCCCTGACTTTTGTCAGATATGTTCTTTTGCTGACCTTTAGCCATCTGGTTGTTCTTAACTGTTTGTTCCTGGTGCCTTCTGTGCTTGGTGCCAAGAAGAGAGCTTTGGAGTAGAGGCTGTATAGCTTGGTGAGCTGTAGCTCTCCACAGGGTAGATGGGGCCTTGTGTGGATGTTGGATCTCAGTGTGTCTCCCAGAGCTCAGCCCTTCTTGTTGTGTCCCAATTGGGAACTCAGGTCAGAGGTTGTGGTAGGATGTGTTATTCCTGCCTACAGTTTCCTGAGATCCAACTGGTAGTGATAATGGTGCAGGTTAGAAGTCCACAGAATGTTGGCCGGAGCTGTAGCTCCCCTGCAGCTTATGTGTCGGTACTGTGATTGTGGTCCTCCCAAGCTTCTTTCAGGGGGTTCTCAGATTCAATGTGAGTCTTATAGCCAGCAGCACTGTGATCTGGTACAGCCCACATCACCCAGGCAATGAGAAATGGTCCAGGGTTGTTTCACTGATCCAGAGTCAGAGCTCTCTATGTTGTAGCCTGGGTATTCAGCTGAGGTGGAAGGCAAGTGCAGTCAGGGAGATCTCATGTGGATTTCACATCCTGTCCACAGTATTTGGATTTGGGGATGCTCATCTGCCTTTTCCCAGCCAGAATCACTATGCTCCAGTGTAGCTTGCCTGTGCCGATGTAGCTTCTGGCAGTTTCCCTGTAGCAAGGGTATCAAGACTGTGGTTGTCATCCTTCCATGCTCTTCTCTGGGGAATCTCAGGATCAACCTGTGCTTCTCAGAAGTTCTTTGGGTCGGTGCAGTCCACCTGCTCGAGCCATATGCAATAGTTCAGAACCGCTTTACTGTTCCAGACTGAGACCTAGATGCTGTAAACTGAGCAGTAGACTGAGAGTCCTCCCAAAGTGGGTGTGGGCAGTGAGTTCACAACTCATCTCCAGTACTTGGACTAGGGGAGGGTGGGGGTACCTCTCTGTCAGAAGTTCTGTGGTCAGGTGCTACCACCCCCTCAGATAGCATGCCCCAGTCCAGGACCGTTTCACTGCTCTGGGTAGAGATCTAAATGTACTAGACTGAGAATGTACACTGAGTGCCATGCTGATATGAGCACAGGCACAGAGTTCCAGCATGGCATTCACTCACTGAATCTCAGCACCTTTTTCTTGCCAGAATTGCAGTGCTCCAGAGCAGCCTGTCTGGATAGTTGGGGGCTTCCACCAGACTCTCTGTAGCCACGGTGTCAAGGCTGTGGTAATGGTCCTCCCAATCAACTCTCTGATGAGTCTTAGAGCCAGTCTATACCTCTCAGTTAGAAACTCTGTGAACCGGTGCTGTCACTGCTTCTGTGCCCTGCTGCACACAGAAGGGATGGAGCAGGAAGATCCAATATGGAGATCATTCACTGAGTCCCTGCCTGTATTGCAGTGTTTCATAGCTGCCTGCCTGGGTTGGCAGGGTCTTCCACCAAACCCACTGTAATCAGGCAGGGGAGGGGGGGCGGGGCAGAGAATTCCAATTTGTATTCTATATCCTGCCCACAGTGTGCTTGGGCTCAGGGAAGTTCAGCACCTGCCAGTTGGATCCCGCTTTTACCGGTAAGCCAGACTGGGCCATACTGAATATTCCAGGGAGGGTCCCTCAGTCTTACTGTGCAGTGGCTCTGCTGGTATGCTTCTGGATGTTCAAGCCTAGCCCCTGCACAGATGCTGTGGACTCAGGAGGTCCTTTGTTTGGAGGTTAAAACCTCCAGCTGGAATCCTGAAAGGATCCAATATGCTGTCTCTTCCACTGTGGCAGGGAGAGATTGCAGTTTCGAGGGGGCGGGGGGTGCGGGAAGCGCTCTGCATCCCTGCCTGGTCACTCCATCCTTCAGTGTCCATATTTCCAGTACAGAGTTCTTTGTTGTCCCTGGATTTGCTGATAGCCTCACAAACTGCCGTTAAGCAGGCGTATATTTTTGCTGTTGTCCAATCAGTCTTCCTGATGATCAAAATGTTTCCTACTTGATTGCCGCCATCTTGTTTCCCACATGATGGACTTTTTTAAAACTATGATTATAATAGAAGACACTGAAGACAGTTTTCTAAGTTCTTCAGGGGAAAATTACCAAACCAATGATTCTATATATTGCCATATGAAACAGTGAGCCCAAAATAAGATGTTTTCATTAACACAAATGACTTCCCAGAAACTCTCAGAATACATTGTCACAGTGTCCACATTGTAAGTGCTTTAGTTCCTGAGTCTCTAGGTGTACTAGCCCCCTTCCATTCCTATCATGGTGTTTTGATGCCAAAAGAATTATTGTTTCATTCACAAATTTTCTTTTATTATATATTTCTTATTTATGTATTATAATGTACATATAATATATGTTTGTGATATATAAAAATTTTATTGTTTCAAGCTTTCTATGTGTGCAGTTCAATGGCATTAAGTATATTCACCTTGTTATATTGTGATCTCCACCATTCAAGAACATTATTAGAATGCCAAACAGAATCTCCCCTTTTATAGATTTCTAAACTCAGCCCCTAGTAACCAGTATTCCACATTTTGTGTCTATGAATTTTACTGTTTAAGGGACAAAACTAATTTGCTCATTGTTCAGTTATATCTCCAGCTGAACTTAGCTGGGTGATATTGCATTCTGGATTTTCTTATCAGAAAATGGCATATGAATCTACATCTTTCTTTTTAATTTAATTTTTAAATTTTGATTTTGTTTTACAATTATTTATTTCTTCAAGTTACTAATTTAATTTTTAAATTTTGATTTTGTTTTACAATTATTTATTTCTTCAAGTTACATTTCAATCATAGTCCCCTTCTTCCTCCCCCTCCTGGTCCCATGTTCCTACCTTCTTCCCCCTCACCCTCTATCTGCTTTTAAAAAATATTTAAAGTGTATATTTCCCCCCCAACAGCTCCCTCTTTTAGTCCAATAAAAGGCTCTTTTTCTTATAAAAATAAATACAATACAAAACAATAAGAGCAATTAGACAGCAATTATGAAAGTTATAAGGTATAACAAACATTCCCAATGTCCAGTCCATACATATGTGGCAATTGATATTAATATTCTATTATCTATCTATCTCAATGAGTTTAAAGTTGTATACCTAACTCAGTTTCCATCTTATCTTTTATTACCAACTTAAAAACATCTTCTTAGACTTAGAACATCCTTTTGATCCCTAAACAACTTAAAATTTAACTGGGAGACTATAACTATCTAGTCTTCAACCACATCAGAGACATGAAAAGGGTAAATATATCTGAATATACAGGAAGAGCAGAGCCAACAGCTTCCCAAACTAAGAAATGACAGACAACTGGCGGCCTGGACAATCCCCAAATTCTCTCTATAATATTGGAGCATCAATCTTCAGCCTTTTGGGCCAGTATCCCTGACAGACATTAACTGTAAAGCAGGAATTTTAATTAGCATCTTTGACATCAAAATAATGCTGGCTTCACAGAATGAATTTTTGTGTGTTTGTGGCTCTTTGGAGTTTTGGAAGAATTTGGAAAGGATTGCTATTAGCTATTTGTAGAAGATATATTTTATGGTTGTAAGTATCTGTGTGGGTTTATGCATACATGTGCAGTGCCCATGGAGTACAGAAGAGGGAGTAAATCCCATGGAGCTGGGATCCCAGATGTGAACCATCTGACCTGGGAGCTGAGACATGAACTCAGATGCACTACAAGAACTACATGTGCTCTTAACTACTGACTCTACAATAAAACTTAATGTCAGCCCCTTGGCAAGAATAGTTCATGGAGTGTAATTGAAGCCATCAACCCATAACGCTGTAAGAAGGGAGCTCCAATAGAAATGGGAAATTAGCAAAAGACATTTAGAACAAATCTGAGACTTAATATTTATGAAAAACAAATGAAACTCTTTAAGTTTATTCTATACATACAGAAAAAACTTGGAGGAAATCACAGGGAATAACTGGAGCTAATATTTACAGGTTCTGTATAACTATTAAGCCATTACTGGTGTTTCAAGATGTTTGGGAAACTCATTCAGACATTCAAATTAAGCTTTCAATATATACAGACAAGTGTACAAAGAGTCAGAATAGAGACTATATTTTTAACCTTATAATATACACTTTCTAGACAAAAAGGGAAAATGAGTAGAGGGAAGTATTTTCCCTGAGAAAAATGCCCTGCACTGTTGTGGCCTAGCATGCGTGGGCAAGTTAGAGAGGAAAATTCTGCAGGGGACCAGGAGTCTTGAGAAAATTTTAAGTTTTCTTTTTGACCCCTCTTTGAGCAGCATAACACTGATTCATTTTCAGTGTTTGCCTAGAGAAACTCCTGCACAGTTAATGTTCTCCTGGAGACAGGAGAATAAAATCAGAGCAGGGCTCAGTGCTGAGGGCACCAGGGTGAGCCTTATAGGTACAGACACTTTATCTCTCAGCATCATCTTCTCTCACCATTTGGATGGTTAAGGACAATCAACAGAGGGTCTTTTAGGAATGGGCCATCCCTCTGGTATATAATAGAAAAATTACAGTAGTATTGGAAAAACTGACATAATGATGTAATATTAAAGAAGTAAATGTACTTGTAGACACGATGGAATATTTTCTACCAAAGTATGAACATGAAACCATTAGAAGCAATCATTTGTCATACTGAGTGGACTCATTAACTATCATCTAATGATCCTGTTAGAACAGCCTCCTTATTTTATTGCCCCCGATAATTTTTTGTTTCTTGCCTGTGTATGTGTGTCTTGGCTGCAATCATCTCCTTGGATGTCTTCAGTTTTGCTTTACATATTTCTAGTTCTCTTTGAAACTCCAAGAAGCCACTCTTGATGTGTGAGAAAAGATGGTTGTATCATGGCCACTAGGTTTCTGTGATGATTAATCTTGATTAATCATCTTGGACTTGATTGGATCTGGAATTAACTAAAAAGCTCACCTCTGTGAAAGTCGGTGAGGGTATTTCTAGGAAGAAGTAACTGAGTAGGGAACTATATCTCCAAGAGTGGACAATACCTTCCTGTAATGGCCCAGATATGGAGAGGTCCAAGCAGGAAGCAATGCAGCTTGCCTGATTTTGTTTCCTATTGGTGAGTGAGTCTATACTCTTCTTCCTGCTCCATTCTTTTCTAACAACAGATTGGGACTGATGAAGCATCCAATTATGTAGACTATACAGCTACCAAATTCTCAACCTCTACAGTGTGTGGACAGCCATTGTTGGACATTTTCCTCTGTATCATAAAGGTCAATTTAGTGAATCCATTTGTGTGTGTGTGTGTGTGTGTGTGTGTGTGTGTGTGTGTGTGTGTAAATTTAGAATTTAAAATATCAAAATCTGTAAAATGGAACTTTCAAGCAGTGAGGAAAAATACATGAGTGGAGGAAGCATTTGAAACACACAACCAGGGCTGGAGAGATGGCTCAGCAGTTAAGAGCACTGGCTGCTCTTCCAGAGGTCATGAGTTCAATTCCCAGCAAACACATGGTGGCTCGCAACCATCCATAATGAAATCTGGTGCCCTCTTCTGGCCTGCAGATATACCTGCAGACAGAACACTGAAACACACAACCAGTGACAATTTCAGAACTATATAAAATATAGTTCACTTGATGAATATTATCTAATGTTACACAAGCAGGTAAGAAATAATAATTCTTTAAATTTTTTACAAGGTTTCCTGTAACTCTGGGTGGCTTGGAATTTGCTATGGAGTTAAGAATTACCTTAACTTTTGATGCCTCTACCTCTTGATGGCTAGGATGACAGGCATCCCCCATGCCTGGTTTATGGAGTGCAGAGGATCAAGTCCAGAGCTTTATGCATGCTAAGCAAACACTCTACCAACTGAGCTACATACTTAGCCTGTAGATGTAAATTTCCATAGATCAACTCTAATATGTCCCAGGATGGAAGTGAAATGTCTACATGGAATATGATTTGACTGAACTTAACTTTAGGGGACCAGAAGCACTGGAAAGACATTTTCAAAGAGTTAGAAAAAAAGACTTTCATGTCCTCAATTTCACATCATAATAAATTTTTGTC
The DNA here is from genome assembly GCA_907164525.1 of Lophiomys imhausi. Classification (NCBI taxonomy): domain Eukaryota; kingdom Metazoa; phylum Chordata; class Mammalia; order Rodentia; family Muridae; genus Lophiomys; species Lophiomys imhausi. Next base: position 10,023,239 of record CAJQZJ010032114.1, read on the forward strand.
TAAAGTGAAAAGCAATTCTGTTATAGATATTTCAAGAAGATTTTTCAGGTTTATTGTTTTAAAAATGCACTTTAACAGTTCTAACAAAGGAATTAGTCTAAGATAAGAGAAAAATGTAAGAGCAAACATAATTGAGGAAATAAATGTATCTGTGAAACTCCTTGTATATGAAAATGATTTTCAGGTTGCTATTTATGTGTGTATTAAAATGTCAGTCTATAGCCTTTAAATGTACACAGTATATGCCAAATATGCCTCAGTAGAAGGTGGAAAGGTGTAATCACATAATCAAGAGTAGATTGTATCTGGAAATCTCTAGGGGGAAATGCAGGAAAGAGGGGAAAGCTGATCACATGGCTGAATAGGTAAAGTGCTTCCTATAGGCATGAGGACTTGAGTTCAGATCCCTAAAACTGGAGTAAAGCTTAATGTCACATCACAAGTCTATAATCCCCATACTCCTAAAGGGAAATGGGAGGGAGGGGCAGGAGAATGCCAGTAGCTCTGAGTCAGCTAGCATATTATAAGCAGTGGTGATCCAAAGGGAAATCCATCACAAACAAATTGAAAGGTAAGACTGACATTCCAAGTTGTCCTGTGGCCTACATATATTTGTTGTGGTTGCACATGTCTATACTCATAGGAACGTGTCTAAATACATACACATTCTAACACATACACACATGCTGAGATAGATAGATAGATAGATAGATAGATAGATAGATAGATAGATAGATAGAGGGGGAAAGAGTGAGAACTGTATCTCTTCCTGATATTTCTTCTTATAAACCACTAAATCTTATTGTACAAGGGCTCATCCTTATGATCGCATTAAGCTCAATTATCACCATATAGAACCCAGCAACCAGATCTCTGGGCTCACCTCACTAGCCAGAACCTTGGTTTGATAAAAGGAGGTAGAGTGCAACTGAGAAACATTCCTGACATTGACCCCTGTCTACAACATGTACACACACACACACACACACACACACACACACACACACACACACAACCACACAACCACACACACACACACACACACACAGAGAGAGACAGAGAGAGAGAGAGAGAGAGAGAGAGAGAGAGAGAAAGCAAGAAACAAAAATCCTCACACATATCTTTCCTAATTATGAAAGCTAATGCCACTGAGCTTATAGGAGCTGAGTGGAGTGAGGATGAAGACGCTCAATGAGAACAGCATAAAGCGACACAAGAAGACTGGGTTCTGCAGCAAGGTAATGACACTGAATCATTAAGTAGCATTTATTTCAAAAACCGAGAAGAAAGATGATTGAAGTCCTCACCAGGAAGAAATGATGGGTTTAAAGAGATTGACTTGCTAATTACCATAATTTGAACACTATTCAATGTAAATACACATTGAATTATATATTAGGAGACTGTATTATTGTTTTACATTGAAAAATTTTAAACTTAAAATCCAAAACTAGTTTTAAAGACTTGGAAAAAAAAGAGAGATTTACCTAGCAGTAACATGCATTCCTAGAGATTCTGAATGTTTTTTTTTACAATTAAAAGAAGGTGGGAGTGCGGGACTGGGAGGGGTGGAAAGAGAACACTATGATGTACATGTAACCTGAAGCAATAAATAAATAAAATTTTTTAAAAAGAACTATCTTGGGGGCTGGGAAAATAACTCAGATGGTACATTGCTTGCCTTGCAAGCATGAGGACTTCAGTTTCCTCCCCAGAATTCCTGGGAAAAGATCCAGATAGGATAGTACACACTTGTATTCCCCACACTGTGGAAGCAGAGACAACTGGATCCCTGGGAACTTGTCCATTGTAAAAGTTTACCCTTGTTTATTCAAATGTTGACTACTCTACCTCACTACCTGGTTTCAGTCTGGACATGGCTTTGTTATTTTGTTATGTTTATTTTAGAATCTCTTGTCTCAAGTTTGTATAAACATGTTCACCATTGGTTCTCTGCTTTACTAACAAAAATATGCTAGCCAGTCACTGAGCATAAAAGAGAATAGAGCGGGACTGCTGTGGGTAGTGAGGGGAGGAGAAAAAGAAATAGGAAGGAATCTGGCCATGAGGAGCAGAGGGGAAGGAGAGAAATGAATCATAAATGCAAGTTTTGGAGATTATGGTTGGGAGGAATATATATTAGTCATGGGCATTAGATTAGAATTCATACTCGGCTCTGTGCTCAGCCTTTTAAATAAATCATAGTCTGTATGTGGTTATTTGGGGAACTAGCTGGTTGAAGAGTAACTGCTGTCATATTAATGTTATGAATCAATAATAATAATTAATAATAATTCAACAGATGGCACCCAACTGGATAGCATAATATCCATACCTTAAAACTCATAATTAGACAGTAAAAGAGTTCCAGAGGAAAAGAGAAAAACTAAGACTCCTTGGGACCAAAGGTAGTTTAATGTCTGGGAAGGAGGTTTTTCTAGCCAAAGAGGTGAAAAGGAACAGGAGACAACAGTTTTTTTGTTTTGTTTTGTTTTTTTTTTGTTTTTGTTTTTTTTTTTTGAACCAGCTATTGTAGTGGTGGCTACCAAACTGACAACTAGTTGGACTACCCCTTCCTGTCCGGCCAGTCATGGTGGGAGGCTTAGCCCTTTGAAATTTGGAGTACACGGCAGAAGAATGGGCTAGCAAGGACCTCAGGGCCCAAATCAGACGTTGGCATGATTTGATGAGCTGTGGCCCGGTTGACCCAGGAGAACCACTGAAACATGGGGTTATTCAGTTTTGTGCCCGAGTCAGGGTGAGGGCTGGGACTCTCTTTATGAGCTAAGGAAACAAACTCCAAGAATACTTATCTAGAGAGAAAAAAAAAAAGAACAACACAAACAAACAAACAACCCAGAGCTCTTTTACTAAAATCTAGATAGGTTGGAGGCTCCTTGAATTTTGAATTGTTCTCTCAGGCCAAAAGCATGCCCAAAAGGAAAATGATGCCTTACTAAATCTGAACAAAGGAACTCTTCCTGGTTAGACATGTACTGACTGAAGGAGCCAATACCCTAAAACTTCTCAGAGCAGAAGAGTAAGGATCAGGTAAAGTAATTATAAGTTACAGGTAGAAGGCAGAAACACACCTTTCCTCTGTGAACTGAGAGATAGGGGCGTGGGCAACAGCGCAGCATGAAAAGCAAGAGACCAGACAGACGAGGGAGCTAAGAACTGCTTAAAATGAATATAAAATATCCTAGATAGATAAAACACCTTAAAATTGATAATTTTAAAGAAATAGACTTAAGAAATAGAAGACAACAACACAGAATTATTGGAGATTTTCTGATGCTCCTTTAAATGATTCAAAATAAAAATAAAGGAAGTGTTACTAATTGGTCTCACATTCATGAACTTCATTCTTTTTTGTTGATGTACTTTACTTATTACTTCAAGTTACAGCTCCATCACAGAGCTGTCTTTCTACCCCTCCCGGTCCCACTCTCACACACTCTGTCCCCTCTCCCTCCTATCCTTCTCTGGTGTGGGGTGTCCCTACTTATCAGCCTCCACCTCAGTTCAGCAGGCATATGAGGGCCAAGAGCTTCCTTACGCACTTGGGGCCTACATGGCAGCACCACCAGGGCAAAGTGTCCTACTAACCAGTAACAAAGTCTATGTTCCTGTTCCTTTTGGTGTGTTGGTTGTAGGCTAGTTATCCTGTACTATATGGCTAAAATCCAATTATAAGGGAAGAGATGCCATGTGCATCTTTCTTAGTCTGGGCTAGCTCACTCAGGATGAGCTTTTCTAGTTCCATCCATTTGGGTGTGAATTGCATGATTTTGTTGTTTCTGATAGTTAAGTAGTATTGCATTGTGTAAATTCTGGACAGTGTTTTTATTTGTTTGTGTTGGTTTTTTTTTTGTTTGTTTTTCTTTTTTATCCATTCATTGGTTGAGAGACATCTGGGTTGTTTCCAGTTTCCAGGTATTACAAATAAGTCTGCAATGAACATAGATGAGGACACGTCCTTGTGGTTTGGTGAGGAATCATTTGGATGTATACCCAGAAGTGATATGGCTGGGTCTTTAGGTAGAACTATTCGAAGTAAGATATCAGCAGACTGATTTCCATAGTTGTTGTACAAGTTTGCACTCCCACCAGGAATGGAGGAGTGTTCTTTCTCCACAACTTCGCCAGCATGTGCTGTCATTTGAGTTTTTGATCTTAGCCATTCTGACAGGGTGAGATAGAATCTCAAGGTCGTCTTGAAATGTATTTCTCTGATGATTAAGGATTCTGAGAATTTCTTCAAGTGTTTCTCAGCCATTAGAGATTCCTCCTTTGTGAATTCTCAGTTTACCTCTATTTACCATTTTTTTGGTTGGATTGTTTGGTTTCTTGGCATTGAATTTCTTGAGTTATTTATAAATTATGGATATTAGCCCTCTGTCAAATGTGGGGTTGGTAAACATCTTTCCCCAATCTGTAAGCTGCCATTTTGTTCTAATGACAGTGTCTTTTGCCTTACAGAAGCTTGTCAGTTTCATGAGGTCCCATTTATTGATTATTGGTCTTAGAACCTGAGTTATTGGTGTTCTGTTCAAGAAGTTGCCACTTGTGCCAATGAGTTTGAGGCTTTCCTCCACTTTTTCTTCTACTAGATTTAGGGTGTTGGGCTTTATGTTAAGGTCTTTGATTCACTGGACTTAAGTTTTATGCAAGGTGATAAGTATGGGTCTATTTGCATTCTTTTACATGACAGCATCAAGTTAGACCAGCACCATTTGTTGAAGAGGCTGTCCTTTCCATTGTATGTTTTTGGCCTCTTTGTCAAAAATTAAGTGACCAAAGGTGTGTGGGTTCATTGCTGGGTCTTCAATTCAATTCCATTGATCAAGGTATCATGGTGATACCTCCAGATTTTTTTTGTTGTTGTTGTTATTCCATATGAAGTTGAAAATTGTTTTTTTCCAGGTCTGTAAAGAATTGTGGTGGTATTTTTGATAGGAACTGCACTGAATCTGGAAATATTTTTTGGTAGGATGGCCATTTTTTATTATTTTGATCCTACCTATCCATGAGCATGGGAGATCTTTCCATCTTCTGATATCCTCTTCAATTTCTTTCTTCAGGGACTTGAAGTTCTTGTCATACAGGTCGTTCACTTGCTTGGTTAGAGCTACCCCCAGGTATTTTATATTGTTAATGACTGTTGTAAAGGGTGTTGTTTCCCTAATTTCTTTCTCAGCATATTTATCTTTTGTATAAAGAAGGGCTTCCAATTTTTTTTTGAGTTAATTTTGTATCTAGCCACCTTGCTGAAGGTGTTTGTTGATGTAGTAGTTCTCTGGTGGAATTTTTGGGGTCATTTATATATACTATTATATTGTCTGCAGATGGGGATAATTTGATTCCTTCCTTTCCAAATTATATCCCCCTTGATCTCCTTTAGTTGTCTTATTGCTTTGGCTAGAACTTCAAGTACTATGTTGAAAAGATATGGGTTGAGTGGACATCCTTGCTTTGTCCCTGATTTTAGAGGAAGTGCTTTAAGTTTCTCTCCATTTATTTTGATGTTGGCTATTGGCTTACTGTATATCACCTTTATTATTTCTAGCTATGGTCCTTTTATGCCAGCTTTCTCCAAGACTTTTAGCATGAAGTGGTGTTGGATTTTGTCAAATGCCTTTTCAGCATGTAGCAAGATAATCATGTGTTTTTTTTTTCTTTCAGCTTATTTATAAGGTGAATTATGTTGATGGATATTCACATGTTGAATGACTCCTGCATTCCTAGGATGAAGCTTACTCTATCATGATGTATAATACTTTTGATGTATTCTTGGATTTGGTTTGCCAGTATTTTATTAAGTATTTTTGCATCTATGTTCATGAGGGAAATTGGTCTGAAGTTCTCTTTCTTCATTGGGTGTTTTTGTGGTTTAGGAATCAGGGTGACTGTGGCCTCATAGAATGAGTTTGGTAGTGTTCCTTCTCTTTCTATTTTGTGAAAGAGTTTGTACAGTGTTGGTGTTAGCTCCTCTTTGAAGGTCTGGTAGAATTCTGTGTTGAAACCATCTGATCCTGGGCTTTATTTGTTTGGGAGATTTTGTAATGACTGTTTCTATTTCCTTGGGGGTTATAGAACTGTTGAATTTGTTAATCTGATCTTGATTTAGCTTTGGTAGTTGGAATCTATCAAGAAAACTGTCCATTTTGCTTAGGTTTTCAAATTTTGTGGAGTATAGATCTTTGAAGTAAGATCTAAAGATCTCTGGATTTCTTCGATGTCTCTTGTTATTTCTCCCTTTTCATTTCTGATTTTGCTGATTTTTGTACTTCCCTCTGCCTTCTGGTCAGCTTGGCTAAGGGTTTGTCTTTTTTTTTTTTTTCTCAAAGAACCAACTCTTAGTTTCGTTGATTCTTTGTATTGTTGTTTTTGTTTCTAAGTTGTTTATTTCAGCTCTAAATTTGATGATTTCCTGACTTCTGCTCCTGTTGAGTGTTTGTTTCTTTCTTTTTCTAGCTCTTCCAGTTCTCCTGTTAAGTTGCCAATATGAGCTGTCACAATTTTCTTTTTGAAGGCATTTAGTGATATGAACTTTGCTCTTAAAACTGCTTTCATCTGTCCCATACATTTGGGTATGTTGTGCCTTTGTTTTCATTGGATTTTAAGAAGTCTTTGATTTGCTTCTTTATTTGTTCTCTGCCCAGTGGTCATTGGGTAGTGACTTGTTCAGTTTCCATGAATGTGTAGGTTTTTTGTTATTTTTGTTGTTGTTGAAGTCCGGCTTTAATCCATGGTGGTCTGAAAAAATACAAGGGGTTATTTCAATTTTCTTGAATCTATTGAGCCTTGCTTTGTGTGCTGAAAAGAAGGTGTATTCTTTTATGTTTGGGTGAAACGCTTTCTGCACATATATGTTAGGTCCATTTGGTTCATGATTTCTGTTACTCTCATATATATTGTTGGAGTCATATTTCCTTAATTTTTGTCAGATTTGTTTTTTCACAGACCTTTAGCCCTCTGGTTATCCTTAGCTGATTATTCCTAGTGTCTTCTGGACCTGGTACCAAGGATGGGGGTTTGGTATAGAGGCCATATAGTCTTGCTGGTCTGAAGCTCAACACAGGCTAGGAGGTATCTTTTGTTGGTTGCTGGATTTCAGTGGACCCCCCCCCCCCCCCAATTTACCCCTTCCAGTTGTTTATCAACTGGGAACTCAGATTGGAGATTGGGTAGGATATTTTTTCCAGCCTGCAGGTTCTTGAGTTCTAGCAGGTCTTCCTAGTGATGTCAGTGGGGCTTGGAGGACCACAGATTATAAGTTAGAGCTGCAGATCCCCTGCTGCTTGTGTGTCTGGTCAGAGGGTCAGGTCTGTGATCATGGTCCCTCATGGCAACTCTTCTTAGATGGCCCCAGGACACCTCTGTGCCTCTTGGCCCTAAGAGATAAACCCTTGTAGTTTGAGTCACTCAGGCAGTACACACAGGCCAAGAACTCACTGTTCTAGGAACAGAACTGTAGATGCTGATTATCTGGTATCCTGCCTAGTAGGAGCCAGGTGCACTGGCTGTGGGATCTGATATGAACACCACAACCCATCTGCAGGGCTTGGACTCAGTGGAGTTCTGAAGCCTTTTAACTTGACCAACCGCCTTTCAGCCTGCTCTGATCTTACTGTTCTTGTGGCTCATATGATCCTCTTTTGGGTGCGGGAGCTACCATGTGGAAATTGGGCACTCAGGAAGCCGGGAGGTACTTCTATTTGGCTATCTGAGCTGACTACCAAGGCCCTGCAGTGATCAGACCTGCATGACACTGTACCAATGCAGGAAGCATAGCCCCACTGCAGGAAGTGTATCCCCCTGCTTTGTCTGGCTGCAGTGTTCTTCTGAGTGATTATAAATCCGGTATAGGGACTTGTATGTCCAACACCTTTCTGGGTAAGCCCAACTATGCTTGCACCTCCCAGATCTCAGCTCTGCTGGAGATATATACCACGGTGGTCCAGCTGTTCTCCTGTAGTTCAGAATGTGCTGTTTGACACTGCCATAATGTTTCCACTGAGAATATATGTGGTAGGTTTACTGTTAGCATATAATAGCATAGGGATGGCAAAAGCCTGGGCTTTAAGATAAAAGACTTACTTCCAAAGTTACATGTCCTTGGGAACTTGCCAAGAACCAGGACCTCTTTGATCTTAGGGCCAGGGGCAGAACATGCCCGTAAGGTGCCTGCCCTCCAGAGGTCTCCCATCCATTTCACAGCCCTCTGCAAAAAGCATCTGAATGGCACTGCCTGGAGGCATGACTTGGAAGTGCACAAAAGCTTCTGCCAACAGGTGAAGACATTTAAGGCAGGATTTACGTGGACAGAGCTCTCTCTCCTGTTCCTGACTTACTCAGCAGCATTTTCCTCATCACTTTAATCTCATCGGAAAGATTCACCCTCTGATCTTGACTGGTTTTGGGTCTGGAGAGGAGATAGATTCTCCCTGATATTCAGGAGCCCTTAGACTCAGAGCTCCAGGACTGTGGGCCTTTGCAGGCCATAAGCATCTGAATAGGTGAGGTGCCTGGGAAACTCATATGTTAATTGGTCTTAAGACCACAGAGGTGATTCCTGCTTGATAAGTTGTCTTATCTGATGAACGAAATTCAGAGACTTTAAGAGACTTTAAAACTGAAAAATTTTATGAAGACCAGTCATCCATCAGGACCTATGTTCAGAGAAAAATACCCTTTTGAGAAACCTTTGGTTAATGTTAAATGCTTGTATTATAGGTTCTAAGAAGTTGTAGGTGCTAGGTTTCAGAGTTAGGATTTGGGTTTAGGATTTAGGAATTTCATAGGCAAATGCTAGGCAATTGCTAAGTTTTAATAAATATATGTGTGATAAATAAAAATTTACTGTTACAAATATACCTGTTCTCATGGCCCCACTGGTCCTCTATTTGGTGCTGGAATGCCTGCATAGAAGCTGAGTGCTCAGGAGGTTGGTGAGTACCCCTGTCTGTGATTTGGAGCTGCTCGCTGAGTATTTGAATGGCTTATACCTGTGGACTTCTCTCGTGATGATCTCCTGCTTCTGCGGCCTCGGTGGTTTCCCCAGATGACCGGTCTGTTTTTCTGAGTGTCTAAGAGTCTCTCCCATGGACTTTTATTAGTCCCTGTGTTTGCCAGATGGAACCCAGTGGATACATGCGTGTCAGATTGTTGTTCAGTGTGCTTTATCTCTGTGGTATTCTAGCTGTTTTCCCTGTGTTCAAAATGTGTCCATGCCAGCTTCCACCATCTTGGAATCCCCTATGAACCTCACTCTTATCTTAATGATAATGTGAACTATCTATTTCTTCTCAAGGATACAGGTTTTATTAGAGAATTTTAAATTAAAGATGAGGAGGATACTAAGATAATACAGAGAGGGAGACAGAAAATTGAAACATGACCAATTGGTATTTAAGGAAGAATAAGAAGTAATTACAAATAAAAATTTGAAGGAATTTATAAATAAGATTAAAAAAATTAAATGTTGAAATAGATGTCATAGAACAGAGGTGGAACAATTCTTTGAATCAGAATAAATAACCTTCACAAAATCCAATATGGAACTTATAATAACACTAAAAGAGGTAGTTCCAGATGAGAGAAGTTCACAAATGCTTGAGAAATTAAAATGGCAACCCATGGAGGTATCATATATTGAATTAAAAATCCAGACTATATTCAAAGATGCTACCATGGAGTAATGTAATGCAATGGGTTGCATGTTTCCTTTTGTGGAGTCTGGAGAATCAAGAGATATACACATATTAATGCATCATATTACTGAAGTATATTCAAAATCCCAGTGGGCTTCTACCTTAAATTCTGAAAAAAATAATGCTAAGGTTTTTCTCATTATGGGCAAAAAGTAAGCATTGGCAAGGAGCTTGCAATAACTTTTTTGGAAAATTTAATAATAAATACCCCCAAAACAAGCAACTTCAGTTTATAGAAAAAACTAATTGAATTCTCCCTTGTATGATGAAGGGAACTCTGGTTTCTGGATCCCTACATTTTACACTGATATAAAAAAATCAAGCCGGGCGGTGGTGGCGCACGCCTTTAATCCCAGCACTTGGGAGGCAGAGGCAGGCGGATCTTTGTGAGTTCGAGGCCAGCCTGGTCTACAAAGCGAGTCCAGGACAGCCAGAGATATTCAGAGAAACCCTGTCTC
>CAJQZJ010032114.1:10038840-10083607 GCA_907164525.1 Lophiomys imhausi
GTGTGTGTGTGTGTGTGTGTGTGTGTGTGTGTGTGTGTGTGTGTGTGCGTGTCCCACTAGCTTTAATTAGTTTCTTCCAAGGTATTGGTTGGAGTATCTTTACTGGAACAATGGCAATTTATCTGTAACTACACCACTAAAGATAAAGACACCCCTCTTAGTCACTGTTCTATTGCTGTGAGGAGATACCATGACCAAGGTAACTCTTATAAAAGATAGTATTTAATTGGAGGCTTGCTTACAGTTTCAGAGATATTATGGGTCTAAGGTTGTAGTTTAGAGACTGTCTGACTCAAATTCTGACTTTAGTAAAATAGAGACCTCCTTAAAAAAAAGAAAAAAAGAAAGAAAAAAGAAAGAAAATATCTGGCCAGGACCAAAACAGAGAAATTTATCTAGTAAGGCCTCAACTATTGTCAGCCTTAGGGTTATAAATGGCAATCCACAAATTTATAATTTTGGAGAGTCAAACTAAGTGATGGCAAGGATTGATTTTTTAATATACATTCAGTAGGTGCCTCTGTCATCCAAGCAAGAAAACAAGCATTTCATACAAAAGCAAACTTAGCGTTCAGTCGGTTTGATTTTGTGACCCATTACTTTGTAAGAAGACCTGAGTTAGTGGAGTATTTTGTAACAATCAGCAGTTTTTAAGAATAACCCAACTATATGGGGAAATCATCCATCTTGGGTCAGCTTAAGGGGTACATTAATTCAAGGTAAGAGCAACTTGCTCAAGGCTTATATAGCTAAAAACAATTTTATTTTTACAAGCCTATCACATTACATTATCCTCTAAATATGATCACAATCACAAGGTTTAGTCAACTATCACCATAGTTAGCAGACATGGTGCTGTAGCGGTAGTTGAGAGGTCTACATCCTTACCCTTCAGGTAGCAGGAAAAGAGATGCTTGGCATAGGCTTTTGAAACCACAAAGACCAGCCTCAGTAACATAACTTCCCTCCAGTCCTATCAAACAGTTCTACTCCCTGGTGCTGAGGCATTCAAATATTAGAGCCTATGAGGGCCATTTTTAATCAAAACACCATAATTCCCATGCCACGACAACTACTAACTACTCATAGTTCCTCAGGGATTGCTGAGGCCTAATGCGACCTTCCTTATCAGTGATGACATGTTCAAGGCCTAGTCTTCTGCAGATAACCAGAGCTACACTGAACTCTTGAGTGTAATGGCTAGGCTGTATCCAGAATACAACATTTTGTTGTACATCCCTCCATATCTTTGCCCTTTTTGGAGATGTTCCCTAAGCATTAATGGGGATAAGATAGCTGTTTCATCCCCCCACCATCCCATATTCTCAATATTTTATCTAGTGTGTTAGCTATTGTCTTTGGAGTAAAGGGCTGCTCTGAGCTAGACTGGGCACAATGCTAATGTTGCTCAGCACAGTGGAGAATGAGCCTCTCCAGATGCTGACTGACAGCTTATACTGCTTTTCTTGGGATGGCCATACTGTAGTATTAGCCATTATTCATTAGATGGTGTGTGCTGTTCTTACTCATCTGTGGTAGCTTCTCATTTAGTGACTCTAAAGAACCTTCCTTTGTAAATATTTGCTGCAAATATTGGTTTTTAGTTTTTCATGTGCCCTTTAATTTATTTTACTATTCCTACAGAAAATTCTCTCTAAATGTTTATACAGTCAAATCTATTCATAATTTCCTTTGTAATTACTACTATTATTTCAAAGTGACTTTTGGATGAACCTTTTTATTTAAAAGCCAAAGTTTTCTTAGACTGATAGAAGTTGAATTTTAATATCTTTGATATTACTATCTCAATATCTCTGATCCCCAAAGCCTCTTTGCTTTTCATTATACCACCCTATGTGAAAGCTGAGCTTGCAGTTTTACATGTGGCCTGGGATTTTAACTTTTCAAATATGTCCTTTATACCTTGCTAGAGCTAGCTAGAGTTTTGTCAATATCTAGAACAAATAGACTGCAATGTAAAATAAACTGCAGTGTCTTTGGGTTGTGAGGCCTGGGGCAAGAGGCTTTTAGCCTCAGTAAGTATGCTTCAAAAGTCAGGAGGATAACCAAGCTATGGAAAGTGAAATGGATTTTCAGAGAACAAATAGAATATCCAATTTCAGGTTCTCTGGTTAAGAGATAAGAAAACAAGAAAACATAGCCCATTATCCTAATCTATTTGTATTATTTTTTAATTGTGTGTATTTATGTGAGTCCATGTATAGGTACATGTGCATCAGTGCATGTGACTGCAGAGGCCAGAAGTGTAGAATCTCCCTGGAACTGGATTCATAGGTGGTTGTCAGTCACCAGAAGTGGGTTTCTAGGAAACTAACTTGCTGATTGCTAAGTTGTAACCTTGTTTCATTGTTATATCAAATCTAGTCTGAGTCAGTCTTTTTCAGGGATTATAAATAAGAACCTCTATCAGGCAGCTTATCCCGCCCCCCCCCCCAAAAAAAAAAACAATGAAGTAGAGCCAAGCAGGGGAAGTACACCACCAGTGGAGGATTTTAGGCACCTGAACCTTGCTGTAGGTTCCATCTAGCTGAACCACAGGAAAAGCTGTTAAGGGTTATTAGCTCTCAGTGTCCTTCATTATCAAGTACAGCCAATGATACTGACTTTGTAGATACTCAGAGTTCTGATGAGGCCACTGTCAGAATAGGAGTATGTGCTGCAATGAATGTGCTGGTGTGCTGGGATGCAGAATCGGGGAAAGGATGTATGCTGCAATGGAGGTGCCATATGCTAGTGTGCTGGGTGTCTTACCAGAGCTTGCAGTCACTCAAGGCTATACTTTGTGTTGTTTCCATAGCCCCCAGCCAACTGTGAAGGGCCTTGATACAAACCAATGGATAAAAGAAATATTTGGGGGTTGAGAAATGGAAAATAGCTTAATATAAAGACAGAAATATGAAAAGGGCCTGCGGTGAGATAGTTCAGGTGGTAAAGTGCTTGCTGTACAAGCTCGATTGAAGACCTGAATCTTATCCTCAGAACCCATGTCAACACAGTAAGGTGTGGTAATATGCCCATATAATACAAGTGCTGGGGAGATGGAGACAAGTAGGCCACTAGTGTTTGTGGGGCAGCCATTTGGTGTCACCTATTTGGTGACCTTCAGGCCAGTGATATATACTTTATCAAAACCCAAGGTGGATAGTGTCTAAGAACATCTGCTATTGACATATGGCCTCCCCATAAATATGCAGATAGTCAACCACATACCTACACATATATGAACATATGAATACACAATGACCTTAGCTTCCTGTTTACATATGGTAGTTAATATTGATGGTTAATTGAAAGGAACTGGACCTACAAGATAAGCCTATGTGGATATCTGTTAGAGTTTCTAGATTAGACTAAATGATGTGGGATGACCCACCCAAAATGTGGGTAGAACCTTCCCATAAGCTGAGGGCAGGGCTTAAAACAAAAAGAAATCAGGTAGAGCATTCATCTCTGTCCACTCTTGACTGTGGGTGCAATGTGACCATGTGACTAGCAGCCTCCTGCTCCTGCTACCCTGCCTTCCCCACCACGATAGACTGTCTTAGGATTGTGAGACAAAATTCACTCTTCCTCTCTTTAGTTGTTTTTATCAAAACAATGCACAAAAACCAAATACAGTTCCTAAATCAGTGCAAGGTAGTATATAAATTCAATCACATAACATTAAAGTGTTGGAGGAAGGTCTAATTGATTTTAGAGGCTGATCTCAGTGCTAGAGATCTGGTTACTGTTACTGTCCTTCTGAGACACCCTCTGATTGGTTAATAAAAGTTGCTGGTGGCCAATTAGCTGGGCAGAAAGAGTATAGGAAGGTGGGACTTCCTGAGACGGAAACAGGAACCCTGGGTATTACACAGAGGAATCTCTCTTGATGCCTGGAGACACAGAAGCAGATAGATGTGTCTGAGAACTCTGGAAGGTACAGCAAGACACATGGCTGGTTGGGATTAGGTGGTCTGGGTTAATTTAGATTAGCTAGTTGGGAGTCTGCCCAGGTAAGGGCTAAGCATTGAAACATCAAAGCGTCTTGATGTATTTAATTATTGGGGAAAAGGCCCCTGCAGGTTTCAGGTTGAAAGGCCTACAGGTCTCTACCTAAGGCAGGTCTTCAGAATTCTGGCCACAGACCTCACAGCAGGCCCTGGTGGCTATCCTTACAGGCCACCACTGGGTGTTCCACTGGCCTAATATAAGAGTTTAAAGTTATTAATAAATATTAATAACTTCACCAAGCCTACAGGCCTCTAAGGCAAGTCAGGCCTGCTGATCTCCCATCAGGTGGCTGGCTGCTCCATTGGCCTAATATAACAACTTATAGATATTATTGAATATATTAGTCGATAGAGTTTAGGTTGCAGGTGGTGAAGGCCACCCTTGGTCCAGGGATTTATCTCAGGATGGGTCAAGCCACCAGTTAAGGCAAGCCAGGCCTGCCAGTCTCTCACCAGCCTGCTAGGTGCTCCACCGGCCTAATCTTACAGATTATACTTATTAATAAATACAATTGATAATTAAATTGCAGTTTCATTAAAGTATTTGTCATTGTCATTGATGATTATAACTGGGCTAAAGAAGTTTGGGGAAATATTTGCCATGGGTTTTCTCACATTCCCTTACCCTCTTGCTGTTTCTCAGGTTAGGAATGTAAAGAACCCTAATGAGACACTACATAGGAGTGCAACTACTACAAAGCAGGCCTTTCCTGCCCTTGCCTTCTATGCCTTGCCGTCCTCTTCCCCTTTGTGCTGATTGTGAGAGTGCACACAATCAGGTTGTACAGGTGTGTGTGCTTTTCTAGGTAGATGTCTATGTTTCTTTAGTACACCTTTGCCTGACACCTCGGCTTTAGAGAAACATACATCTCTTCATTGGCTGCCTCCATTAAAATTCCACATAACCAACATCTCCATCAAGACTGATGGTGGAGTACAAACATCCTTAGGTGCTTTCTGGTGGACTGAAGGCTCTGGAATAGAGAGGCTTACTTTTCTCATTGATGAATGCTACTCTTAGAACCTTGTATATGCTGGTAAGGGCACATGAGGAAGGAATACAATAGTCTCTGCCCTTTGCATTGTTGGTCACAGACACCATGCTCACTGAGACCTATGAGGTTCAAGCATGAAGTATAACCTGGAGGACTGGAGGACTTGTGTGTCTCTGACCATCAGGGCCTCATCACATAAATCAAATGCCTTCTCTTCTCATGCAGGTGGATCTCATCTATGTAGGTTTCATAGAGAGCTCCTCTGCCCACCATTCCTTGGCATTCAGGATAATGTGGTGATAGAGGGATCATAGGGCAAGGTGCAAGTAATTTTTCTTGTACTGTTATCAGAGTTGTGAGAATCAGAGCATTGACAGACCTAATACACCAGGCTCTACTACCAACCCTCCACAGGTCAATTAAATAAACAATAGTGAAAGACAAAGAAAGGAGGTTTATTGGATGTGTCCTCATTGGGAAGATGGACAAAGAAATCTACTAAACTCCTAAGTTCATCTTTGAAGCTCTGACATAAGTATTGCATTGAAGAAGAAAAGCACTATGAACAACTCAGCACTGTGTGTCAGTCCAGGTCAAGGTGTGGTCCCACCTAGCATCATTTTCTAACTTCCAGCTTCTCTTGCAAGGCTGTTTACAATTTCTCAGAGCTGTGTGAAATTTGTTTCTAAAAGCCAAGCTAATCCTCTGGTTGGCACCAAGCTTCACACTTATCCTTCTCCTAGTGTGAAATTGTTGAGGAAAGTCCAGTTCTTGGGGTCTTTTTGCCTCAGTAGTCTGATAGTCAAAGAGAGGAGCACATGCATCTCTTTAGAATAGCTTCCACCGGAGAGATGGCTCTGTGGGAGGCACATTTGCTGCTGAGTTTGGGTCTCCAGGATAGTCATAACAACCAGATACAGTAGCACACACATCTGTGGTCCAAGTATTCCTTTGGGGAGATGGTAGCAGAGACAGGAGAATGCCCAGAAGCTCACAAGCCAGAGAGCCTGGAGTATACCATGAAGAACAGAAGATTCCACCTTGTGCAATGTAGAAGATAAGCGTTGACACCCAAGGGTGCCCTCTGACCTCCATGCATCTGCTCATCTGTGCTCACACACAGCAACATACATACATGCATACACACACACACACACACACACACACACTTAAAACACACAGAACACCTTCATTCTTGCCAGGATGGTTTGAGTACTGTGTATACACATTCTTTCCAGAAGACGAAAGGCACAGAAAAAAAATTACCCTTTCTTTTTCTTTCTGCCTTTCTCTTCTCAGCCAGCCATTATATAGCCTGGATTGACAAGTTATCCAGTGGTTAGAGATTGTTCAGAAGTATTTCCATCCATTTCTGTAAGCCTTCAGGGGCCTACATTTGACCCCATTTGTTGATGGCTGTCTTTTGAATGCAGGCCTTAATTGCCAACTATAGCACAAGTGGAAAAATTTCTCTTCACATCCTATTACAGTAACTATGATTACTACCTGCAGGAGAGGTAGCTCCTTTGTTCACTTCAGACTAGCAGCCTTCTGTGTTCCTCCTTCACAAGTCATTATATAATGTATACTTTCTTGGTGACCACATATTGAGGAATAAATACTGTAACTTCCTCTTATGTAGACATCCAATAGGGCCTCCTTTACAATCATTTTATACTTTTAAAAATAGTCCCATCCTTTCTTCAAGATTTTGTTTTCTGTTTTGGAAAGAGTTATTGGTCTCCTTCATGCTGAGAAAAATAACATTCAAAGTACAGAAAAAAGTTTATTTTCCAGTGTTGAGGGAGGCCCAGGAGGCATTGAAGTGGGATGCAGAACTTTGCTGTGCCTTATGAACTTCTCTGTTTAGAGCCTCAGTATTTTCTGTCTACTTCCTATTGTAAATAAGTATCTTACAAAGGAATGAAAAACAATAAGCTACAGAGAATAACTCCATCAAAAATTATTTTTGTGTGTCTATGTGTACATTTACCTGTGTGTGGGTAGCTGTGTAGGTCAGAAGAGAACCTTGTGTAGGACCTGAGTTTCGTTCTCAGTATCCACATCAGACAGATCATAGCCAACTATAGCTCTCTGATACTTTCTTCTGGCCTCCGTGGGCACTTATATATAAGTGTGCACGTGCACGCACGCATGCACGCACACACACACACACACACACACACACAAATAGCAAATCTCTAAAAGACAAACTTGTGTTCTGTCCTTCAGCTATATGACATAGAGAAAATGTACCCCAAGGAATTGAGTTTCAAGCAGGCATCTCATGAGGGGGAAAAGACTGAAGCCTGGAACCATCCAGAACAGGAATTTGTCTTTGGAAACCTTTGGAGAGGAGATTGGAGCCCTGACAGTGGTGATGGGAGAGGCCACACCTTGACAAAGACTGCTTAGTTATTCATGCCTCTTACCTTCCTTGTCAACATGAACAGCATATCATTGATCCAAAGATGTACTTGGATCTGTTTGTCTCTCTTCTGGATGTGTCCTTGTTGAGTAAATCTTTCTTATTTTGTCTTCACTATTGAGTCTCTAATTGGCCTTTTGAGAGCAGGTGGCCAAGCCTAGCTTACTGGGTCTGCCAGGACTAAACAACTCCAGTGACACTTACAATTTTTCAGAATCTCCCAAAGAGAACTATACCAAAATAAAATTGTTGGACTGAGGAGGATTGCACCTGACTGAAGGTCCTGAAGGTGAAGGGGAGAACATAAACATTCCTGAAGGGACATGGATCTTCAAACTTTCTTCCTGGCAGGTCCTCTTGGATTCAATTGCACAGCTCTGGCTGGGCTCATACTTTGACTCTTGTTTCAGATTTGTGATTTTCGTTTAGTGTAATTAGTGCTTCCTATAGATGAATGGGTGCATGGTCATGCACTCCATATGACAAACCAGGCAGGGGTTACCCCACAAAGAAAGGGACTCCTCCTTCCCCAGAAGCCATGGAATGTCTACAGTTCCTCAGTAGGTTAGGACCTCTGTAGCCTGTTTTCCAACTATGTTGGAATTTTTCACTGGCTCAATCTTTTGTATGTAATTTAAGCTGCTATTAGGTGATGAGTGCAACCGGTATGCCATGTCCAGAAGACAGAACTTCATGACTTATCTGATACTCTGTCGCACATTCTCTCTGACCCTCTTCTGTAATGTTCTCTGAGCCTTGGGCAGGTGAGTGTGGATTGATGTAGATGTCCCATGAATGGTTGAATTCTCACCGTCATTTGTTTGAACCATTGAGTCCCTGCACATTTTGTTGACTTCTTTTTCTCTTATTCTCACAGATGTCTCAGTTTCTCTCTGAGGGCAATTCCACCTTACCACAGCTTACCTTTTGCATTTAAGTTCTTAAAATCATTTTCAGGGGTAGAAATACTTTTAGTTTTGTGGATAAAGCTTTTTTTGTTTGTGCTCACTAAGAGAAAGACTATCTGTTTGCTAGGATTCTCTTTCTGCTAAAGCAGTTAGCAAATGATATATAACTTCTTCCTGTCCCATTCTAATATTTAGAATAAGGACTTATGACATATTCTCAATGGGAAGCAGAGCAATTTTATAATATGTTATTCATTTCAGTTTTATGCAGAAACCCTTATTACCTGGCATGATTTTTCTAACTTTTTCCACTATTAGTATTTTTGTGCCCTGAAACCTCAAGAACATGCCCAGATGATCAGCCCACCAATCAGTGTTTTGGCCACTCTGACCTTTTACTCTACCAAGTCTATAGAGGTCCACAATCGCTCATATGCACAGTGCCTAGAGCAGCCAAAGTGAGATTCAAGCACTGTAGACACTGTAGATCAATTCAGAGGCATAATCTTTGCCTTCAGCCTAGCTGTAGTACACAAAAAATAGTAATTTCTCATTTTGCTGACTAGCGTTAACTTTTTGTTTCATTTTTTATTTTATTAATTAATTTATTTAATTTGTATCTTGATCATAGCTTCCCCTTCCTCCTCTCCTCCTAGTCCCTCCTTCTCACCTCCCTGCCCTCATCCACTCCTCCTCCCTTTCTCCTCAGAAAAGGGAAGGATTCCCATGAATATCAACCAATTTTGTCAGTAAGTAACCAGCCCTGCACTAAGACTAGGCACTTCTTCTCCTATTGAGGCTAGACAAGGCAGCCCAGTTAGGGAAAAGGGATCCAAAAGCTGGCAATGGAGTCAGAGATAGCCCCTGAACACTCTGTTATGAGTCCCACATGAAAATCCAGTTGCACAACTGCTACATATGTACAGAGGGCCTAGGTCTATCCCATGCATGCTTTTTGATTGGTGGTTCATACTCTGAGCCCCCATGGGCCAAGATTAGCTGATTCTGTAGGTGTTATTGTGGTGTCCTTGACTGCTCTAGTTACTTTGATATTTCTACCCACTCTTGCACAGGATTCCTCAAGCTCTGTCCAGTATTTAGCCGTGGGCCTCTTCATCTGTTTCCATAAGTTCTAGGTGAAGCCTAGTTGATGACAGTCTTACTTGGCTCCTATCTATAAGTACAGAAGAATATCATTAACAGTGTTAGGGGTGGAAATCCCTCTCATAGTATGGGACTCAAGCTGGCCAACCATTGGTTGGTCATTACTTCAATTTTTACTGTCTCTTTTACCCCTGTATATCTTATAGGCAGGACAAATTGTGGTCTAAGGTTTTGTGGCTGGGTTAGTGTCCTAATCCCTCCATTTCAAATATTGTCTGGTAACAGGAGATGGCCAGTTCAGGTTCCATATCCCTCCATTGCTAGGAGTCTTAGCTAGGGATACCCTCATAGATTCCTGGCAGTTTTCATTGTGGTAAGTTTCAAGTTTGTCCTAGTACTCTCTCCCTCCATTTTTACCCCACCTGATCCCTCCTGTTCTCATCACCCATTCCTCCCCCATTTAGTCCCCTCCTTTCATACACCCCCAAAGTCTAATCAATTTCCTCTTCTCAGTGAGATTCAAACATCCCCTCTTGGGCCCTCCTTGTTGTTTAACTTCTTTGGGTCTGTAGATTGTAGCATGGTTTTTCTGTACTTTACAATTAATATCTACTTATAAGTGAGCATATACTATGTTTGCCTTTCTGGGACTGTGTTACTTCCTTCACAATGAGCTTTTCTAGTTTATTCCATTTGTTTGCAAACTTTTTTTTTTTTTTTAGAATTCACAAAAGAGGAATATTTAATTGTGAGAAACACTTGAAGAAATGTTCGATATCTTTTGTCATCTGATAAATGCAACCTGCTTGATTTTTATCGACAGTTTGACAGTTTACTTCTAAAATGTTGACTCTCGTCTTCCTTTATCCACTACTTTGTTTGTATTTTAATTTGGTGTATCCACTTTTTTTAAAATTTCTTCAAGTTACGTCTCAATCGCAATCCCCTCCCTACTCCCCACTCTGGTCCCACCCTCCTAACCTCTTCCTCCTTAACCTCCTCATCCATTTCTTTTTCTTTCTTTCTTCTTCTTTTTTTTTTTTGTTTTAGTTTAAGATATATCTTTTCCCCCCAACAGCTCCCCCTTTCAGTCCAACAAATGGCTCTTTCTCTTATAACAACAAATAAAATACATAACAACAGAAATAATTAGACTACAATTATGAAAATTATAAAGCTTAGCATACATTCCCAATGTCCAGTCCATATGTATTTGGCAACTGACTTTAACATTCTACTATCCAACCATCTCCATGAGTTTAAAGTTCTATATACAACTCAGCTTCCATCCTAACTTGCATCACAATTTTAAAAACATCTTCTTAGATCCAGAACACCCTCTTAATTCCTAAACAACTCAAAATTTAACTATGAGACTCTAGCTATCTAGTCTTCAACCACCTCAGAGACCTGAGAGGGACAAATATATCTGATTACACAGGAAGTGCAGGGCCAACAGCTTCCAAAACTAAGAAATGACATACTAGTGATTGCCTGGACAGTTCCCAATTTCTCTCCATACATTAGGGCATCTATCTTCAACCGTTTGGCCCTATTTCTCATACTCCATTGTGTAAATGTACCGCATTTTCTTTATCCATTATTTAGTTGTTTAGGTTGTTTCCAGGTTCTGGCTATTACAGATAAAGCTGCTATGAACATATAGGAGAAAGTGTCTTTTTGTTATGGTGGAGCATTTTTTGTATATATCCCCAGGAGTGCTATAGTTCAGTCTTGAGGTAAATCTATTACCATTTTCTGAGAAACTGCCAAATTGATTTCCAAAGTGGTTGTACAAGTTTGCACTCCCACCAGTAATGGAGGAGTCTTCCCTTTCGTTCCACATCCTCACCAAAATATGCTATCACTTGAGTTTTTTATCTTAGCTCATCTGATGAGTGTAAAATGGAATCTCATAGTCATTTTGATTTGCATTTCACTGATGACTAAGGATGCTGAACATTTCTTTAAGTGTTTCTTGTCCATTAGAGATTCCACTGTTGAAAATTCTCCATTTGGATCTGTACCCCATTTTTGAATTGGGTTGTTTTTTCTGTTGATGCCTAGTTTCTTGAGTTCTTTAAATATTTTGGATATCAGCTTGCTGTTGAATATAGGGATAGTGAATATCTTTTCCCACTCTGTAGGGAGTTACTTCATTTTTGCTATATCTTTTGAGACTTCCTTTATGACTGGGCATATGGTCAATTTTTGAAAAGGTTCTCTGAGGTGCTGAGAAGAAAGTATATTCTTTTGTGTTTGGGTGAAATGGTCTGTAGATATCTGTTCAGTACATTTCAATCATACCATCTATTAGTTTCATTATTTCTCTGTTTAGTTTCTGTCTGGATTACCTGTGTATTGTTGTGTAGGGTGTTGAAGTCTCTCACTTTTAATGTGTGGGGTTCAATTCAATGTGATGTAAGAATTTTTTTTAAATAAATGTGAGTGCCTTTTCATTTGGGGCATAGATATCCAGAAAGGATACATCATCTTGGTGGATGTTTCCTTTGTTGTATATAAGTGTTCTTCCTCACCTCTTTTGATTGATTTTGCTGAAAGTCTATTTTAATTAGATATTAGAATGGCTACTTCAGCTTAATTCTTGCGTGCATTTGCTTAGAAAATCTTTTTCCAGCCATTTACTCTGAGTAACATCTATCTTGGATGCTGAGGTTTGTTTCCTGTGTGCAACAGAATGATGGATCTTGTTTTCACATCAATTCTGTCTTTTAAATGGGAAATTGATCCATTGATGTTGAGAGATTTTAATGACCAATGATTGTTAATTTCTGTTATTTTGATAGTGGTGGTGGTAGTGTGTGTGTGTGTGTGTGTGTGTGTGTGTGTGTGTGTGTGTGTGTGTGTGTGTATGCTTCCCTTCTTTAATTTTGTTTGTGTGAAAGTGTTTCTTATGTTTTCTTGGGTGTAGTTAGCCTCTTTGGGTTGCAGTTTTCCTTGTAGTGTTTTCTATAGGGGCATACTTGTGGATAGGTACTGTTTAAATTTGGTTTTGTCATGAAATACTGTGTTTTTTCCTTCTATGGTAATTGAAAGTTTTGCAGTGTATAGTAGTCTAGGATGATATCTGTGGTCTTTTATAGACTGGAAGACATTTACCCAGGCCCTTCAGGATTTTAAAGCCTTTTTAAAAACTATTTATTTATTACTTCAGTCCCCTGCCCCAGTTCAGCAGTCATATTAGGGCCAAGATCCTCCTCATACACTGGGGGCCTACAAAGCAGCACCACTAGAGTGACGTGTCTCATTGACAGGTAACATGGTCTATATTCCTGTTCCCTTTGGTGCATTGGTTGTAGTATAGCTATCCTGTACTATATGGCTAAAATCTGATTATAAGTGAATATATGACATGTGCATCCTTCTGAGTCTGGGTTAGCTCACTCAAGATGAGCTTCTCTAGTTCCATTCATTTGGCTGTAAATTGCATGATTTCATTGTTTCTGATGGCTGAGTAGTATTCCATTGTGTAAATGTACCACAGGTTTTTTTATCCATTCCTCAGTTGAGGGGACATCTGGGTTGTTTTCAGTTTCTAGCTATTACAAATAAGGCTTCTATGAATATAGATGAGGAAACTTCCTTGTGATTTAGTGAGAAATCATTTGGATGTATACCCAGAAATGGTATGGCTGGGTCTTGAGGCAGAGCTATTCCAAGTTTTCTAAGATATTGCCAGACTGATTTCCATAGTGGTTATACAAGCTTACACTCCCACCTGCAATGGAGGAGTGTTCCACTTTCTCCACACCCTCACCAGCATGTGCTGTCATTTGAGTTTTTGATCTCAGCCATTCTGACAGGTGTGAGATGGAATCTCAGAGTCATCTTGAGTAGCATTTCTCTGATGATTAAGGATGCTAAGCATTTCTTCAAGTGTCTCTTAGCTGTTAGGGATTCCTCCTTTGTGAATTCTCCATTTAGCTCTGTTCCCCATTTTTTGATTAGATTATTTGGTTTCTTGGCATTTAATTTCTTGAGTTCTTTGTAAATTTTTCATATGAGCCCTCTGTCAGTTGTGGGGTTGGTGAAGATCTTTTTCCCATTCTGTAGGTTGCCATTTTTTTTCTATTTATTATTTACTAATAAGTATAAACTTTAAGGGTAGACTGGTGTAGGAGCTAAAGGCCTGGAGGGAGGCTGGCAGGGCTGAACCACCTTAACTGGTGGCCTGACCCATCCTGGGGAAAATACCCTGGGCCAAGGGTGACCTTCACTACCTGCAACCTAAAATCTGTTAACTAGTATCTTTATTAATAACTATAGGTTGTTGTATTAGTCTGGAAGAGCAGCTGGCAGCCTGGCAGGATATCAGCAGGCCTGACTTGCCTTAGAAGCCTATAGGACTGGTGGAGCAGCTTGGTGGGACAGTTGGATGATATTTATTAATAACTTTAAACTGTTATATTAAGTCAGTGGAACAGCCAGCAGTGACCTGGCAGGATACTGCTGGGGTAGGCTGTGAGGCCTGTGGCTGGAAGCCTGTAGGCTTTCCAACCTGAAATCCCCAGTACCCTTTCTCCCAATAATTATACCAAGACCTTATCATGTTTCAATGCTTAGCCTTTAGTTGGACAGACTCTCAACTAGCTAATCTTAGTTAACCTGGACAACCTAATCCCAAACAGTCATGTGGCCTGCT
The DNA here is from genome assembly GCA_907164525.1 of Lophiomys imhausi. Classification (NCBI taxonomy): domain Eukaryota; kingdom Metazoa; phylum Chordata; class Mammalia; order Rodentia; family Muridae; genus Lophiomys; species Lophiomys imhausi. The sequence continues at coordinate 10,052,952 of CAJQZJ010032114.1, forward strand.
GTACCTTCCAGATTTCTCAAACATGTCTGTCTTCTTCTGTATCTTCTGGAAGAAAGTGAGTTCCTCTGTGTAAAACCCAGGGTTCCTGCTTCCATCTCAGGAAGTCCCATCTTCCTGTACTTTTTCTGTCCAGCTAATTGGCCATCAGTGATTTTTATTAACCAATCAGAGAATGCCTCAAAAGGGGTGGTAACCAGATTGCAGCATTGAAATCAGCCTCTCAGAACCAATGTATTAGACTTCCTTCAAAAATAGAAAACTATGAATACTTATAAATACTGTAGAGAAAGTGGAAAGAATAAGCACCTGTATAGTTTAGGCAATTGAACCTATAGGCATCAAGATTGCTTTGGTGTCTGTGACTGACATAAAGGGCCCCAAGCCCAGGCATCATCAGAAAGGTGTCAGGGAGGGTGGCATGCTTCAAATTCTCTCTGCCTTCTGCTGAACACTAGGCTCATGCTAGTACAGACTCCATCATTTGGATAAGACTCCAGGCAAACTCTGACTGCAATGTAGTGAAATAATTCAGACATAGCCCCTAGATGGTACATGGCATTCCTGGAGAAAACTGGCTGTGAAGTACCTGCCTGCTATGTGTAGACTATATTACCCTTAAAAAGTACTGGAAGTGTGTTTCTTCCCTATCATTAAATATTAGGAAAAACTATCATGTGAATTCTTAAATTTTTATTTTCACAGTGTTTATATAGGTGTTTCCTACCTCCAATGCTGTATACAACATATTTGTTCAAGTGCTATGAATTTTCACTTGTGGTTTCTCATCTATCCATCAAAAGAGTCATGTAGGAAAGTGTTTCCTGCTCCCAGCTTACAGAACAGGAACACAAATGTCTGCCAAACTCAAACACCAAAGCCATATGAATATAAGAGAGAAAGAGAGAGGGGGGGGGATAAATTCATAACTAATGGGGGCTAGAGAGATTGCTCAGTTGGTAAAGTGCTAGGAATGCAAGTATGAGGACTAGTGTATATATAAAACCCAGACACAGTAACATATGCTTATAAACCCAGGCAAAGACAAGAGGCTTGCTGGGGCTTTGCTGGCCAGATGGTCTAGACAAATTGGTTAGTTCAGGGTTCAGTGAGAGAACTTGTCTCATAAAAAATAATGTGGAGAATGCTCAAGGAAGTCATAAAGTGTCAATCTCTGATCTCCATCTCTGTCTGTCTATCTGGCTTTCTTTTTGTCTGTCTCTTCTCTGACTTGTCTATGTGTATGTCTGCTTCTCTCTCTCCTTCTCTCTCTCATCCCACATGTAAGAGCACCTTCATAAGTAAGTCCACCCACACACAAAAATACACATACACATACACTTTTAAAGTTACTTTAGAATTTTAAGAATGTAATTGTTTTTATTTTCTCAGATGAATGGATAAGATGAGAGTCATACTGAACCTGTGCAAATAAATGGCTTGGGATGAGTCCAGAGCATTTCTTTCTCTGTTTTACCTATTCCTAGAACCAGGCCTGGAAGCTTCTAACTTCCATACAATCTAATTTTCTGTAACCAGAATATTGAAGGCTGAATAAACTCACCCATTATAGCGCTCTCTGAATTCTCTGAACTCTTGTTGGTTGGTTCAACTCAGTTGTTCAGGGCCAAACTCCTTTTTCAGTTGACTAATTCAATCTGGCTTCTCTCTTGGCTGTTGTTTTAAAAACTAAACTATCCCAGTCATTTGATTTTTAACAATGAAGACACAGGAGGTAGATACTGATATAAAAACCTGCTAGTTCAGGTGGAGAAAGTACCCAGAGGATCTTCCTGTTCAGCTGAAAACCCTAGATGAAAAAGGACCAGACTAAAATGTTTCTTCTCCACACTGTCTTAAATATCCTTCAGCTCAATGTCCCTCCTCTCTGTTTAATCTATGTTAGCTGGTTTCTTGCTCAACCTCTTGAACTAGGGTTAACTTTATTTAATCCTGCATAAATAGGAAAGTTCTTGGGTTAAAGGTGTATGCTAGGGCAGAGCTACACCATAACCATTTGTTTACAATAAAAATAAAAAAGCTCTATGATTAAAGACTGATCCATCCCACAATTAGAAACAAGTTTTTACACTTTGTATCTTGGGGTTCATAATGTAATCAAATATTCTGCAACACTCAATACCTGACTAAATTGCTCTGCTTGACCTCAAACTAATTCTGGCAATATTTTCTGGCTTCATCCCATTCTCTGGCCCCTGTCTCTGCAAAACTGTCTTGGTAAAACTGCCACACACACACACTACTTTTTTCTCCCTGTGCTGTTCTTAAGTAGCCTCTTTCCCTGTGGTGTTCTCATGAGAATTGGGTGTAACCTATCTCTGACTCATTCTGTCAAATCTTTCTCTTATTTGTCACTTTATCTTAGAGAGACTGACTGAATCCATCTTGAAAAAAAGATTCCATTTTGTATTAAGTTTGACTCAGAGCTGACCTCCAGTTCCAGAACAACAACAAAATGTACATGACCTTGTATTCCAGGGGTGTTCCCTCATTATCACCAGACAGCTTACTCTGAGAAAGTACCCAAAAAGAGTCTCCATATAAACTCAGTACTTTTGGGTCTGGGGGCTCTCAACTCGAACTGCTGTTTCAGTGAGTGTTGAGAGTCCAAGCTCTGAGACTGAATAAACAACCCTCATGTATTTACATTGGAGTTGGCTCCTGAGTGGTCTTTGGGGTCGAGAACAAGGCAGAACATTCTCTTCAATTAAACTTTCCATACATCACTGCTTCCTTCTATAAAATAATTTTCCTTCATTGTTTGGGATTAAAAGTGTACACTAAGGCCATGTCTGTATTTAAGCTAGATCATACTATAATCCAGGTCTTGTCTGCATTCCAGCCAGATCACATAGACCTAAAAGGTCCCTTGTCAGAGCAGTAATGTTGCTGGATTAAAATTCCTCTGCACAAAAGAGACATAGCTTCATGCTACTGTTTTCCTAATAAGTATACTCTTATTGTCTTTCTTTTCTTTTCTTTTCTTTTTTTTTTTTTAGGTTTTTCAAGACAAGGTTTCTCGAGATAAGGTTTCTCTGTGTGGCCTTGACACTATCCTGCAATCAATCCTTTTTTATACCAGGCTGGCATTGAACTCATAGAGATCCACCTGCCTCTGCTTCCTGAGTGCTGGGATTAAAGGCGTGCACCACTACACCTGGCTCTTATTGTCTTTCTTAAGTGTGATTAAAAGAAGTAACTATGCTATTGAAAATCCACTGATTAATGTTAATAACAATTGAAATTCATTATAGCTAAGTGGAAAGAATTTCTGAATTCTTAATGATGACTTCAAGTAACTTCAAAAGCAAGAAAAGAACTGCTGCATTATGTTACAGGATTTTGTACAAGGTACTTGTAGTCACTGTAGATAGCATGATATTATTTGGGAGCTGGAGAGATGGTTCAACTATGGTAGGTTTAGTGTTAGCATATTTAGCATAGGGAACTTGGAATAAGGCTGGACTTTAAGATAAAAGACTTACTTATGTGTCCTTGGGGACTCGCCAAGGACCAGGACCTCTTTGATCTTAGGGCTAGGGGCAGAACATGGCCCCTGAGGTGCCTGCCCTCCAGAGGTCTGCTGTCATTTCACAGCTCTCTGTGAAAAGCATCTGAATGACATGCCCTGAGGCACCTGCCCACATCTGCAGGCCACCTGTGAATTCACGCCCCTCTACAAAAAACTTTTTTGAAAAAGACTGAGCCCAGGGACATAACTTGAAAAGGGCACTAAAGCTTCTGCAGACAGGTGAAGATATTTAAGGCTGGATTCACGTGGATAAAGGGCAGGCTTACTCTCCTGTCCCTGACTCATTCAACAACATTTTCCTTGATAGCAGAAAAACACACATCACAAACTCCTCAGAAAGTTTCATCCTCTGATATTGACCCGTTTCAGGTCTGGAGAGGAGACAGATTCTCCCTGAGATTTGGGAGTGCTTAGACACAGGGGAGCTCTAATAGGTGAGCCACCTGGGAAACTTCATATGTTAATTGGTCTTAAGACCACAAAGGCAATCAAAGAAATTCAGAGACTTTAAGAGACTTTAAAACCGAAAAATTGTATGAAGACCAGCCATCCATCAGGACCCATGCTCAGAGAAAAATATCCTTTTGAGAAACCTTAGGTTAATGTTAAATGCTTGTATTATAGGTATTAAGAACTTTTAGGTGCTAGGTTTCAGAGTTAGGGTTTTAGGATTTAGCAATTTTATAGGCAATTGTTAGATAATTGTTAAGTATTAATAAATATATGTGTGATAAATAAAAATTTACTGTTACAATCAACAGTTATGAGTGTGTATTGTTCTTACAGAGCATATAAGTGATCTCAGATTGATAGCTCACAATCTGCTACTCCAACTGAAGAAGATACAAAGCTTTCTTCTGGGCTGTGTGAGCACCTGCATTCATGTGCACACATCCATACACAGACATACACATTTACATGTAATTAAAAAATAAAGTTTTGAAAATATAATTTAAACTTTAGAGTTTAGTGGTAAATAGGACATTGTTAAGAATTCAGAATATAACATCTTGATCAGTGCAAGTAAACATAAATTAGGATTTGGTGCTGCAATTTTGACTTTTCTGAGACTGAGAAAAAGACAGTACATCTGGAGTATGGTGAGAAATTTAGGGACAGACAGAGATGGATATGGAGCTTTGGGAGAAGAGCTAGCCATTGCCAATGGCTGGGAATTTATTTCTAGAATAATGGTGAATGACTGGGATGTACTCGACAGTATAAATTACTGAAGTGTGTCCTGACAGATTGAAATGTAAAGAGAAATAGACCAGCAAGATTGGCCTAACAGGACTGGAGTTAACAGTGGTGATCCAAACCCTGGATTGTGCTGGTGGCAAAGCTCATCTGGCAAGACAGATGATTTTCTCCTTATGATCTTTCAATATATAGGTTTCTTTGATTTTATGAGAGTGAACTAGTGATCCACACTCAATAGAAACTATGCATTTTGAATTTGAATCTAATTTTTCTTGTGGACTAAAATGTATCGAGTTATTTACAGCTAACTATCATATATTGAACATTAGTAGTCACTATGACATTCTCATAAGAACCAGCTTAACTTAAAACATTTTATAAGTAGGATAGGTGTGGTGGCTCACCCCTTTAATCCCAGTCCTTGGGAGGCAGAGGCAAGTGGATCTCTGTGAGTTCAAGGTCAGCTGGTCTACAGAGTGAGTTCTAGGACAGCAAGGGCTGTTACACATAGAAACCTTGTCTCGATAAACCTTAAAAATATATTTTACAAGTTATTACCAATTGTTTTTTCTTCATTTTACTAAATTTGCAGTTTGACAGCTTCTTGTGAATTATGACCATATTTACCCCATTACTTCACTATGAGGCTCCCATCCCTTGTCATCCCTTCTCTCCTACTAGTAACACTTCAGATTTCATTTCCTGTACAGTGTGGAGCCTGACTGAATCCATCTTGAAAAAAAAAAGATTCCATTTTGTACTAAGTTTGACTCAGAGCTGACCTCCAGTTCCAGAACAACAACAAAATGTACATGACCTTGTATTCCAGGAGTGTTCCCTCATCATCATCAGACAGCTCACTCTGAGAAAGTACCCAAAAATTCTAAACAAACTTTCTGGGGATCAAGCTGACCTCAGCTGGTTAGTCAGTAAAAATGAGCCAATCAGAAATGGACATGACTAGCTACCCAAATGTCATCCAATCATATGGTAAAGAACCTGCTCCTTTGTCTGAGTCTCCATATAAACTCTGTACTTTTGGATCTGGGGGCTCTCAACTCAAACTTCTGTGTCAGTTAGTGTTGAGAGTCCAAGCTCTGAGCTTGAATAAATAACCCTCATGTATTTACATCGCAGTTGGCTTCTGGGTGTCTTTGGGGTCGAGAACTGGGCAGAACATTTGGGGGCTCACCGCCCCCCCCCCCGAGATCCCCAAGGTCACCAGGACTCCTGCCTGGAGGGTTCAAAATGGCTGGTAAGCTACTGTGCTTCTGTGTGTGTTGTGTCTGTATATATGTCTCTCTATGTACTTGTGAAAACCAGGGCGCCATTCCTGAATTTCCAGTAGACTGGTACTGACTTACATTTGGAGGTCACACCAAGATCTTGGAGACCCTGAATCACCAGGAAAGACTCTGAGAGGGAGGTATGAGCTCATTTTTTTTTTTTTTTTGGTCTAGTCTAACTCTCTGTCGAGGTTGTCTGTGAGACTGATTATCTCTTCGTTTTATGGAAAGTTCAAGTATGGCTTGTTTTCAAGATCTGCCTGAAAGTCTCGACTGATTTTTTGTTTCTGAGACCATTTGTTTTTGTTTGTGTTCTGTGGTTTGTCTTCTGTTGCCTCACTTTTGGTTTTCTTCTTGGTTTGCTGAGTTCAGGAATACTCTGGTTTGTGCATGTCAGATCATGCAAAATTGGAATGCATATGCTGAGTGTTCTGGGTTTGTAAGTGTGAGATAACGTACTCAGTTTCTGGTTTCTGTGTCAGATAATTCAGGTGACTACTGAGCAGTAGGGCAGACATACCTGTTATCCTGCCAGTCACAGGAGGCTGGAGATGCTCCAGCTCTCTCTGAGAAAGAAGGGTAAGAGGTGCCTCCCTTCTTGCCCAGATCCCCAGTGGCAGTGGGGGAACAGGAACTGGTCTTGCCTAGCTGGTTGTTGGATCGAGCTTGGCACTGTCACACTGTTGTGCTGTACATTGTATAATCTATGTGACTATTTCCTTGTTTTGGGCTCAGACTGATTTGGGCTGATGTTCCAGGCTTGTTCAGGATCTGCTTGGCCAGTTGTTTTATGCTGGTTTTATGCTTGTCTTCTTGTTTATATGTTTTTGTCTATGTCTTTCTCTGAATCCATGGTAACAGCCTTAGACCTTGGCTGCCTTTCCCCTTGTGCCACACTGAGATAGATCTCCCTTCTCCCACCATCTGCACCTTGGTTAAGATGGGGAAAGAGATGGGGATTCACTGATCTTCCCCTTCCAAAATCATTATGAGGGGACAAGGCCCTCCTCTTCACCAGGGCAGCTCTGAAATTCCAATTGTCAGCTAACAAAAAAAAAAAAACGCTCTCTAAGGTAAAAGATGCCTTGAGCTGGGCGAGTTATGGGGTCTCCCCTCCTCCCAGAGGCAGAACTGAAAACTAGACAGGCTAACAGAGGTTTGCTACCATCAGGAAAGCTAAAAAGGGCCCCGCAAGGACAAGCACTGCAAAGTTTGCCTGTTGAAAAATGCAACAAAGATAAAAAGAAAGTTTGCTGGAGGATGTTGATATAAATAAAGGTTTGGCCATGAAAACATATGTATGTCAGAGAAAAAATGGCTTGGATTTAATTATGCTTTGTAATTAAGAATGAAAAATTGTTCAGAATGTCTGATGTATGAGTACACCAAATAATTAATTATTTGAACAGAAACAAATATGAAAGAGAGAGAGAGAGAGAGAGAGGGAGAGAGAGAGAGAGAAGCATCAAAGTCAGGGATCACTGGGGTCCCCACCAGAAAGAAAGGATGAAAAGTTTATGCAAGTTGTGAGGGTCTGAGGATGTAAATGCAAGTTATAAAAGATATCTTCTAGAAAGATGTCTAGGAATATGTAAAGATATTAAGGTTTGGTAAATGTAAATTACTATGAAAAGATATTAAGGTCTGATGAATGCAAGTTACTATGAAAAGATGTTAAGGTTTGGTAAACGCAAGTAACTAAGGTTGGAAAAAGTTTAGAAGATGACAAAAATGGTTAAAAATATGTTATAGATGTGGGTTTGAAGGTTGATAGTAAATCAAAATTATGATTTTGTTACAATTATGGAGCTTCTTGGTTTTGAAAGTCTCTGTTCGTTACTATAGCCTCTTTTTAGACTAAGAAACCGATAAATCTCATGTTTTACAAACTGATAGTCACCTTATTTGCAGTTATGCCAAGAAGTTATGCAGTTAGTTATGAGATTAAGCTTTATACAGGCTTTCACAGTCAAACAGAAAGTAACTAACTAAAAACAAGATCCATTTTAGATGGATATGATGGTCCTCAGACACCTCAGAGATCTGCAGAACACAACATTTAAATATTTAATACAAAAAGCTTTTCCTGATAGACATGTCAGCTCCTGACAGCATTTCTAGTTTCCTCAAAGGATGACAATGGGCACAGAAGAACTCCACCTGAGACTTGCTTTAAGTATAACAAAGCGGGCCACTGGGCTAGACTGCCCTTTGCCTCAACAGCAGACGGCATGCTGTCCAAGCTGAGTGTGCTTGGACACAGATGGAGAAGTCGACTGCTGAACTTTGCAAGACAAGGTAAGTGGTCCTTAGTAATTCCTGTCTTACAAAAAGTCTGTCATACCTCCGTACTGGTGGCCAAAGATAGATGCCCCCCACACACAGTGGAACAATGGGATGGCTGTCATGGTAAGACAGTCAATTTTTTTTATAAATTTGGAAGCTCATTGATCTTGCTTACTCAGATGATATTTATTATTCTCAGATCCCTGATGAGTCTAATGACTATAATAATAAAAGATTTAAGAGTTTAACAACAGAAACCAAGGCTTTAGATACCTTCTCAGTCTGCCTTGTTACCAGACTCAGAAAACAGTTAGCTTCTTCCCCTTCCTATGTTACTGTTAAAGTTCCAATAAATTGTTAGTATTAAAAGATTAGTCACAAGATTAAGATTTTAAATTTTCTATGATTTAAAAATTGTTTATGCTAATAATTAAAAGTTGTTTTTCAAGTCTTTGTCATGTTATCCTTCTGAAATCTAGTCATAAATCATGGATCCACCAGCCTCAGATCAAACAGGATTCCAGATAAGTACAACTGCCTGTTCTTAAAATGAGATTTTTCCCTTGGTCATGGGGTTCCTTACCTTCCACAATTAGTAAACAATTTTAACTTCTGTTTCCAGTCTCTGTTTGTCTGAGCAGATTCTCACCTGGCTGATAGACTCTATCCTGAGATCACCTGTGGACTGCAAACTGCTCAGTCCTGGACTTCCTGAAAGGTGATGTGAACTGGTCCAATGGATATAATTGCCCCCTGTCCTTCACCTGGATCAATCAACTAATCAGATGCTCTTGATAAATGCCCCATTGCCCTGCCTTTGACTAGCATTTCAGCCATTCTGGGCCCCGATGACAACGTCCTAATGTCAGCTGGTAGTAGTTACAGAAAAGAATGCACTGTCCATTGTCTCACCTAACAGGCTGAAATGCTATGTCAAAAGGAAGTCCCGCAAATGGATACCTATTTCTATAATGCCAACTGATATACTACTTGGGTCCTTGGTTCTGTTTCTCCGGTTATGCTTTATGCCCCTTATATGATTACTGCTTTAAACTTTTGTCAGAGATAGACCACTGACGTGTTTAAAGACCCATGATTGGGTCTCTCTATGATCTAGAGAAAGGGGAAAATGTGGAGCCTGACTGAATCCATCTTGAAAAAAAGATTCCATTTTGTATTAAGTTTGACTCAGAGCTGACCTCCAGTTCCAGAACAACAACAAAATGTACATGACCTTGTATTCCAGGGGTGTTCCCTCGTCATCACCAGACAGCTCACTCTGAGAAAGCACCCAAAAAGTCTAAACAAACTTTCTTTTCTGGTGATCAAGCTGACCTCAGCTGGTTAGTCAGTATCAATGAGCCAATCAGAAATGGACATGACTAGCTACCCAAATGTCATCCAATCATATGGTAAAGAACCTGCTTCTTTGTCTGAGTCTCTATATAAACTCTGTACTTTTGGGTCTGGGGGCTCTCAACTCAAATTGCTGTGTCAGTGAGTGTTGAGCGTCCAAGCTCTGAGCTTGAATAAACAACCCTCATGTATTTACATCGGAGTTGGCTCCTGGGTGCTCTCTGGGATCTCGAGAACCGGGCAGAACAACAGGTGGTCATAGCTATTCTGTGTTCATGATTTCAACGATCAGATCATTTATTTGTTTGTTGAGACTGTTTTGCAGTGTAGCCAAGACTGGCTTTGAACTTATGCTCCCTTGTGTCAGCTAGCTTAAATTTGTATCTTCCTAGTCTAGAGATATATTTAATAACACCTTCTCATGATACTGTAATAATGGATAATGATGAAAACAACTGATAACCTGCAGGGCACTTAGTTGCTAAGCAATGATGAATAGTGACTTGGATGTGTTAATTTTTTTTTAACTTGTGATAGGTTTATCAGAACATGGCTTTATTGAAATTGGAGAAGCTCTTGGAATTTGGATGTAAGTGTGGAGAGGAGGAAATACTTGCAAATATTGAATTATTTAATTCTTTTTAGAGTTATTTCTCATGTGTATGTGTATATGTGCATATGTCTATGATATTGCACATGTAAGTGTATGAGCTTATAAAGACTAGAGGTTATCATCAGGTATTTTCTCATTACTCTCTACTCTACTTTTTGAGATAGGCTCTCTCACTAAACCTAAAGCTTACTGATTTGGCTATTCTGTCTAGCTAGCTGGTCTGACTACCTATCTCTGCCTTCTGAGCACTGAGAATATGAAAACATACCACTGTGTCCAGCAATTTTTTAACATAGTCATGGAGAAGTAGATGCTGGTTCCTCATTCTTGCAAGGTAAGCACTTTGCCAACTGTGTCAACTTCAATCTTCCATTTCCTTAGTTTCCAGGGCTTTGCATTCAGCTGACTGCTGCTGTGGTGAAGACTGCAGTAGAACTTCCCTTTCTGCAAACAACTGTACAAATTAATTATGAGCTCAGTCCCTTCTGGGCTTTAAATTGCTGGGGTGATCTTTTATGCACTTTGTAAAGATTGCCCTTGTATTCCTCAAGTGCTGATTTCTGTACAGAGAGTTGAGCACAGGCTAGATATTGGCATTGTAATTTTTATAAAGTATTACCTGCCTCATTATTTCACATACATTGTTCTCCATAACCTTATGATTGGTTAAACAAATAGTGGAAAGGTCTATAGCAAAGGGAATAGAGGATAGACAGGACTTATGAAGAGATAGAAACTCTGGGAAAGAAACTGAGGTAGGGGGCATTTGCCTATGAGACAAAGGGATGTTGGCTGTATGAAGAAATAAAAAATAAATTATTAAAAAAAATGCAACCATCAAAGGTGGCAATAGAATTTCTCTTTGTGGACAATGTAGTCTCCCAGAACTGTTAAACTCTCTTATTTAATGCAAAAGGAGCCATAGAAAATACAAAGTGAATGAACAGGGTTGTGCTTCAATAAAATTTCATTTCCAAATCATGTAGCCAGAGTGTGTTGATAGTTTGTCATCTACTGCTGTAGAGGGAAATATTGGAAAACATATAAGGTTCTGTTACATGCTGATGGCTTTTTGCTGGATTAAGTGAATATTTAAAAAACTGAAATCATGCTGACTTAGTAAAGTGGTGGTTGTAGGATCCCCTAAAAAAAAAAAGAAAGAAACTGAGGAGAGATAACAAGCCACATGGCAGAACATACCTTAATATAAGGAGATTAATTTAAGTCATAAGAACTAGTTGGAAACAAGACTAACCTAAAGCCTAAAGCTATAATAAGTAACTATAAGACTCTATGTCATTATTCAGAACTGGGGTTGGAATAAAAAGTCCATATGGTTTTAATTGGCTCCCAATTTGAGGCATGTAAATCCTAGCTTAGGGTCTGAGAATAGCTCCAAAAATTCCCAGGAAGAAGGTAGGAACAAGCTTTCCCTGGAGCCAGGCACAGCTTCCTAGCCTGAAGCAGGCATGGAATGTAGAAGCTCTCCACTAGAGCCCTGGCTGAGCAGCAAGGCCAGCTGCCAGTGGGGGATGGGGAGCTGGACTCTCAGTTCACTTCTTAGACTCGGCTCCTATAAGAGACCATGTTGTTCTACCAAGCACTAGAGTGAGGCCCATGAACAAACTTAGCTGGCAGGTGCCAGATCTGTACTGTGGTCCCTCTCTGGCCAGCAGCTCTGGTATGGTGGAGAGGATTAAGCAATACCTGGCTACTTGTGGCCTGTGGGAAACACTTCCTGAAGACCACAGTCTAGTTTGGGTCTGCCACATACCAGTGCCCAGTGCAGCTGCTGGCACTACTTTCCAGAGCTGAAGCAAGTAGGGGCAATTTGGTATTCAGGCCAGCATGGCAAATAGTAACTGCAGTCCAGAGTCAGGAAGAGGAGTAGACTGAGCTGAGGGAGCAAAGCTAGTAGCCAGTGCTATGTGCTTAGCTCAGATTCAGAAAGTCAAGAAAGCCAAGCCCAGACCAAAAAGCTGAATTTTCAAACCTCTGAACAGGTACAGTATGCTTAAAAATGTGCTTAGGTACAGAAGAAAGAAAATAAACAGTATAGACAGACATAAGAAAAATAAACAGTTTAAAAATAATAAAGTGAAGTCCTTAAAGAGAGAGTTAAACAAAAAATCCATGTAAGGATGGGAAAGAGTTTAGAGAAAATTAAATACAGAAAGATATATTAAGTTAGAAAGCAATAAACAGAAATAAGTAAATGCACATAGAAAGTAAAGTCTCTAAAGGAGAGAAAAAGAAAAATAGATAAAAATGTTTTGAAAGAGGCCTGGATGCTAAAGAAAGTAAAGAAGCTGAACATAGACAGTCATAGAAATAAATTCCAAGTTTGAATATAAAAGGGAAATCTCCAAAGTAAGGAGAAAGATTAAATATGTATAAGTGTTCCATAAATATGAGTAATAAAGTGAAGTCTGGCAAGAAAGGAGAGAGTAAAAAGAAATTATTTTCTATATTAAAAGTGGAAAATACAATGACAGAAGACACTTAGACCCCTATAATTTTCTTTCAATTATCAGCATACAAATAATTATATTTTTGGTAATGATTGAAATTTTGTGTACCCTCTTTAAGGAAGATTACAGTAAAGTAGACTTGGAGAAGGAAAAGACTGAAAAAGTAATTGCTAGAGTGGAAGTGAGAGAAAAGACATTGGAAAAGCTTTTGTTCCATAATAAAGAATTTTCAAATGAATTCAATCTGGAACCTACAGCTATAACAAAAAAAAAGGTATTTCCAGATGAGAGAAACCCAAAAAGGCTTAAGGACATTTCAAAATGGCAGCCCAGGGAGATGCTAAATAAAGAAGCTTCAGCTATGAACCAACATAATCAGACTAGATATTTATTTATATTGTCAGAGATCAATTGCTAGATGAAGGGCTATATGCTGAGTTAAAAATACAGATTCTGTTTAATGATGCCACCATAGAACAATGTCATACAATAGCTATGTGTTTTCTTTTGTAGAATTCAGAGAGTTAAAGTATGCATATATGTTAATAGATCAAACACTTTATTCATACTCAGTATTTCACTATGCTTTTATCTTGAGATCTAAAAAGGCTTGTTCTGAGATTGCACATTTATTAAAGATGATAGCTGTCTTGGAAATCTGTTTTTACAGATTTAAGCTGATGATATGTCAGCATATGTATTCATTAGAATACAATAGTTTAGACATTGTGGCATGAAACATTTTACAGATATATCTCACAATCCTACAGGTTAAGTAATTGTGGAAAAATCTAACCTTATTTTCAACAATATGCTCATAAAACAGAAGAGAGATGTGGAACCTCCCAGAGATAGATCCAATAATGCTTTATTGACCTTAATTTTTTTTTCATATGTCAATGAGACATGTAGCAATACAGCTGAAAAACACTGGATGTTAGAAAGGACTGCTGAAGTAGATCAACCTGTAGGTATGTTAACTTCAGAACAGAAGTCAGGAAATGTCTTGCATTGGGGGAGAGGTTTTGTCTTTCTTTCCACAGAAGAAGAAAAACTGTGGATTTCATCAAAATTAGTAAATATCAAGTTTGACCAGGGGAGACATCCTGAAAATCGAGGCTGCAGACCTGAAAGAAGAAACCAAGAAGAACAATAAAACAAGTGATATATATATTGATTCCTCCATGTGGGAATAGATCAGAGACTGATGGAGACACAAAAATGTCTCTGCATAGCCAATAAGTTCTATTAGGTAAAGAGTCCTCATGATTTATTATTACAAGCCATCCTTTCATATGGCATGGATGGAGATTTATATTATAGTTTGGTTATACAGTCCAAGTAGACTTGGAATGTTTGATGTCTTTCTCCTGCTTGAACATAGAGCTAATAACCACATTTAGCAGATTTGTGCATACCACACATTCCAAACATGTGTTAATGCAGAAATGTATATTACCTTTAAAAGTTTATGTTTACAGAGCAAAAGGACCAGACACCACAGAAGATAAGACAAGTAACTGAGGCGATCCAGCCTCACAGATGGCCTCAATAGCTGTTTCCTCAAAAATCTGTATCCAGAACAATTTCAAAACAGCTAGCTAAGATGGTCTAGTCTCACAGAATGTTCCAGCCAGATCTTCAGTTATGCCCTGTGCTTTCCTATCATACAAAGACTGGACAACAAATGGTACAGCTAAGTCACCTAGGATTTGACCAATATCCCAAAAGAGGGCGTTGCCCCAAGACAGCCAGGAACAATTTTAAGAGAATAAGGCCCCATTCCCAAGATGAGGGGTGGGTGATTTTTGGTAATTAGATCAGTGATGGATGTTTGTTGTTATTTGGGGGCATTGCTTACACAATGTTAATTGTCTTGGTCAGGGAAAAGACAAAGTTAAAGGAGGTTATATTTTGTTGTACTGCATCCTACTTCTTTTCTTGGTGTGTCCAGACACAGCTGTGCACTGGGCTGAAAGGGATGAAGTTGAATTGGAATTGGTGGGTTAGCAGGGTCTTGATTCTGTGGTGAGTGCCTGGGGAAGAAAGCCTTCCCTGAGATGGTTTTCCGTTTTTTACAGTTCTTCTTAATTGGTGGGTAGTGAAATAGATATAGATGGTATTCAGTAAAACAGCTCTCTTTATTGGGGGTAAACAAGAGCTATATAAACCTGAGGAGTGGGTAGGGGTTTTTAAGATGAGTGTAAATTATTTTCTTGGATGAGGTGCTGGGAATGCTTCATTTACCTGAAGAGGAAATTCAAGTGTTTGTTGAATATGTCCTTATTGGGTGAGAGTAATTATAATCCTGTAATTTGGCCACTAGGATATGTGACTAACTTAAGGATGGCAGACATGCACAATATTATGTGCAACAGGGAATGCAGGCCCTGAAACAGGGAGGGAGGGCTCTTTTGTTTGTTTAAGAATGGGTTTCTCTGTTAATGTTTTCAAAGTTAATCAGATAGTAAATAGATAAAACCAAGGAACATTTATATATTCAGTTATACTGAGATAGGCTGACTTCAAACACTTTGGAGAACTACAGAATATGGCACTTAAAGATGTTTTATTACTAAAAGGCTTTTTTTTTTTTTACAGTGAGACACATCTGGTCCTGGCAACACTGTCATACTACTTCAAAGATGATGGGCAGCAAAGAACCTTTATATGGAGTTTGCGTCAAATGTGGGAAAGCTAGTCAATGGACAAAGAAATGCCCTTGTTTCAACTGTTGACAGCATGCTATCCAAACTGTGGACAACCAGGACACAAAGGAAGTGGACTACTGAGCTTATCCAAGACAAGGTAGGCCAGTCCTTCATAACTCATGCTTCACTGAAATGTCTGTCAGATATTCTGAGCCAGGAGGCTGAAGAGATGGATGCCCCAATGTTGGAGAGGAATTTTGGGTGACTGTACGGGCAGTCAGTAGTCTTTGTAATTTCTATAATTTTAGAAGCTGCTTGCTCTGCATTTCTTGTTTACTGAGGTAATACTTATCCTTCTCAGGTCTCTGGTGGTGTTGAAGACAAGATAGTTATAGTCTTACAGTTTTCCTTATTACCAAATTCAGAAAAGAAACTCACAAAATAGGTTTAAAGTTATAAAGGCTAAGAGACATAAAAGTTTAAGTGTTTACCATTTAAGAAAATGTTTTAGGATCTAAAAATATATTTTAAGGTTGGTAAATTCAGTTATGAAAGTGAGAGGATATAAAAGCTTAAATAGTGATAGAAAGTGATTTACATACAACGCTTTGGACTCACCAGGATAGGATAGATAATGGAGTACTTTCTCCAAAGTTGTCAAATATGAATAGACTGGGCATAGTGAATGTAATTCTTTTTTAATTTAATTTAAATTATTTATTCATTTTAACATCCCATTCATAGCCCCTCCCCCCTCCTCCAAATCTCACCTTCCCACCCTCTGCCCCCATACCCTCTCCCCTTCTTCTCAGAGAAGGGACCCCATCCACCATCCCTCCCCAGTACTTCATGTCACATCAGAACTAACTGTATCTTCTCCCACTGAAGCCAGTCAATGTAACCCACCTAGGGGAAATTTATTTCATTGTAGAAAACAGAGTGGGTGTCAGGGATAACTCCTACTCCAATTGGTAGGGGGTCCACATAAAGACAAGATTGTCCTTCAGCTCCATGAGTATAGGGGGCCTGGGTTCAGTCCATGCATGGTCTTTGGCTGATGGTTAAATCCCTGTGAGCCTCCATGGGCC
The DNA here is from genome assembly GCA_907164525.1 of Lophiomys imhausi. Lineage (NCBI taxonomy): Eukaryota > Metazoa > Chordata > Mammalia > Rodentia > Muridae > Lophiomys > Lophiomys imhausi. Next base: position 10,069,453 of record CAJQZJ010032114.1, read on the forward strand.
TGGGTCAGTCGCCTCTGTTGGTCTTTATATGTAGTTCTTATACCCTTCCTGTGCCTCTGTCCTTCCCCTAAATCTTTCACAAGACTTCCACGTCTCTGTCCAATGTTTGGCTGTGGGTCTCAGCATCTGTTTTGATCCTTTGCTGCGGGAGCCTCTGAGAGGAGAGTCATGCTAGGCTTCTGTCTATAAGCATAGCAGAGCATCATTAATAGTGTCATGGGTTGACTCTCTCCCACATGTTGGTTCTCAAGTTGGACTGGGGATTGGTTGGCCATTCCTTCAATTTATGCTCCATCCTTATCCCTGCATGTATTGTAGGCAGGGTAGATTTTGGATCAAGGGTTTAATGGGTAGGTTGGTGTCCCCCTCCCTCAACTGGCAGTCTTTCCTGGCTTTAGGAGATGGCCACTTCGGTCTCCATATCCCCCCACTGTTAGGATTCTCAGCTAGAGTTACCCATATACCCTACCCCATCACACTTCTCCAGTTTGTCCCAGAGATCCCACCCCATCAGTTTTCCTTCTCTCTCTCAGCCCTACCACCTCCCACCCCTGGTTTCTCCTACCTGATTCCTACCCTCATGCCCCTCCCACTCCTTCTCCTGTCCAGTTCCCTCTCTTCATCTATTTCTGATGCCTATATTTTTCCCTTTCTGTGTGAGATTGAAGCATCCTCACTTGGGCCCTGCTGGTTACTTAGCTTCTTTGGGTCTGTGGATTGTAGGATGGTTATTCTGTACTGTATGGCTAATATCCACATATAAGTGAGTATATATCATCTTTGTCCTTCTGGACTTAGTTTACCTCACTTGGGATGATCTTTTCTACTTCCATCCATTTGCCTGTAAGATTCATGATTTCCTTGTTTTTAATACCTGAGTAGAATTCCATTGTATAAATTACCAAATTTTCTTCATCCATTCTCATATTTGAATTGCAAGTACTTTATTGAGTATTTTTGTGTCCATGTTCATGAGGGATATTGGACTAAAATTTTCTCTCTTGGTTGAGTCAGTGTGGTTTAGGAACCAGGGTAACTGTAACTTCATACAATGAGTTTGGTAATGTTCCTTCTGTTTCTATTTTGTAGAATAGTTTGAGGAGTATTGGTATTAGATCTTCTTTGAAGGTCTGGTAGAATTCTGCACTAAAGCCATCTGGCTCTGAGCTCTTTTTGGTTGGGAGATTTTTAATAACTGCTTCTATTTCCTTAATGGTTTGCATTCTGTTGTTAATGCTTGTGTCTGTAGATCTTGTTCTCATTCTTGATTTTCCATCTCCAGGATTGCCTCAGTTTGTATTTTATTTATTGTTTCTATTTCCATTTTCATATCTTGGGCATTCTTCTCTTATTCATTTTTTCCCCTGTGTTTCTTTAAGGGATTTATTCATTTTGTTCTTCTGTTTGATTGTATTTTTTTCTGCATTTCTCTGAGGGATTATTCATTCCTTCTTTAAAGGCTTCTATCATCTTCATAATATAAGATTTAAGGTTGTTTTCTTCTGCTTCAGGTATGTTAGGATATCCAGGGCTTGCTGTAGAATGATAGCTGGGTTCTAGTGTTTCTATATGGCCCTAGGTTCTTTTCTTTTCTTTTGTTTTTTATTTTTTTGCTTATGTTCCTATGCTGTCCTTTAGCCATCTGGTTGTTCCTGGTGTTGGTTAGCCTAGTGGTCCCTGATGGTAGTAGGACTCTGGGATTACAGGTAGAGCTAGTAGGCCTGAATGGCAGCAGGCTTCTGGTTTTCCTAGGTGGCAGTAGGCCTCTGGAGACACAGGGAGAACTTGTAGTCTCTGATGTTTTTAAACCTCTGGTGGGTTCCGATGTCAGTCGACTTTTCTGATTGCAGGTTGATTTAGTAGAACCTGATGTATGCCACGCTCTGTTGGTCCCTGATGGCTGCTTGGCTCAGGTGGTCCTTGATGGGTGCCTGGGTCTGGTGGTCCCTGATGGCTGCCTGACTCTGGGGTTGCAGGTAGAGGTGGCACCCAGGGGATGGGACAAGGAAGCCAAGGGGCAGACCTTACCACTGCGAGTCTTGCTCAGTAAGATCCAGCAGGCAAGGGATTAGGAGAGGGCCCTCACCTTGTGGTCTCAGATGGCTGCCTGTGTCTAGGGTTGAAGGCAGAAGTGGTGCTCAGGAGACAGGGCACAGAGAATAAGGGGATCTCACTGGTGAAAGATTAGCCCACAAGGCCAGGCAGGGTGGGAGAGGAGCCTCACCTGGTGGTTCCTGATGGCTTACTGGCTCTGTGGTTACAGGTAGAGGTGATGCTCAGGAAAAGGAAATGAGAGTTGAGGGCAAGGGGCAGTCTGCACCACTGCGGCATTTCCCATGAGACCCAGCAAACAAGGAGATGGGAGGGGGGACGCACTGTTGGTCCCAGATTGCCATCTTGGTCTGGGATTTCAGGTAGAGATGGCACCTGAGAGATGGAGCACAGAAGGCAAGGAGCAGTCCTTGTAGGTCTGTAGATGTTGTAGGATTTGCACATGGCCAGGCAGCATGAATATAATTCTTATCAGATAGTATATAGTTTATTGATGTTAGAGAAAGAATCTTTAATTGGACTAAAAGGGGGAGATAGATGTTGGGGTGATCTTTTTATGCACTATAAAAGATTGTCCTTGTATTATTCAAATGCTCTTTTCTGTACCCAGAGAGTTGAGTATAGGCCAGACTTTTGTATTGTCACTTTTATGAAGTGTCCATACCTGCTTCAGCATTTGGGAAACATTGTTTTCCATCACCTTCGATTGGTTAAATAAAGAGCTGAACAGCCTATAGCAAAGGTAGGAGAGAATAGGCAGTACTTCTGAAGAGATAGAAACTCTGGGAAAGAAGATGTGTTAGGGGAGAAATCACCTACAAGACACAGAGGAAGTCAGACTTATGAAACTCAGGAGACATAATGAGTCACTTGGCAGAACGTAGATTAATATAAAGGGGCGATTTACATCATAAAACTAGTAGGGAATAAGAATAAGCAAAGGCCTGAAGCTGTTATAAATAAATGTAAGTCTCTGGGTCATTATGCAGAATTGAGACAACCATAAAACATTCACACGGGTCTATTAAATGTTTGACAATTTTTGTAAATACTCTTATAATGATTTTGTCTAAATTTTCAAGTAAATTAATCCATGCCCCTCATATAATTAATACAAAATATTTTATAGTCCCAAAGTACCTGACTCAAGCTGTCACATCAGTATGATGACATAGTCTTCCATCTGCAGATCTTATAGAATGGAATACTTTTGGCTACTGCTAGGTTTGAACATGGGTAGTGTTCCCTGAAGACATGCTAGAGACTTTGCCCCTCAAGAGGTGTTATTTGGGGTTCTATGCATTCTTATAATGTGTGATCTTATGAGATATTCTTACTTCAGTGAAGGCACACCCTCCATAAGATCGTGGGTTCCAATTAGAAACCATCAGTGCCATTCATTCATTCACTAGAGGACACAAACAATGGGGTCATCTAATTCTGATCTGGAATCTCTAGAGCCATAAGCTAAATAAAGCTTTTCTCTTCTTCATAAATTGTCTCAGGTATTTCATTATAGTGTCCTGAAGACCTGTGGTGCAACCAACCACAGGAAGTAAGGTATGTGGGGAAACTAGAGATAACTTCTTAGGCATAAAATATGTAGTTATCCTGCAAATAAAATGAAAGGGAGAGAGTTGATATGTTGTGAGATAGGCACAAACATACACATGTGTGGCTGTGAAGGCAGAGAAGGAAAAACTGACCTGGTGGGAGTTTATGTTAGTGGTGTTGAACTATACAGTACAGCTGTGATGAGCAGGATAATGACTCCCGGACCCTCACATTCTTAAGAACTGTACGGTTTAGGATATTGCTCCTCCATTTTCCAGGCATACAGTTAAGCTATCATTCTTGGATTGCTCCAAGTGTTCACATTCACATATGAAATTCTGGGCACAGATATCTTTCTACACTGAGAAGACCCATATAAGACCAATATAAGAATGCCAGTGGTTCTTCTCAACCTTCCTTATGCTATAAACCTTTAATACAATTCCTCATGTTGTGATGACCCCACCCATGAATTGCTTTGTTGCTACTTCATAACTCCAATTTTGTTGTAAATCACAATATAATATGAAAATATCTGATATATAACCCATATGAGGTAGTGACTCACAGGTTGCAAACCACTGATTTAGATAGTAAAGGGATAGCTAATTTTATAGTTGCCATAACAGCAGAATTGAAGATTTAATACCAACTGTTAACTCAAATGAATAAAATATATCTACATGAAAATAATGTGGGATGTATTTTCAGTGATAGAAGTGTCTGCCCCATTCTCCTCATCTGTACAAGCTGAAGAGTTCCTACTTTCCTTTGACCACAGTTGGGCTAGATGTCCCCTTTGTCCTGGAACACCGGAGTATAGAGGTTCCCACACTTTGGTTTACACATAGAGCTCATATATGTGAATCAATATATCAGAACCTTCATTTTCCTATGGATTTGATTCTTTCTAGAGTTGCCAAAATGATCAGCACAAAACTGGTTGGTTTTAAATCAAAAGATCTTGTGTCCATTAGTTTTTGAAGCTAGGAGTGTAAAATCATGGAGTTAATGGGGTCATAATTCTTCTGGCAACTCTATAGGAGAGACCTTCCTACTTATGCATCATCAGGTGGCTCCTGAATTTCAATGGATTGGGGAAGCATGATTATGAACTATGACTCCCTTTTCATGAGTTTCATCCCTGTGCTTGCCTCCTCTCCTCTTTCTGTTTCCTATAATGGACTTTGAAAGGATGCTTGCAAGTTATATATTTGAGAAATTGCCACATGTATCACAAGAAAGACAAAAGATCTAATGGGAAGGTTGCTTTTCTTTTACATCACATGCTAATTTTAAAATTAAAATAAATAAGCCAATAACACAAAATTTAAAACTTTTTATGAAATTAAGATTGCAACTGATCTCAAATTTGTTTTTCAAATATAATTTAAAAATGAAAAAGAACGAAAATTGCATTCATGATGACCAAAGGATCCTTATGGTGGAATTGTGTCATTCTAGGTAAGAGATTCAGGAATACTGATAATCAAAAGTCCACAATACAGGTTCTTGAAAAAAAATTCTAACATACTGAAAACAAAAATTTCATAAATTTAAAGTCACTAAATTTTAGGGGCTTGAAAAATGTTTCAGCAGGTAAGAACTCTGGATACTCTTTCAGCAGAGCCATGTTCAATTCCTAGCATCCACGTGGCAGCTCACAACCATCTCTTGGCCCAGTTCAGGGGATCTGGTGCCTTCTTCCTGGCCTCTGTGGTCATCAAGCATATACATACATACATACATACATACATACATACATACATACATACACACATGCATACATGCATACAGACATACATGCAAGCAAAACATTCAAACCTATAAAATAATAAAAGAAGACTTTAAAATTATTAAATTTTTAAAGAATTAATATTGGCAAAAATTTTACTTCTAAATAAAATTGCATCCTCAATCCCTGTCTTCAACACATTTACATTCACAACACCCTTAAAATTGGATAAAAATTTTTAATCTGTAAAATCATCACAACTGAATAATTGCCACGTAAAAGTAATTTGTAGTTGATCCATAGATGCTTTTTTAATGGTATCAGTATATCGTTATTTTAATAATGATGGTGATGATAACAATAATAATAATAATAATAATAATATAAAACCATCTTTATCACTAATATGAACATGCACTTTCTTAAACATATGTGAACTTTAATTTTGTTGCAGGTGTTGTTCATGCAAATAAACTTCATTATGCACACAGGCAAAATTGTTATCCTTTTTAGAAGGCTGTGTGTGATAAATGACACCCAGTCGCATAGGAATTCTGCTGTGGATTGTATGGAGGGAGGAAGAGCAAGTTCTGGAAGGATTTCACTGGCAGCTCTCCAGGAGTCTGTGTGAATGTTCCTGAGCTACACTAAACTAATAACAAAGGAAAAAGGTAGTGCTGGGATGGAACTAATTGGCTCCACAGTTAGGGCTCTTCACTATCACGCTGCTCTGTCCCTCAAATTAAAGCTTGTCTTGGGAAATGAATTTAGCCTTTGTTGTGAACATAGGTTCAATAAAATGTCAACTTTGTGAGATCAGTAATATCAGAAATAAGAAAATTCTACCTTGTTAGACTGAATAGTCTCTTCCAGGAAGCATGACTAACAATCTGCATTCAAGAGACACAGCTTGCTTGTTGACCCACTATTTCCTTATTTGAGAACTGAACTGTGGAAATCATATTTGATTTTTCAAAGAGTTTACAAAAGACATTTCATCTATTCTTAAAATATTTTTTCCACTAAAATTGGAAAACCATATAATGTTCTATCTCAGCATAAGCAAAAATACACTTAGATATCTTTCAATCAAAATTACTCAGTCATCATAATTTATGCTTTAAAATAATGTAATAAAGTGGCAATAAATTATTTTACCCACTAACAATGCAGGACTTAGGTTGGGTTTACCCAGGAGTAGTGTCTGAAGAATCATTTATATGATTTGTTATATTAGAAGTGATCATGAGGTTGGAGATATGCCTCAGTGGATAAGGCTATTCACTATACAAGTATGAAGACTCAGGTTTGAATACAGTTTTGTGCACACAGTAAGAAACTATCTGAAAAGGACAGATGGAGAGTGATAGAGAAGGACATTGTATGCCCTCTTCTATCCTCTGGTCAAAAACATACACACATGAATACACACACATGCATACACACACAAACATACACACACACACACACACACACACACACAGAGAGAGAGAGAGAGAGAGAGAGATATGAATAATTCATCTTAAGGAAGAATACTGAGTCTGGTCAGCACATTCTACAGAACATGGGGAGAAAGCATTGGAATCAGAGTCTGATAATACATTTTTATAAGGCTTTAACTGGAGCATGACCTTCCTTGTTTCGGGACTAATAAATCCTACAACATTTATAAGAACATATTTTATAAGTAATTGCCATAATAGTGATTGTTGTTGTGAATAAGATAATTTATGCAACACACATTCTTGGGGAACTGACTGCCTCCATTTTCCCAGGGTGGGACTGTTTAAATTTAATGGGTTCACACACATAGTCAAGTAACATGGTTTTAGAAACAGAACTTATTACTTATGTTATAATCCTATATAATTATAAGTTGGGCTATCTAATCCTATTATAAAGTGGTAAATGAGAAATTCTCAAATTACAGAAATAAAGATAAGCCATGAGGGGTTATAAAGGTCAATGAATGGTACACATATAATGAAACAGCAAAGGGAATAGAGTATGCCACAAAATACATGTTGGTGTTTCTATGTTACAGTGATTGTTTTTTCTTTTTCCATCTTACAGATAAATTTAAATATTGTATGTTTATGTGAAAATATAATTTTTAAATATTATGTTAAAATATATATTCTTGAATGTGAATATGTGTGTGTATGGGTATATGTGTATGTTTGTGTGTATGTATTTAGAGCTGGAGAGATTGTTTAGTGCTTAAGATCTTTTTGAGAATCAGAATTGAGTTTCCAACACACGTGTCAAATGACAGATATTTATTGTAATTCCAACTCCAGAAAGTCTGATGGCTTCTCTAGACTCCAAGGGTAACTGAACACATGTGTACATTCACACAGTTACACACACTTACACATGAATAGAAACAAATATGGTTAAAAGAATATGTATAGGAAGTGTTTTTATGAAATACTGAAAAATTGTTAATATTTATGAGATACACAGAGATACTATGATTCAAGAGTATAAGTGTATATGATATATACATGTACAGAGAATACACTGTACATATGATTAGTATAAGTAAAAGTAGCAAGTCTACTACATTGAGTATTACTGAGATGAGGGACTGACATGAAAATAATTCCCAAAACCCTGAAAACTCAGCTGGGAAGATGGCTTGGTAAGGAAAATTCTTCCTAGATAAGCATGAAGATCTCAGTTTGTTTCACAACGATAGCATTTTTGTTTGTTTTGTTTTTGTTTTAAAGCTGGGTGCGGTAATATGACTAGAACAATGGAAAAAGGCAGATTACTGAAATCTCACTGGCAAGCTAATATGCATATTTGGCAAGTTTTAGGTAAGTGAGAGATCTTGTCTCAAAATTCAAGGTAGATGGTATCTAAAGAATAACGGTTAAGACTGACTTCTGGCCTCTACATGCTGGTATATATACGCCTGCACATATATGTGTATCTCCACAAACATGAACATGCACATATTCTTGCCCACAGGCACACAAACTTGAAACTGTTTTCAGATGGTAAACTGTTCTGTTGGTGAGACTTGTCAATTTCTGGGAGAAAAGAAGAGAGGAGACCAGTGAACTCTACACATGCTGTGTGCTCTGAGGGCAACTGTGTTGCAGGAGAGAGATTGATTGTGGCTCACAGGTGGTCATTAACACCCTGTCTAACATCAGAAAGCACTTCCTCCCACTATGCTTCTAGCATCCATCGATTCTGGGCATCCCTGGGTGGTCTTGGACTCCTCCCAGCGCCTGCTCAGCCTCTGAGGACCACCAAGCTACACTTTGTCTCCATTGTCCACATTAGGCACAAATAAAGGAACTCCTCTAGGCAGAACTTTTTCAAAGGGCTGAAGCCAAGATCAAAGTTGTGGAACCAACAGAGGGGAGAGGCCTCCAGATACATGCTTTTCCCTTTTATTCTCTGAGCTCATGCAGCTTTTATTTTCTCAATTTTCTTTTTATGAAACTCTCTGTATCACCAATGTTCCAAAATTAATTTTGACCTTCTGGCAAGATTTTAATTTCAAACGCCCCAGTGGATTCTCTTTGTTCAACAACTTATTCTACACATTCATTATTGCTTTTAGAAAATAGCATTATCTTGGCCAATGTAAGTATTCACTCCATGCCTAATTGCACTGACATTGGTCAGTGAGGCAAAAGCCTGGATAGAGGAAGTCACACCAGCCCCTGCCGGGACATGGCTTTAAAATGACCCTGTGATTATTACTGGGTCGCTGCAGACTGAAACATGCACACTGTGCAGTTTGCCATCTTTGTATATTTGATATGTCATGTACTCCATCTGAGTCTCATTTCCATGTGTGCATACAATGAGATGACAGCAGCTTTGAGGGTATTGTGAAAGCTTGGGACAATTTTGCTAGGTTCAGTGCAAGGTTATGAGTAGAGAACGTGTAATAGATAGTTAGGATGTCTGTCTTCTTAAATTTTGTAGAAATATGGCATTAATACATAATCACTAAGAAAATTCCAGATAGGAGCCAGGTATTGTAGCATATATCTATGATTCCAGATGAGGCTGGAAGATTGCTATGAGGTTGAGACCACCTTAGATTACACACCAAAATAGTGGTAGAGTAGGCGAGGGAGATGGCACTTCAGAGAACGAACTTTTGTCTGTTGAACCCATGTCAGGTGGCTCACAACAACCTGTCCAGGAAAGAAAGAAATTAATTCTTAAGTGGAAGAAGAAATTATGTTTCTCACCTGCAGGGGAAACCACAGGCCCTCTTTCGATTGTCTGCACTGTGTCGTGGAGGCATAAGCCAACTCTGTTATTACCGACCACCCGCATCCATGTTCTCCAGAGTTACACTTGAGTCTTACTCTCCTGAAAGCTGCTCTCATCACATGCCAAACTCCTTCACACACAACTAATCCCACATTTCTCTTCCTACAGCTTAGACATCTCTTAATACCTGGAACTCCCTCTCTGAACATGTAATCCCTTTCTCTTCTTCCTGTCTCACTTGCACTATCACAGGCTCCTAGAGATTACTTCTGACTATATCACTATACCCATAATCCCTGGAAACTCTGTCATACAATGTCTTGTTCATATTACTCTACCACGCTCATTTGCATCAAAACACTTTCATCATCGTCTCTTGACTTTCTTCTCTTTATTTCATGGTATTAAATTTCTTTTTTTTTTATATAAGTACTTTATTTTTTTTTCTTCAAGTTACATCTCAGTCACAAACCCTTCCCTATTCCCCCTTCCTGTCCCACCCTTCCACCTTCTTACCCCCCCCAACAGCTTCCCTTTTCAATCCAACAAATGGTTCTTTCTCTTATAACAGTAAATTCTATACAAAACAGCAGAATTAAATATGCCATATTTATGAGAGTTAAATGGCCCAGTATACCTTCCCAATGTCCAGTTCATACATATTTGGCCCCTGACTTTAACCTTCTACCTTCTAACCATCTCCATGAGTTTAAAATTCTATAACTGACTTAGCTTTCATACTAACTTGCATCACTATTATAACCATCTTCTTAGATCTAGAATGCCCTCTTGATTCCTAAACAACTCAAAATTTAGCTATGAGACTCAAGCTGTCTATTCTTCAACCACCTCAGAGAGCTGAGAAGGATAAATATATCTGATTATATAGGAAGTGCAGGGCCTGCAGCTTCCAATACTAAGAAATGACAAACCAGTGACTACCTGGACAGTTCCCATTTTCTCTCCATACATTCCAGCATCAGTCTTCTGCCTTTTGGTCCTGTTTCTCTGACAGACATTTATTGTAGAGCAGGGATTGTGAAGGACTAACCTACCCTGTCTTGGCAGAGCTAGGCTGTCGACTTCCCTGCTACCAAGTTTTGTCCTTTTTGGACAGCAGTCTGTCTGCAGTTGAAGCAAGGAGTTTTTACATGCCAAGAGATAGGCTTGCCACTAATTCAACCATCTCACACTGGAGATTCTTCGATGCTTATCTTCTATTTGGAGTAGAATAGGGGGTGCTATCAGGAGCTGATATGTCACGATATCAAAAAAAAATCTTAATTTAAGACCACATCTTTGAATGCCATATTCTGCAGATCTCTTGGGGTTTTTGAAGATGCCCTATCTATCTCTTGTATTTAGATAAGCAAATGTTGCTTGTCTCTTAACAACTTGATTACTGAGTAGTTTAGAGAATATCTGTGATAGACTGTCATAGTAGCTAACAAGGTGACATGCATGCATGACTAGGAGTTTGTTTTTCTTAACTATCCTAAACAGTTTAAGACAGTTGGTATCAAGAGGCCAGAGCTTCACATTTCATTTTTAAGTATCTCTAGGTACGATACCATTAGGAAGCATTACCTTTAATTTTGTATCAATATACAAAGATCTATTCAAATGTGGCTAAATATACTCTTAATTTTGTATCAATATACAAAGATCAATGCCTATGTGGCCCAATACAATCTTAATATTTCATCCATATACAAGGGTCAATACCATTGTGGCCAACTATAATCTTAATTTTGTATCAATATACAAATATCAATACCGACGTAGTCCAATACAATCTTATTTTTGCACAATAAACAATGGTCAATACCACTTTAGCCAAATATACTACTAATTTTGTATCAATATACAAAGGTGTAAGGGCATATTCAATAATCTGACCCTTCTTCTTGGTCCTTCCTGTGCTATGTCTATGTCTCAATTTTTCTCAACTGAAAACTCTGTTATTTAGGGGAAGAGATTACAAGTTGTTAAATGGTCCTGTTTAATGGGTTTTGGAGATTAGACCCAGGGTATTCCTTCTTTCCTTTTTCTGTATCCTTCTTTATCTCCTATGTAGGAATGCACGGTATTAAATTTCTAACACAGTATTTACATTGCTCATTTTTATCTGCTATATTGCAATTTCTAGTAGATTGTCAATCTAGTGATATTCGACTAGTATTGAATGCATGAGAATTTTTGCTGAATGAATAGATGAAAGCACTCTCATTTAAACAAAGAAACAATTTTCTCTTATAAAAACCATGTAAAGTGTGTCTTCCATATGTAATGATTTTGGTTTGATCTGGAACTTAGAGAGGAAATGATTAAATAAGAAAAGGTATGCTGGGTGTGATTGATGGCTCCTGTCTTAATCGCAACACCTGGAATGCAGAGGCAGGTGGATAGCTATGAGTTTGAGGCCAGCCTGGTCTAAAAAGCTAATTCAGGGCAGCCAAGGTTACATAGAGAAACCCTGTCTTGAAAACTAAACAACAAAAAAACCAAACAAACATGTGAACAAAAACATCAAAAAACAAAGGAAGAGAGAAAGAAAAGAAAGAAAGAAAGAAAGAAAGAAAGGAAGGAAGAAAGAAAGAAAGGTAATGTGAAAATGAGAGTATCCTAATTCCTTATCAGTATACAAGTCAAGAGGTGACACTAAGGGCCAGGGTCATTACACTGGTTGTCTAACAGAAGTAGAGTCCAAATGACCCTGTCTTTCACCAGCTATGTGTTCTAATACTTTGTCCGAAAGTCATCTTTGACTTTTTCATTTCTATATAATATGCCTGGTCCATCAAAAAACCCACTGGACTCTGCTTTAATAGGTATTGAAACTGAATATTCTTCACAAATTCTGAGGAGTCATAGTCACTTTGAGACAATAATTAATGCCTTACACCAGGTCTTCTGCTCTTGCCCTAACTGTAACCTACTCTCAACTTCCATCATGACTGAGGTTCTATTTATTGCACTCACCATTTTCCTCCCCTGCTTCCCATGGAATTAGAGTGGAGAGCTGACCCACAAGCATGGTCAGCCTTGCTTTGGCTGGCTCGTACTTTCTGCTCCTCCATACTGACAGTACCCTACTCCATACGTGTGGAAGACACACCCTTATTTCTTTCCTCAATCTGGTATTTTGTTTTGTTCCCTCAGAAATGTGATTAAAGACTTTGATCTCTGATGTCTGATTTACTTGCAACTTGTCATGGACACAAGATTGAATTCCACTGCTTGTCTCACTTGTAATCTTAATGTTCCTTTCTCTGTTGAGCATCTTTCCTTTGTTAAGCTTACAAAGAGTCTTTATGACCATATATTGAAGTTATTTATCAACTTTACTATTGATGGCTAGTTTTCTGTGCCTAGAATGTTACTTTCAAGAGACAGAATCTTGTGACTGAGATGTAACTTGAAGAAAAAAAAAGTACTTATATAAAAAAAAAAGAAAGAAAGAAAAGGTGAACACAGGAAAAAAAGAGACAGAATCAACTGGTTTCATTACTGGCTTAAGTAGGACAATTGCCTATAATGTTTCTTCATACATGTGTCTAAAATAATATTTATTGAATAGATAAATGAATGAGAGTTGGTATTATTTATCTTTAACTTGGAGAGACAGATACAGAAAGTAAGAGTCTCTGCCAGAAAGGTACCCTAAAGAATTGGGGATAAACTCAGGTGTTAAAGTGCTCAACATACATGCACAAGGACCAGAGTTTGATTCCCAGAACCTGTATGGGCACCAATAATCTGCTAAGCAAAACAAACCTTTCAAGGAGAGGTTAGAGTGGGTTGTCCCAAGGCAAACAACTGGGATTTTTAAAGAAGAGTTTGTAGGTTTTAAAGAAGATTTATGGATATTTATGAGATGGGTGGTGTATTCATTTCCCCCATCACAATTATTGGGACTCAGACTCCCTTTTAGAACTATTTACTCCCATTACTTTCCATGATGCTATAGTGAAGCTCAGAACAAGAGGAAATTAAACCACAATGTAGATGATATAATGCCACCTATTTTTTGAGGATGCAAGTCATTGGTCGATGTATACAAGTGAGAGGGTAATCTGGTGTTTTGCCTTCTTAGATAATACATCAGAAACAACTCAAATGGAGCTTTAAGGCTGTTTATCCACAAAGAGCTATTCTGATCATCATCATGAGACACAACTGCCCAGAATCAGCTACAGTTTTCTTGGTCACCTCTCATCTAATTTCTTGTGCAGACAATATCAACTTCATTCCTAGTCTTGCTTCATTGAAAAAGTGCCTGACCTTTTCAACTTTACTTTTCAAGCTTGCAGAAAATGCTTGGTGTCTAGATTTGGATTGACACTATCTATCTTTATGTCCTTTTTCAAAGTTCCTGTCCTCTAGTCCACCTCCTGAATTCATCTGCATACAAGCTGAAAGGAAAAGTATCAGCTCAGGACCCCCAAGACCAAGTTCTCAGCACAAAGGAGATTTAATTGCCCTAGAGGGAGAGAGGTCAGGGAATAAAAGACAAAGACAGGAGATAGAAGAGAATGTGGAAGGGAACAAGGGAGAGGGAGGATG
>CAJQZJ010032121.1:0-15236 GCA_907164525.1 Lophiomys imhausi
TATTCACTAAATCTAACTTATATTAACCTATCAGCCCCTACAGCTTCTGACTACACACTTCTCAGAACATTTAAATAGCTGAGCACAAAAAGACTGGACAACAAATGTTACTATTAACTTGGGTTAACCATTTTTCCATTCTTATTTGGGCCCCCAAACATGTTTCATTTAACTGAAATATTTTTATTTATAAACCCTTCTTACATTTATATTTACCTATCAAATACCTATCTAATGCCCAATACCTATAACTTTAATTTCTTCAAAATGACATTAATATTCGTAGTATAGGTCCAGGCAGGATAACCTGATTTATGGCAGTCCCAGCAGGCAGTTCCTTTTAAGCTTGGTGTCCATTGGGCCTAATATTGTCAGTTCTCAAGGCCAGCTTTTTTTCAACCACCAAATAGCGGCCAGTTTATAAAGTCATTCTGTTCCATCTGCCAAACTAAGGGCTGCTCAAATGGTTTTCAGTCTCTGTTCACCTCGTTCAATCTTCTGGCATTCTGGACTCTTTTAGGAACTCTCTCTCCAGCAGTCCTGTTCTTCGTTTTGCAACCGACGTCCTCTCACAGCTTGTCTGATTTCTTCTTTTACTTCAACTGACGAACTTGTCTGGTTTCTTCTTACTTTCAACTGACGTCCTCTTGCAGTTTGTCCAGTTTCTTAGCCCCACCCCTTTGACAGGGCAGTTCTTAGAACTATGGTCTCAACTGTGCTCTGTTTATTTCAGCAACTAAAGGGACACCAAGCTATATATGTTTCCAGATGCCAAGCTAGACTGCATACTAATTTACTAGAGGCCTAACTTCTACCACAATTTCCTATGTCCCATCTTAGCAGGAAGCAATTTTTAAGAGAGTGTCCTCCCATTCCCAGAAGGTGCAGTGGGTGATTTTTTTTTTTTAACCATTTGATGGGTTATAGATGTTTATTGTTATTTAGGGGGATTATTTACAAGTTGTTAAATGGTCTTGTTAAACAAGGTTTATGAAGTTAGACCCAGGGATTTCTCTCTTTTTCTTTTCTCTATCCTTCTTTCTTTCCTATGTAAGGGGACTTCAAAACAATAAAAGACTTGAAACCAATAAAAATTTTTAAAGTTTATTGGTGCAAGCAATGCTACATGAATTCCCTGGCTCCAAATCAGAAGTGTGTCAATTCTTTTAGTGAGGGAGCCCAAAGGGATAGATTTTAAAGAGAAACACAGAGGCAAAAACAGAGAAAATATATAATTTATTTCAATTGCTTTGTTTGATCTGTCCTATGGAGAATCTCTACTTACAGAAGTTTGTTGATGGGCTCTGGTGGCTTGAGTTTCAGTTCTGTGATTTTTAAGGCATTTATAAGAGGAGGTCAATTTAAGTTTTACTTCTGTTGATAACTTAATCATCATGGAGGCACTGAAGTGAGTAGGCAACCTCACAAGCTCATTTGTTTGAATAATTCATTTCCAACTTACAATACTGTTTCACAAGGTTGTGGAACTTCCGAGTTGATAGCTTGACTTGGGAAATGGGGTTGCTTAGGGTGGACCCTGAAAGAGATACTTCTGCTTCTGAACAAGATGCTTATCAAGCCATCAAGATATCTGCGGACCCAGCCACATTCACCCATCACCATGAACCATGCCGTGCTTTCTCTATCATGATGACTAGACCCTCTAAAACTGTGACTCAAAAATTAATCCTTCTCCCTTTAATGTTATTCTTTGGTGCATTATATCACAATGAAAAGTATCAAATACAGTCATCCTCTAGAATTCACCCTTTTGTATAATAACTTCCTTCCTATCACCCTTAATATGTAGGTGTGAGGGGAGGGGATGAACCTGGGGATTGCTTCTAGCCAACAAAATGTGGAAAATAGATTATTCCTAAGGTGACTTAATATTATACAAGATCTCTAGAAAACTTACTCTATCATCTGTGTTTTCATTGATGGCCCCAATAGAATGAGATTGGACATCATAACTGTCTCTCTCTAGAGAGGACCAGGAGACAGGAGACTAAAGGCTGACTCTGGATGTTGAGAGCAGACTCATAGTTGGCTCATAGCACTACAACTTTCAGATAGATGATTGACTGACAGACAGACAAAGACATATTGACAAACAGAAAAATGATGATGATGGTAATAGATTATACATAGATACATAGATAAATAGATAGTTGAGATAGATGGATGGATAGATAGATAGATAGATAGATAGATAGATAGATAGATAGATAGGATTGAGAGATAGATAGACATACAGACAGGTGCTTCCAATAAACTGAGAGGACTTAGAGATAAACTGATTATTCTACAATTGAGACTCCAGAAGAGAATATAACACTATCACACCTTGACTGTAGACTTGGGGTTGACATTCAGGACCTGAGAATATTGCTTAGTGGGTAAAATGTTTGCTGTACAAGCACCAGCACCTGAGTTTGGATCCCTGGCCCTCATGTAAAAGCCAAGTCCAGCCACTCTTCTCTTTAATCTTCAGCTGATAGGTGGAGACAAGCATATACCAAGGGCTCAAAAGTCAGCCAATCAAACAAAACAGCCCCAAGTGCAATAAGAGACTGTATAAAAACCAAGGTGAAGAAACATATGAGGAAGACATCTTGATATTAACCTCTGTTCTCTACATATGCCTACACTGGTGAGCACACATGCACACATACATGTACCCTGCCAACACACACACACACACACACACACACACACACACACACACACACACTCACTGAATAAAAAATAAGATAATGTCCTATTTAAAACTGTTAGGCAGGGAAGTGAGAGAATTTTCTATTTTCTGAACACAATACGATCTCCCCTGCTGTACAGTTTTACTGGCTCTCCATGATTTGGGCATCTGGCACATTTCCAGTAAATACACACACACCCAGCGTTTACATTTCCTTACATTAATGCAATGCTCTCATTTCCTTCCATTTCACTTTATGCATTCACAGAGAGTTTTGAATGTTGCCAAGTTCAAAATGTATTGCTAAGAAACCCACTTGTCCTGTGGATAAAGAGCAGAAGCCAAAGGCAACTCAGTAGTTTCATTTTCTGACTAGTTTATAAACCTTGGAAGCCATCAGGCTCTTGGTTTCTCTGAAGGGTAACAGGAAAAACTTTAAATGATGAATATTCTGTGCATGACATACAATCCTTTTCAATACATGGGGAGCGGACAACACTAGGTGGTATTCACTACATTGCACATCCTGTCTTTCTGTAGTCTAATCCATATGGTGCTGTGCACTGTTAGACTGTCACAGAACACCCCTGACTATCTCTCTTCTTTCATATTTAGACCAAGGCCCTCCAGAGATTCCCAGGTGTATTAAGACATGTTGCAAACTGCTCAGTGCCATTTTTTCTCTTTTGAGATCTGACCTTATCTTTCTGCTATAGCCAAACATATTCTCTCCCAACATGATCCTTGTCCATTAGTCAATGGCTTACTAGTTTGTGTGTAACTTCTGTGTACCTACCTGCCTTTCAGTTGCTGTGATAAAATGCCTTGACCAAAAGTGACTTGTGGAAAAGAGAGTTTATTTGTGCTTACAATCCTGGAACAGGCATGTAGCAGGCAGCTATACCAAGAAGATGAGGAAACAGATCTTCGAACCCAAACATGAGGCAGAGAGAACAAACTGGAAATGGGTCAAGGATATAAACTCTAAAGCTGACCCCCAGTAATATACTTCCCCCAACCAAGCTCAGCCTCCTAAAGGTTACTTAGTCTCCCAAAACAGTTCCACTAAATGGGGGACATTTCTCATTCATGCCACCATTCCTTGTGGCTACTGTTATGGTAGCCAGTTTAAAATAAAGTCCTGTAATATTTCTACAGACTAAATTTTTCCACTCCTCAAGTATTTACAATGGCTTTCTTGTTATTATTTCCCTAGCAGAAGTTACATAACCTACCTTTAATTACTGTGATAATTTTTTTCCCTTGAGAGAATTTCTTCACTATAGTGGTTGCAATATTTATGAATATATATATATATATATACACACACACACACACACACACACACACACACACACAAGCAGCTGATATTGGTTGAATGTCTTATGCTAGGTTTATGATACATATGGTACATGCATTGTTTATTCCTCATGAAGAGGTCCAATGATTATCATACTTTACAAATTAGGAAGCTGGGGCTCTAAATGGTTAGATTATTAGTTCAGGGTCACATTATAGAGGTGTTATTCACCAAGTTGAGATGTACAGAGAAGTTTGCACAATTATACTTCTTTGTAGTGTGTGCTATAGATTTGGGAGCATCAAGCAAAGGTTCTGAAAATGCTTAAAATTCTCTTGAATGAAAATGATAAAGACCACACACATCATTTATAATGAGTTCAATTTTCTTCCAGGCAACCTCATTCACTGCTGATGAGCATGTCTGTTGGTACAACCCCTTTTAGGATACTTAGTTCTAATTTTTCAAATTGTTCAGTATGCATTCCATTTGAACAAGCTAGAATTTCATTTAAGAGCATGTAAAAGGGGAAAAAAACTGTAGCAGCTTAAACAAAATAGAAACTCAAGGTATAGTTTTGAAAAACAAGTCCAGAGGAAAGCATAGGATCGCTGGGAGATGTTTGGAGCCTAGACTCCCTCGCTCTTACTGCTCCCTTGGGCCCTTAACATATCAGCTTGTCATACATGATGGATTTTAGCTCAGTCAGCATGCAAGAGGAGGGAACAAAGAATGACTTCACTTTTATTAGAAAGGAAACTGCTAAAAAAAATTACACAACTAAACTCCTATTTCATTGACTAAATCAAGTCAGTTGTACATAGCTTCCTACAAAGGAGGTTGGGAAAAATTCAGCCACGTACCTAGGCTTGGTGTTTCTTGAAGCGAATGAAACTATTAAAGAAGGCAAGGATGGATATTACGTACCTACTGGAAATCTCTGCCCAGTATCTCACTCAGGATTTCAAAATCTATCTCTAGAAGAAAATTGTATAGGAATCAGAGACATATGTGGGAAATCATTACTGCAGCACTGCTTAAATCAATTAAATATGACTAAATATATTGGTTTGAAAAAATTAATTATGATATGCCAATAAAATATGATAATGTTCTTAATATTGGCATGGTTAAACTACATAGTTAAGTGACAAAAAAATTTTAAAAACATAGTATAATCTATGTTTTAAATAAATATACATGAATGAAAATGGGTCATATTTTGATTTATATATTCATGTATTTTTTAATTTTTTATTCATTATTATCACTTGAGGTGCATGTGTCACAAGACATGTAAGAGTCAAAAGGCAACTTTGTGGAGTTGGTTCTCTCTTTCTATATTTACATGGGTTCTGGGGGAGGAAATCAGGTCACCACACTAGCATAGCAACATCCTTTTATCACTGAGCCATCTCATCAGCCCCATTCCTTTATTTTTAACAATAAAAATGGGTTACTTTTACTGTAATTTGTTTTAAATTAAAATTGTATGTATTAAAAAACTCACTAGCTTAGGATATCATAAACCCCTCAATATAATTTTGGTTATTATTTCTACTTTTTCAGGCTCATCTAACTTAGAGCATCAGCCTCAAAAATGTTCCCACTCAGGACTGTAAAAAGAAAGATTACTGACCCCATTTGGGAAGGTGGTAGCTTGCAGCCTGAGTTTTTCCCCTGGAATGAAGTCTGGTAAAGGCTGAGCCTTATGCAATATAGGAAATTTTTAAGAAAAGGAAGGAAGGAAGGAAGGAAGGAAGGAAGGAAGGAAGGAAGGAAGGCGCTTCCTGAAAAAGTACTTTCTAAACAGTACTTCTTGTACTATTTAGCCCTCAGATGTCTTTCCTATGAACAGCTTCAGTTTCAAACTATAACAATGGATGCCCAGGAAATCCTGAGATTTATAGTTCTAAGCTGTAGTTTCATTATCAAAGAGGTTAGAAGATGCTAAATTAAAGTAATATGGATTTTCTTTCTACAAGATATTTTAGAGCCTTTAATAGTAGGAAATGGTTGTGACTCTGCAAGGAGAAATGTGTACTCATTTGCAGTGTTTAGAAAGTACTTCTTCAGGAAGATCCTTTCTTTCTTTCTTTCTTTCTTTCTTTCTTTCTTTCTTTCTTTTCTTAAAATTTTTTTATATTGCATAAGGCTCAGCCTTTACCAGACTTCATTCCAGGGGAAAAACTCAGGCATATCATCCAAATACAATTAATTTCTTAATGGCCCATTCTTGTCTCAGTCAGCATGAGCTGCTGAAACAAAAATCTAAGACAAGGTTTAGACAATATATCTTTTGCCATTCTTAAAGTGTAGGAAGCCAAGATCAGGCTGCAAGCATGGTCTGGCTTCAGTGAGGCAGACAAAGGAGTTAACCAGTTCCCCATTTGGGCCTCTGGAATTTGGGGAACTAAACCCATTCATAATGATTCCATTCTCAATTTCTAACCACTTCCTGAAGGCCCCACCTTCTAACATCAACTTTGTGGTTGTTTTTAACATAGAAACTCGGGGGAGATAGACATTCAGATCTCATCCTTGTAGAAGGCTGCCTTTTTACCTTGTGTGTACACATCTTCTTTGGTGTATAGGCTTCAACATGCATAGAGGGGTGAAATCAGGGCAGGGAGGGAGGGATGGAAAGAAGGAAGAGTGTTCTCATCTCAATAGGACATTATGAAGGCCCTATGCTCACCACCTCATCTGATCCTAAGTGCCTCCCACAGCCTTTGTTTCTAGATAATCACAATGGGACCCAGAACTTCACCATATGACTACTAGCTTGACACAGTTCAGCCACTGAAGGCCTGAGGGAAACTTTCCATCTCTCATCAGGCCTCACCATGCCTCTTGCTGCCTGTTAACTGGCTCTTAGAGGTATCCCTGTACTTCCTTCCAACCTCTTTTGTCTTCCTCTCTCACACCCCTCCCTACCTCCTCTCATGCCCAAGTCTAGTTTGCTGGCCAAGTTGGGTCTTCAACTTTTTCTCTCTCCTCTGGATTCTTCTACATGCCTCAGCTGTTGTCTCCCTCATATCTACAATTAAAAACAAAAAACAACAACAAAAAAAAAACCTTCCACTTAACCATACCAGAGAGCAGACATGTTGTCAGTTTATATATCTGTCAAAGTTAGTCCCCTCAGGAAGTCTTCCATGTGCCTCTTATCTCTCCCTCCTGCTAAGTTCTCCCACAATTTTCTTAACTTTGATCATAATGCTTGCCAGGTTATATGTGATATCTCACTTGCTTATCATTCTTCACCACTATAATTCAAAACCATCAGTGATAAGAACTTGAGGAACATTTACTTGTCTATTTTGTGGACCTCAAACAGTGCATAGGTTAGAAGAGATGGCATGATACATAAATAGGAGATACTGAGAGTAAAAAGCACCTGTACCTTTAGGATATGTTACAAAATAGGGGACTACATCACTGTTTCCCAGTTAGTTGAAAAGTTAGTTTCAAAATTAGAACATCTAAGCTCTATTTATTATGAAAAAAGTTCCATGCCCAAAATTACACTTTAAATAAGGTTTCAGAATTTCAAATGGCTATCAAAAATCTCTAATTCAAGTGAAATGCTATTTCTCATAAACCCTGCCAAATTTTCATATCAAGATACAAACAATTTTGAGTAAAAAAAAAAAATTGTATGTGCAACATATTGTCTTACATTAAATTGAGTCTTCAAAAAATCCAGGTAAGTCTTAACTAGCAGTGCCTTGTTGTCAGGCCTAAGGGAAACTCGGTCTCCCCCAAATTCTGGAGGTTAGACAAAGACAACCATTCCTCGGGAATTGTGAGGCTGGTTCCCCTCTACCATAGGAATCATTTTTCCTTATCACTGACAGGAGGGACAAATGGCTGCCTGCGCTGCCTATTAGTATACCAAAGCGCAGGCTGGCTAAGGCTCCTTGGCATCGCACGTACCTGTTCCACATTTCAAAGCCCATGATGGTATCCTGGCCCTCCCCTCCAATAAACTTTTCCGGCTCCTGGGCTTCCCTTCTTGTTTCTTCTTATCCAAATCTGGTGCCAAACCATCGGATTTATACATCTGGTATCAAATCTTTTGTTTTATACATCTGGTGTCAAAACCCTCAGTTTACACACTTGTGACTCTGACCTTATTTGGAAGAAGGATCTTTGCAGATATAATTAAGTTAAGACGAAATCATAGCTCATTAAGACCGGATCCTAAACATAGGACTGTCATCCATATGTAAAAATAACAAACAGTCACAGAGAAATAATGTCATGGAATGATGCAGGTAGCGATGGGACAATTTTTCCAGAAGTGAGAGTAACTAGAATTAGCCATCAACATCTGAAACAAAGAGGAAGACATGGAAGAGATCTGCCCTGCAGTCTGTAGAAAAAGGGTGGCCCTGCCCATAGACTTCAAATCCCTGACCTCTAGAACTGTAAGAAAATAATTCTTGTTTAAAAACATTAATTTCGGGGGAGCGAAGATGGCGGCGACCTACACTGACGCATTCTGAACGCGGGGGAAAAAAGAGCCATAAAAAACACAGAGTTATTGGGCACTGTGCAAAAACCGGAGGGGCTAGACCCCCCCCCCCCGGGAACACTCACAGCTCCCAAGGGACTGTTAAAAGTCCCAGGGCAAGGCTCTCCCCATCTCTCACAGACACGGAGGCCACTAAACGCGGGATTCGGGAACTCCCATTTGGTGAGGCGCCTGGTAAGATCGATCCCAACTTACAGCAGGCAGAAGCAGGGTCCATTTGGCCATAGATCGCTGTCCTATTGGGCTCCCCACACATCAAGTTGAACTTATACCCACTTAGAAAAGGTTGCGAGATAGTGGAAGCCTTAGCAAGGAACAAACAGGGGGCTCAGCGGGTGGTCCGCAGCCGCTAGTGAAGCGGAGGGCGGGAGGTTCCGAGAGAGCACAGGAAGCTGGGAACACAAAAGCAGGTGGGAGCGGCCAAATCTCACACACTCACAAGAGCGCAGCTGGGGAGAGAGCACGGCTGGCAGGGACAAATCCCCACCAGTCCACGGCAGGTCATCTGGGGAGAGAGACAGGCGTGGGTGGGGCCAGGGGTCCGTGCACCCACGGCGGAGCTTCTGGGACGAGAGGTGCACTCAGGCAGCCAGAGGATCCGGGGCTTGGGGTACCCACGGGACCCGTGGCGGCGCAGACAAGAAGGGAATTAGGCACAGGGTCCAGCCCTGTGGCGAGAAGACTAGAGAGAAACCAGAAATCGGGACCATAGCTGTATCCTGGAAAATCCAGACATATCAGGTGTGGAGCCAGACCCTGTCAGCCTCCGGGACGACAAACAAAGCCCACAGAATCTGTGCCTGGGCAAACAGGCCCATACCATCAGAACCATTACAGGCTGATAACTCAGAGTGCAACATAGAGAAGTCTGAATTGGGAGCAGTGAAACAATCCTGGTCCATTACTCACAACCTGGGAATAGGCTGCACCAGATCACAGTGCCTCTGGCCATTAAAACCACAGTGACCTTGAAATCCCCCTGTAAGCAACGACAGATAGCCAAGTAACTCGTCCCCTGCACCAAATCATCCACTGTGGTTCCAAGCACAGAAAACAGACAGCTAAATGCATCCAATGGCGAAAGGTCAAAAAAAAAAATAGAAATCAAGGAATTATGACTCCAACAAAGCAGAACCACCCTAGCTCATCCAATTTGGATGACCACACACCAACAGAAACACATGAAAACATTGACAATTCTGCAGTATGGAAAGTGATAGAGTCCCTGCAAGAAGAACTTAAATCTATGAAGGAATTCAAAGAAACCACAATTCTACAAATCAAAACAAGGAACAACACCATTAAAGAGCTCCAAGCCAAGGTGACAGAGCTTGAACAGGAAAAGGAAAAAGCCATGAAAGATTTTCATACAAAAACAAGCAAGCTGGAGAAGGAAATGTACAAAATGAACAAAACCATACAAGACATGAAAATAGAAATAGAAACAATAAAGAAAACACAGTCAGAGTTAAAAGAGGAAGTGGAGAACCAAGGGAAGAGAACAGGAACTACGGATGTGAGTATCACCAATAGGATGCAAGAGATGGAAGACAGGATCTCAGGCATGGAAGATTCAGTGGAAGAAATCAGTACAACATCCAAAGAAAATGAGAAGGCTAAAAAATCTCTCACCCACAACATCCAAGAAATCAAGGACTCATTGAAAAGACGGAACCTAAGAATTATAGGTATAGAGGAAAGAGAGGACTCCCGACTCCAAGGTCCAGGAAATATCTTCAACAAAATCATAGAGGAAAACTTCCCAAACCTGAAAAAAGAGATGCCAATAAAAATCCAAGAGGCATACAGAACACCAAACAGATTAGACCAGAAAAGAAACTCCTCTCGCCACATAATAATTGAAACCCCAAATGTACAGAACAAAGAAAGAATATTAAAAGCTGTAAGAGAAAAAGGCCAAGTCACATACAATGGCAGACCCATCAGAATTACACCTGACTTCTCCCCAGAAACGATAAAAGCTAGAAGGGCCTGGTCAGATATACTACAAGTCCTAAGAGATCATAGATGCCCAGCCAGACTACTTTACCCAGCAAAACTCTCTATCAACATAGATGGAGAAAACAAGATATTCCATGACAAAATTAAATTTAAACAATATCTACCCACAAACCCAGCCCTACAGAAAATCCTAGAAGGAAAATCCCAACCCAGAGAAGAAAACTCCACCCAAGAAAACAAAGGGAATAGAAAACCCATCAGCAACTAAACCAAAAGAGGAACAGGACCACCACCTATACCAAACTAATGGGAAATAACAACCCCAGGTCACTAATATCCATCAACATCAATGGACTCAACTCCCCAATAAAAAGACATAGGTTTACAGAGTGGATCCACAAGCAAGACCCTTCCTTATGCTGTATACAAGAGACACATCTAACTACAAAAGATAGACACTGCCTCAGAGTAAAGGGCTGGGAAAAGGTTTTCCAAGCAAATGGACCCAGGAAGCAAGCTGGAGTAGCCATCCTAATATCAAACAAAACAGACTTCCAACTGAAGTTAATGAGGAAAGACAAAGAAGGGCACTATATACTCATTAAAGGGAATATTCATCAAGAGGAAATTTCAATACTGAACATCTATGCCCCAAATACAAAGGCACCTACTTTTGTAAAAGAAACACTTCTAAAACTTAAAGCGCACGTCGATCACAACACATTAGTAGTGGGAGACTTCAACACCCCACTCACAACAAAGGACAGATCATCAAGACAGAAGACAAACAGAGAAATATTGAGTCTAACAGAGATCATGAAACAAATGGACCTAACAGATATCTACAGAACGTTTCACCCAAACACAAAGGAATACACCTTTTTCTCAGCACCCCACGGAACCTTCTCCAAAATCGACCACATAATTGGTCACAAAGATAGTCTCAGTAGATACAAGAAAATTGAAATAACACCTTGTATCTTATCAGACCACCATGGAATAAAGCTGGTCTTCAACAGTAAAAGAATCAACAGAAAGCCTACACACACATGGAAATTGAACAGCTCCTTACTGGATGACCACTGGGTCAGGGAAGAAATAAGGAAGGAAATCAAAGACTTCTTAAAATCCAACGACAATGAAGACACAACATACCCAAACCTATGGGATACATTGAAAGCTGGGCTACGAGGAAAGTTCATAGCACTAAGTGCTTTCAAAAAGACAATTGTGACAGCTCATATTAGTGAACTAACAGCTAAGCTGGGTGAATTGGAAAAAAAAGAAACAAACACTCCCAAGAAGAGCAGAAGACAGGAAATCATCAAACTTAGAGCTGAAATCAACAACTTAGAATCAAAAAGAACTATACAAAGAATCAATGAAACCAAGAGTTGGTTCTTTGAGAAAATCAAGAAAATAGACAGACCCCTAGCCAAATTAACTAAAAGGCAAAGGAAAAGAACCCAAATCAACAAAATCAGAAATGAAAAGGGAGAAATAACAACAGACATTGAGGAGATCCAGAAAATATTCGGACATTACTTTAAAAATCTATATTCCACTAAATTTGAAAACCTAAGCGAAATGGACAATTTCCTCGATAAATTCCACCTACCAAAACTAAATCAAAATCAGATTAACAGCTTAAACAGCCCAATAACACCTAAGGAAATAGAAACAGTCATTAATAATCTCCCAACCAAAAAAAGCCCAGGGCCAGATGGCTTTAGCACGGAATTCTACCGGACCTTCAAAGAGGAACTAACACCATTACTTTTCAAACTCTTCCACCACATAGAAACAGAAAGATCACTGCCAAACTCATTCTATGAGGCCACTGTCATTCTGATTCCTAAACCACACAAAGACCCAACAAAGAAAGAGAACTTCAGACCAATCTCCCTCATGAACATTGATGCAAAAATACTTAATAAAATACTAGCAAACCGAATTCAAGAACACATCAAAAGTATCATACACCATGATCAAGTAGGCTTCATCCCTGGAATGCAGGGCTGGTTCAATATACGAAAGTCTATCAATGTAATTCACCACATAAACAAGATGAAAGAAAAAAACCACATGATAATCTCGCTAGATGCAGAAAAAGCATTTGACAAAATCCAACACCCCTTCATGCTAAAAGTTCTGGAGAGAACGGTCATACAAGGACCATACCTAGAAATAATAAAGGCAATATACAGCAAGCCAGTAGCCAACATCAAATTAAATGGAGAGAAGCTTGAAGCATTTCCTCTAAACTCAGGGACAAGACAAGGATGTCCACTTTCACCATATCTCTTCAATATAGTACTTGAAGTCCTTGCTAGAGCAATAAGACAACTAAAGGAGATCAAAGGGATAAAAATTGGAAATGAAGATGTCAAATTATCCCTATTCGCAGATGATATGTTAGTATACATAAGCGACCCCAAAAATTCCACCAAAGAACTCTTACAGCTGATAAACAACTTCAGCAAGGTGGCTGGATACAAAATTAACTCAAAAAAATCAGAAGCCCTTCTTTATACAACAAACAAATATACCGAGAAAGAAATAAGGGAAACAACCCCCTTCACAATAGCCACAAACAACATAAAATACCTGGGAGTAACTCTAACCAAGCATGTAAAGGACCTATATAACAAGAACTTCAAGCCCCTGAAGAAAGAAATGGAAGAGGCCTTTAGAAGATGGAAAGATCTCCCATGCTCATGGATAGGTAAGATCAACATAATAAAAATGGCTATCCTACCAAAAGCAATATATAGATTTAATGCAATTCCTATCAAAATACCAACACAATTCTTTATAGACCTGGAAAAAGCTAGTCTCAACTTCATATGGAACAACAAAAAGCCCAGAATAGCTAAATCAATCCTGTCCAATGAAAAAACATCTGGAGGTATCACCATCCCAGACTTCAAGCTGTACTACAGAGCAACAGTAATAAAAACAGCATGGTACTGGTATAGAAACAGACCAGTGGATCAATGGAATCGAATTGAAGACCCAAACATGGATCCACACACCTATGGCCAACTAATCTTTGACAAAGAAGCCAAAAACGCACAATGGAAGAAGGACAGCATCTTCAACAAATGGTGCTGGTCCAACTGGATGTCCACTTGCAAAAGAATGAAATTAGACCCATACCTATCACCTTGTACAAAACTTAATTCCAAGTGGATCAAAGACCTTAACATAAGGCCAGCTACACTAAAGATACTAGAAGAAAAAGTAGGAGAAACCCTCGAACTCATTGGCACAGGTGACAACTTCCTGAACAGAACACCAACAGCTCAGGACCTGAGATCAACAATCAATAAATGGGACCTCATGAAACTGAAAAGTTTCTGTAAAGCAAAGGATACTGTCATTCGAACAAAACGGCAACCAACAGACTGGGAGAAA
The DNA here is from genome assembly GCA_907164525.1 of Lophiomys imhausi. Classification (NCBI taxonomy): domain Eukaryota; kingdom Metazoa; phylum Chordata; class Mammalia; order Rodentia; family Muridae; genus Lophiomys; species Lophiomys imhausi. The sequence goes on from CAJQZJ010032121.1 coordinate 13,918, forward strand.
ATCTTCACCAACCCCACATCTGATAGAGGGCGATTATCTAAAATCTACAAAGAATTCAAGAAACTAAATGCCAAGAAACCAAATAATCCAATCAAAAAATGGGAGATGGAGCTAAATAGAGAATTCTCAAAGGAGGAATCCCTAAGGGCTGAGAGACACTTGAAGAAATGTTCAACATCCTTAATCATCAGAGAAATGCAACTCAAGACTACCCTGAGATTCCACCTAACACCTGTTAGAATGGCTAAAATAAAGAGCTCAAATGATAGTGCATGCTGGCGAGGGTGTGGAGAAAGGGGTACCCTACTCCATTGCTGGTGGGAGTGCAGGCTTGTGCAACCACTATGGAGGTCTGTCTGGCGATATCTTAGAAATCTAGGAATAACCTTGCCTCAGGACCCAGCCATACCACTTCTGGGTATACACCCAAAGGACCTCTCACGGAGACATAGGGAAGTCTCCTCATCTATGTTCATAGCAGCCTTATTTGTAATAGCTAGAAATTGGAAACAACCCAGATGTCCCTCAACTGAAGAATGGATTAAAAAATTGTGGTACATCTATACAATGGAATATTACTCAGCTATCAGAAACAATGAAATCATGCAATTTGCAACCAAATGGATGGATCTAGAGGAGCTCATCCTGAGTGAGCTAACCCAGTCTCAGAAGGATGCACATGGCATCTATTCACTTATAGTAGGATTTTAACTATATCGTACAGGATATCTGTACTACAACCAACACATCAAAAGGAACAAGGACATAATTTTTTTTTATCTTTTTCTTTTTCCTTCTTTTTTTCTTTTTTTCTCTTTCCTTTTCCCTTCTCTTTTTCCTCTCTTTTTTTGTTGATATTCTTTGTTTTTGTGGGTTTGTGTGTTTGTTGGTCTTTTTTTTAGTATTCCCCCAGTAGCAATGAGACACCAGTCACTGGCAGTACTGCCTCTTAGGCCCCCGGTGAATGAAGAGGCTCTTGGCCCTCATATGACTCCTGATCTGTGGTGAGAGAATGTTAGGCAGGGACACTCCACCCCAGAGGAACAAGACGGAAGGGTCAGGGGGTAGAGCATGGGAGGGTGGGGCTGGGAAGCGGGAAAAGAGGACAATATGATAAGGATGTAACCTGAAGCAACAAACAAATAAATTTATTAACTAAAAAAAAAAAAGAAAAAAAAAGGCAGGGGGCAGGGCTGAAACACTGTGAATGGAACAGAGGATACAGCCATTCGGCCTGGATTTGCAGACCTCCAGGTGTAGAGAAGACGTGGAGCTAAGGTAAAATACAAGAGAATTGTGGTATTGGCCCATGCCTTTGA
>CAJQZJ010032121.1:32795-46214 GCA_907164525.1 Lophiomys imhausi
TGTGTGTGTGTGTGTGTGTGTGTGTGTGTGTGTGTGTGTGTGTGTGTTCTAAGCCATCAGAAACAGTAACTTCCTTTGAGACAAACAGGATATTTTATTCTGTTGCCCAGCTGGCAAAACTTGGCATTTGAAAGCAGAATGATATGAATTCAAACCCTAACATTGATAGCCACTAAGTGTTTAACTTCAGGCAAAGATTATGTTTCTGAAATTCTACATTTTCTTTTAGAAAACAACTATAAAAGAAACACTGAACTCAGCCAATGTTGTGAGCCTCAGAGTACTCAATGAGAAAACAGATGAAGTATCTACTGTATATCTGGTACATAAAAACCGCTCAATAAATGTTAATATATGTCCCAATTTACTTCATTTAACTCTATAAAATAATGCAGAATTATGTGAAGTTCAAGTATATGATACCTTATTTGATTGTACCCAAGACAACTTATTTTTATATGTATTGTATTCAGAACTATTTCCCTTTTAGTTCAAGATGTCTCAGATAAGTTTGCTTAGGAAAAACACTAAAATACATTTGTTTTTAAAAAGATAGTTCAATTAAACTAAAAATGTTAGATGGATAATATTACATGTACTGTACAGATATAAAACAATTAGAAATCTGTGTAGCAAAAAATGGCTAATTAAATTATTTACTAGTATTTATATTTACTTTAATTGATTTGGTGGCCGTAAGTCCTTAACCCACCATTATAAATGAATACACACAGACACAGGATGGATTTTAACAAGCCTAGGCCTGAATTGTACAAACCTAGCCCATCTAAGCTAGCTCATAATTCTATTACCCAAATATAATCCCATATATACATATGTCCCTTTGGAGTATTATTTTCCATCCTATGCCGATGTTCCAGGCCATGTGGAAGGATCTTCTTTAATCTACCCCATGGTGGGTCCTCCTTATTTGCTCCTCGCTTCTCTCCCAAGGCTTCTCCCTCCCAAGATGCTCTCTGTCTCAAAAGCCCACACACTTTAATCCCACCTATTTCTGTCTTTGCCCAATCTCCAGGCCTCAGCATTTATTTAACCAATCAGAGACAATTAAATAACAGACAGCAAACAGAACCAATTAACATTTAGAATGCTTAACACCACCCCATCAAAGTTGGTACATGAACAATGGAATTTGGATAAATATTCAGATATATGTAATGAATGTCCCAAAGAGTTTCTATAAACAAGATATGGAAGTGTCAAGAAGCATATGTTGGTATAAAAGCACTTATCCAAACATAGCTGAACAAGCACAGAATGGACAGGAAAAGCACCTAGTGCTGGAGGCATGCAAACAGAGATTAATAAATCTCTTTACAGAATCTAGGCAATGGGTGTGACTGGTAATTTTGTGTCAACTCAATTGGATAAGGGACAGTGGGCAACTCGTGAGAACATGATTTCTGGATGTGTCTGTGTGTGGGGTTTCTGGAAAGGATCAACATACTGATCAGTAAATAAGATTGCCCTCACCTGTCTGGATAGACAGTCAACATCCAGGATAAAAGAACAAAGGGGCCAAGGAAGGGAGAATTTACATCCTCTACTGAAGCTCTTTCCTTCTAGTTCTCTGGTTTTCAACTAAAGCATGACTTTATACAGTTACTAGAACCCCAAACTTCCATTCTTAGGCCTTCAGATGCAGAATGAATGATGGGATTGTAATTCCATATAGTGTGGCTGGAAAAAAGGCTCTGGGACTTGATGGTATTTATGGCCAAGTAAATGAGCTCCTATTATATATCTTTAATGTGTCTCTATCTTTTTATCCATGTGTCTTTCATGGATCTAGCAATCACTAACTACATATCTATGTAGCCATCCATTTTCTGGGTCTCTCTAGAACACAAACTCTTGGCTTTGTTTCTCTGAAGAACATTTATCAATTCAAAGGATAGTCAAATGGCTGATTAGATCAGCTGTCCACTAAGGTCCCCTCAAACCTTGTGATTATCATTAAAAGGATTTAAATACAGACAAACAACAAGTTTTTCAAATATACTAAATCAGAGGCTCCTGGGAAAAGATAGCATGCTTCAGAACTTGGGAGTCTGCGGGCTTTCTTCTGGTTCCCACAGTCTCCCTGAGTGTCCTCAGCCTGCCTCCATGACTGACTATGACTCCTTGTCGAGTTCCATCACATTTCACAGGTTTTGCACTTCCTATTCACTGAAGGCTTCCTTTGAGAACACAATCCAGATCCTACACTGTGGTGATTTCCTCTGGGTATGAATGGTTGGAAGGCACAGGGTAATTAAAACCCACACATGCAAGCAGGTCTGACTGACTGATGTGAACTCCCCTCTGATTGGGGTCTGATTTGAATAAGAATGCAAAGCAGAGACAAAAGAAAGCAAAGGCTACTGGAAGCTTTCTCTGTTCTGAAAAGAAAATGTCTGACCAGGGCTGGCATTCTTAAGTCATGCTCTTCCAACTTTCTTCCCCACCACACACACAGACACACATACACACACATGAACACACATGTTCTCTCTCTCTCTCTCTCTCTCTCTCTCTCTCTCTCTCTCTCTCTCTCTCCTCCTTCTCCCCACTCCCCTGCAGACTTTTGGTCTGCAGATCCTAATATTCTACACAGAGTCCCTGCAGGAAAAACATACCACTTCCTGGCCTCACCCCCTGGTTGTGGCAAATGAGAAGACATTTTCCAGATTGCCTAGGTAGGTGCCCATGTGGCATCATTTCCTGGAAACGTGGAAAGCCCCTCAAATCCTTCTTCCTTACTGAAATTCCTTGGACAGGTAACAACGTCTTTACAAAGCAAGTGCCACCAGGGAAAGGAACTCAAGCTGAGTGGAAATGATCTACTTGATTCTATATGAGAGAACTTTATGTTAGCGTTATTACTGTTAATCAGGACATCTCAGAAACCAACTTAAGAATTGCTTCATTTGCACCTGTCCATCCTCACAACCACCTTTGAGGTAGGCAGCTTGTATTAGTCCCAATTTTCAAGTAGCCCACTGTAAGTTTAGGCCAATTAAATGTCTGAGACTGCATTTATATTTTAAGCAATATGCAATTTTATTAAGATCCTCTAAACCGGTTTTTTCTAAAATTTGAGAAAAAGAAAGTAGATGTAACCAAATTGATGTAGCTACTAAGTGGCAGGGATAGAATTGTATCCTAGGATTTCTGAGTTTCTGAATGCAAATTCCAGACTTTTCTGAAAAAGATATCCAGAGTGACATTCCAAGTGCTTATGGTTTCCAGGAACAGCAAAGGTGACATTAAGAGCAGTGCATAAATACTCCTTACCACTCTCACAGTTTGAGTGTGGTAGCATGGTCCCACCCAGCAGCTAAGTTATTGATCTTTGCTATATACTACTACATCTGAGAAGAAACAATGTATGTTTTATCCCTTACTACAAAAGGCAAGGGATAAAATCTTAGCCATGTCATAGTGTCTTCAGAGCCTGAAAGAAAAGTCCTCATCACATTTGATTGCCAGAGAAGCTGAGATTAAAAGAGGCAAGACCTTTGGCCCAAAGACATACAACCATGGGCTCCTGGCAATAGAAACCCTGGTCTAGATGTTTTCTATTCAGAGCAAATGATAGAACAGAGTAGAATAGTTTACCATGGAGCTTCGGGAAACTGTTTTGGTGAATTACTGATTGGTTTTCATTTGATGGGAGGATTGAGAAAATGAAAGAAGCTGCTGGCCTCTTACAGAGGAATGCTAAGGGTGAGTGGCACCTCCGCCACCTCCAGCAGGTGGCCCCTTAGCCCCAAGAGTGTTCTGACTACTCTCCCCGGGTGTCAGGGGCTGCTCCCCATAACAGCACCTCTCAGCAAGTTCAGTAATGAGCTGCCTCTCATTTTCTATGGCTTCCCGTGGGAAAGCATGCCCCAGTGACCTGGGATAGACAAAAGGGTCACTTAGAGAAAGAAGCAATTAGCTGCCAGTGATTGCTGGTATCTTTAGTGACCTGGAGAATGGAGATAAAAGTGCCTAACCCTCAACCTTACACTACAGCAGTGAAGCAATGAGCTGGGAAGGATGAGGCCTTGGCCACTGGGAAGAAGAGAGTCATAGCTGCTATTATCCAAGATGCCAAGGCTCAGTGGCTGTGCTTCAAAAAGCAACTCATGTGTTTCTAGGGCCTGGCTGGCATGCGAAGAAAGAGAGGCTGCTGAAAGTAACCAGTTGGCTTAACAGAACAAGTGTGTCTTGAGCCTGAGGCAACTCTAGGTCCCACCGCCTTCCTTTTCCATGCCAAGGTTCTGTGTGATAGATGACAACCATTAGTTAGACACCTGGCCATGTTTATGGCTCATGACTTCAGTCGCTGTTAAGATTTTTCTAATAAATCAAACATTTCTGAAACCATCTGCCAACAGAGAAGGAAGAACTAAGAGAGAGACAGGTAACTCCATGGAAGAACTCCAACTCTGAAATCATCTAGGATTGGGTATAATTCCCCTGTAACTAATGGCTTAAATGATCCCTGGACCACCTTTCACCTTTACAAGCCTTAATTTCCTTTTATGCAAATGAGAATGAGAATGTTTCTTAGTTGTACTAGAATTGCTGTGAGACTGCACAATATGGGGTAGCTCTCATATGGGACTGCAATTACCCTTTCTGTCTGAATTCTCCCACTAATGAACAGCTGCCAAAAACCTCTATATTTGCTTCTTGGCTTAAGATGTGTGACCCTAGAAGTAGTGATACAAGGCTTACAAGCCAGTAGTTCATTTGCACATACACACAGGTAAGATGTGGGGAAGCCAGACAGCAAAGGTCTGGAAGTTTATGAGTCCATTATCTAGCCAGCTATGAGAGTGGGCAACTGAGGCTTGGTCCTATTATTATCCTCTGCGACAGCATACCTACTTGTCCTGTATGATGGAATCCAATCGTTTATCTGCTCCAATTTATCCATAATTTGATGTACTAATGGCTGAGTGAGAACAGAAGTTGAGCTGCCTATCCACTAATTCTCATTTACTATTAGGGAGAGGCTGCTCCTAGGGACATTGACCCTTAGTACCTCTGTGTGATTGAAGGCCCTCAGGCAGAGAGGCGTAGGAACTCACACAAAGCATCATCAGCATACCCTGAGAGAATGAGGGACAGCTCATTGTGGATATTACACTGATAACAGAGTGAATGCTCCAGACAGAGCAGAGAATTGTAGTATCGTTTCTCTATATCTCTGGGTCTTAACACACTGCCTAACTCATGATTAGTGACCAATAAATACTGCTTGAAGAGATGACTTCTGAGCAGAAAGCCAGTCACACAATTGCTTCCCATGAATCCCAGGATTACCCCATTTGAACTTCAACTGAGAAAGAAATATCCAGTAACTTCCCCAGCAACCCTCCAGAACTGCAACACAGCAGACACTGGAGGGCTAAAAGTGACTTCAAGAACTCTTGATAAGAATGGCTTTAATCTCTGTTCCTTTCAGGGTGAACCACAAAATGATTCACTGGAATGATGTTGAATCTGAAAAGTTAGAGTTTAAATCAACCCAAGGATTTGCTGTCCAGAAGAAAGAACAAATCTTTTGAGTTTTCAAACACTCGACTCAGCTTATTAAAGACCAGCAAGAAATCATATGCAAAGCAGAAACTCCAAAGACTTTGTCAGACTTTTCACTCTTGGCTGCAACCCAAACAGCATAGCAAGATGAAATTATTTCTCACCCAATCCTGGAGCAGTTTATTGTTACCAGACACTGCAAGTTCTAGCCTTCATTGAAAGATAATTGGGAATCAAGAGGCAAAAACCTAGAGAAACTAATGAGAAGTCTGACAGAAAATTACAGAGACCTATCTGCCATAGTCCATGTCCTCATCCAGGGACAGAATGTCCCTTTTCCTAAGAATATGTCCTGAAGAGAAGCCCCTAATTATCTAAAGAGATATCTTATTAGAAACTGAAACTACAAGAAGAAAGTATATGGGTATACCTTTTCAGATTCCTCAAGATACTCTTTTGAAAATAGGAAGTGTAAACAAGGGAAATGTCTATAGTAATTCCTGGGACTCTGAGTAAATGGAAATATTACTAGTCAATGAAACCAAATATCTTCCCTACTCACTATGTAGAAAGAACTATTTTAGGCCTAAAGAGGAAGCTGTTTCTTGACAGAACCCATATAATTCCAGAAGAGCAAGGTTAAGCACTTCTTGATCCCAAGGAGGGTCCTTAAATGGACTGTCTTATCACAAAGCCTCTATGGAATTGCAACCTGGATTTTCTCCAGCATAGACCAGGTCTCTCCATGAGCCTGTCCTTGTCCACAAGAGTGGTGGTAGAAGTCTACTTGTAAGGAACGCCAAAAAAGATTACATGGACCCCTAAAACATACAAATATGAGTAATAGCTCCAATATCTTAAAGTATCTTCCTCAGCACACTTTTCAGAGCACCAGAGAATATACCTAGACCAAGTATCACAAAAACTTCTGTCAGGCTTGAGATCTGATAATTCATACAAAATCTTGTCACATACACATTGAGAAATCCTTTGACCATTCTCCCACTGTTGGTTCCCAACTAGAGTTAGATAATAAAATCGTGTTGCTGAAGACACCACATCTTTGGTTACAGAACATGAAGAAATAAAGCTAGACTGAGACAAAAGTTTCCTCCCTATTGAGAGATTTAATAGTGCCAAAAGGTGCTGCTATACATGTTGCTGGGATAAGGACTGTCATCAATAGTTTTATTCAGCTGTGGACCTGTGGACAATATGCGCTACATTACCAACCTGTCAATCAAGATGTACCCAGTGGTGTAATAGTGGCACAGCTGTTCTCTGTTAACCAACTGCTTTCTCACTGGATTTAATGCTCGCTCCAGAGATGGGAATTCACATCTATTACTACAGATTTGGTCAAAAATCACAGTTGGGGAGGGCACAGCCCCTAGTGAAGACTCTATTGATGTTGTTTTGCTAAATGGACATGATATGATGGGAAAATTGCCTTCAGATATTTATTTTTATTTCCATAAAATATTGCTGCTGTCAGTTTTGGTCCAAGAAACTTCATTTTGTAGAGGGTGGTGATTATTGCAGAAACTCTTAGCTGGAAAAAAGTGCTGAGAAAAGGGTGACTGCTCAGTGTTTAGCATGAAATGAGGCACCTGTCTCAACTCCTACAAGGTTCAAGGACCATCAGGGAAGAGAGAACGTAAGAGCTGGAGTAGGATGTGGGGTGCTGTCATCTGCATACGCCATGGCCATTGAACTTTTGAACTCTCAGCAACTGTCATCAAGATTGGACCCCTGGATACGTCAACATGGAAGGGGTTGAACTCATGAGACCCTGACTTACCTTACCACTTTCAGTCAGGTAACGAACGGTTGCTGAGTGAAAAGAAAAAACTTTCTTTAGTAATGTAGCCACAGTGTAGTCACTGGTAAGTTGTCCTTGTACCTGTAACTAGCCCTTCACTTATGCTCCTGTATGTAACCCTAATTAAAACTCTTGGTTCACAATAACAATGGCAACAACAACAACAAAACTATAAAAACAAAAATCCTTCAGCCTCACAACCAACCTGTAGGCTCATGAGAAGATTCATACATGACTGATACATATTAGGTTTAGCAGCAAAACTACGGCCAGACTTCCATGAACCATTTTCACTTTAAAAGTCACCACAAGATTAGACTCAAAAGTGTTGCTTCTGCATCAAATGTTTCTCAGCAACTGCTCCAAAGTAATGTCTACATACATTATGTAATGTAGCAAAATGGCTATTATTAAGTAAATAATTTAATTTAATTATTTCTGCAATGTAATGCCAATATACATTTATGTATATCAGTACTCATTCATTGAGAACACGCTACGTAATTTCCTTGTTACATTTTCTGTATATTCTCCCATTGCACTAAAATGAAGGCTAAAGATAGAAGTGAGTTTGATATGCTTTTAAAAATTCTCTTATTACTTGAGATTATATTATAATAATATAATTCTCCCTTCCCTTTGCTCTTTTCAAACAATTTGTCAGTTTTGTTTACAGTAGTGCTCTAAATGCCTAGAGAGTTTCTGATAGTTGGTGTCTGATAAAGTCTTATTGAATAAATGGGAAAAAATGAGTTGGATAAAATATTGAAAGAATATACGTGGAAATATCAACTTTAATACAACAAAGTAGCTAAGCAGAACCAAGAAAAGGGCCATTACATTACCCAGGGAGTTTAGTAAGAGATAGAATTCTCTTTATCTAAGAAGGTAACATAAAGGATTTAAAGGGGGAGATGAAGGGATTGCTGAGTGGTTAGGACCAGTACTGCCCTTCCCAAAAACTTGAATTTCTTTGCCAACACCAATATCTGACAGTTCACAATCACCTGTAGCAGATCCGATGCTGTCTTCTGGACTCCATGGGCACCTGCATTGATAAGCAATAGACCCTCTCCCCACTTCAACCCCACATATACATATAATTTTTAAAGTACTTAAAGTTAATCTTAAAGGGGAGTTGAAGAGGTACCATTTTAAACTGGCTCTTTAACGACAAATATCCCCTAAGCTTCTGAAAGCCTACATTATATTCAACTATCCTCTGACACCCAGCATACTAACTAAGGAGGCTGCAAGAGTGTAACTATTTTTGGTGTTTTGTGATGAGTCTCTCCCAGTGTTAAGCACAGGAAATGCACTTCTGAAGAGAAAGGTGCATTAGGAATGACAGGAAGACAGGAAGTGTGTTGAGTGCCTGTCCCCTACTCCTGGCCTAGAAATCCTGAGTGCATGTGAACCAACATATATTTGTCTGCCAAAGGCTGGAAGGCTAGGTACTCCAAAGTAAGCTGTCCCACAAAAGCCCCTAGATGAAGCAGCCTACTCACCTTCAGACATATGAATAAAGACAACCTAGACATGCCACCCTTAGTATAACCAACCTAGCTCAGAAGGGTGTAGCTAACTCACAAAACAGTGAGAAATAACAAAAACTGTCTGTTTTAGTTGACTGAATTTTAGAGTAGCTTAAAGTCAGTGAGAGAAAAAATGACAGAGCTGGAGAGTAAGTGACAGCTTTGAAGAAGAGAAAGAGACATAATTAAGGCTTTATTAAAAATATAGAAATTGCATGCAAGATATAGGGGGCAACTGGTCTAGCTGTTCCTTCACTGTTACATGGAAACCAAGCCTATATCCCCTTTGTCTGAGTCTAAGGCTAACAATGAGATGGACTATCCTAAGGAACCCTTGATAATATTAATGATTAGTCATCTAGAGGTACTCGAAAAGAAAATGCAAGATCTATAGTTTGGGATTTAAGTTTTTCAAGCAAAGGTCAAAATCCAGATAGGATCCCACCTCAACAGGACAGTCTAGCTATTATCAAATGCCAAGATAAAAGGACGTAAACAGAGCAAACCCAAAACTCAGGGCAGCTGAGCTTCTGGGAAATTAGTTGGAGGTCAAGTCAGGATAAAGGAATGGATCTTACTACCTCAATTCATGTTTGAGTTGTCTGTGTCTGGTAGTATAACTATTCAGCCCCTGACGTACTCACCCTTAGATATAGCCAGAGTCACTGGAATGTAATGAAGATTTGTGGAATTCTTTTTACTCTAAAACTGTGACAAAAGGTAGTATGAGAAAACAGGTATAAATTGTTGCCCAATAGTGCCTAACTCTTCCCAAATGCTAATTTAGAAACATCATTACATCCTGCAAACAAATCCGAGGAGTATTTTCTAGTAGCACCCTTCACTTTTTAAGACTCTATTAGTTAAATTTTGAGTTGTTTAGGAATCAAGAGGGCGTTCTGGATCTAAGAAGATGTTTTTAAAATTGTGATGCAAGTTAGTATGAAAGCTGAGTTAGATAGAGAACTTTAAACTCATGGAGATAGATAGTAGAATGTTAAAGTCAGGGGCCAAATACATATGGACTGGACATTGAGAATGTATGCTAAGCCATATAACTCTCAGAATTGTGGCCTATTTATTTCAGTTGTTTCGTACTGTATTTATTGTTATAAGGGAAAGAACCATTTGTTGGACTGAAAAAAAAAAAGAATTATGCATTCTGGGGGAAGGGTGAGAGGGTAGGAGGGTGGGGCTGGGAGGGGTGGAGAGAGAGGGCTGTGATGGAGATGTAACTTGAAGTAATAAATAAACATTAAAAAAAAATCCATCACAGTCATCCTTCTAAAAACCCCATACAACAGTTTTGAAATCTGTGTGTCTGACATATCATAAATAACCCAACCAAAGTCATGGCAGTCATGTGACTAACCAGAATTCCAAAGTGGGTCAGCAGCAAACACAAATTGCAAGCCAGACCTTCTAGTCTCCTGCCTGTGGCTTTATTCACAAGGCCATCTCACTCAACTGTTTATAATTTTGCCAAAAAATGTGAGGACAATCTATGTAATAAGAAAAGAAGTCTGGTTGTGTTCTACTAGATACTTTTGAATGCAAACACATGAGAATTTGGCTCAGGTATAAGGGGGAAAGGTGGGGCAATGGGATCTGGTTCTAGTTTGTCTGCTTTATCTTAAAACAGCAGTAATCCATTGTAGTTATGATAAAGGATCCAGAAATAGTTCTTGACTTCCCTCTGCATCCTACTCCCTTGCATACATTTTCCTAACTTCAAAGGGAGCTAGTAAGCAGCATTTCTGATATTGGGATTAAAAACATGAATCTTTGTGTCTCTATGGAGCCAATTATCTGCAGGTCTGGAAAATTAAGGGGTCAAATTACATTTCTGTGGATATATATGCAGATGAAAGCACTGACATAGGATTGAGAGTCATAATGATCCTCTCCAGAGGGATCCTCATAAAACACAGGGATTCAAATGTCAGTCTTGTCTCTCATTTCTAGGGAGCATGGCTTAAGGTTTGGGCAGTATGGTAGTTGATCTTGATTGTCAACTTAGGAAGATTTACAATCACCATGAAAACAGGTTTCTGAACATGCATGTGAAGTGTTATCTAGACCAGGAGAAGTGAGGTGGGAAGAACCATCCTAAATGCAGGTAGTATCATTAACAGGCTGGGTTCCCCGATTAAGGCAATAGGATGCAGAAACCCTACACTTGCTTCAGTCTCTGCTTTCTGACTACAGATACTATTTCACCAGCCTATCTTCTACTCCTGCCACCACATCTTTCCAGACATAAAGGGTTATATGCCCTGGAACTGTAAACCAAAACAAACCTTTCTTCACTAGAGTTGTTTTGTTAAGTTCTTCATTGCAGCAATAAAACAAGTAAGTAAGACAGGCAGATGTTAGGGGACCATTTCACAAATGTGCACTGAGAGGTCCCAAAGATGGCTCATTCAGGCTCTTAAAGGTGTACTTCCTTTTAGTGGAGAGGGTTGTCTGGACTTGCCAGGTTGCTTATGTGAAAGTAACTGATTTCCTATTGGGTGTTGAGAATGGTCAATGGTGACGTTTAAAGGCATAACAATCATGACCCAGCTATAGCAGAATAGTACAAGTTTGAGGGAAAGGGCAGTGAGAATTAGCTATTAATAACAACCGTGAATATCATTGGGAATTTTACAAATAATAATAGATTATGATTATTGAGTTCTTAATAGACACAGGTGTCCAAACATCCACTCTACCACTTGCTATTGGTTTTGACCTTGTGCTAGTCTTCTGAGGTTCTGGAACAAAGTACCAAACACTTCACACTTAAACAACAGAAGTTTGTTGTTTCACTGCTCTGGAGGATGGAAGACTGAAAACATTTTGACACAGGACCACACTTCTTCTGTCTTCTAATGTTTGCTAGCAATCCTTAGCATTCCTTGACCAATAGATACATAACTCTCATCATGTGGCTGTCTTTTGTGTCATCACTGCAACAAAGCATCCTTCAAATGAAACTTTATGGAAGGGAAGGCTTATCTTGGCTCACAGTGCCACCATAAAGCCCATTACACAGCAGGGAAGGCCAGGAGAAGTAGCCTCAGGCATCTGGTCACATTCATGCACAGTTAGGGACCAAGAGGAGAAGGGTGTTGCATTCAGTCTCCTTTCTCATTTATTCTTCACTCTGAGACCTCAGACTATGAAGTAATGTCACCTCCACTGATGGCATATCTTCCCACCTCAATGAATCTTATCTTGAATACTCCTCATAGACACACCCAGATATCTGTACCCATGATAACTCTAAAATCCACCAAGCTGACGATAAAGATTAATAGTCACAGTGTCTTTTCCCAGTGTGTGACTATCTCTATGACGAGAGGTCTGTCTCACAGCCTACCTTAGCCTACCTCAAATTCCCCTTTTGTGAGACCCCAGTCATTCTGAGTAGAGCTCACCCTAATGACTTCACATAAACTTGGTGGCATCTATTCTATTAATATGTTTTTATACAAAGTCACATTCTGAAATACCTTGCAACAGTCAGCTGATCTCTCTCTTCCCTGCTTCTTTTTCTTCTTTTTGCCAGAATGATTAAATGATTTAAACCCTATAATGCTTGTGTCTTAGTCAGTGTTCTATTGCTGTGAAGAGACACCATGACCACCGCAACTCTTTGTGAAAAAAGGAAAACATTTTTCACAGGTGAGTCCATTGTCATGGCAGGGAGCATAGTGGCATTCAGGCAGATGTGGTGCTGGAGTAGTTAAGAGTTCTACATTTGGATCTTCAAGCAGGAGGAAGAGAGAAACGCTGGGACTGATTTGGACTTTTAAAACTTGAAACCCTAAAGCCCATCCCTAGTGACACACTTCCTCCAATAAGGCCACACCTCCTAATTCCATTCAAGTAGTGCCACTCTCTAATAATCAAGGATTCAAATATATTAGCCTATGAGGGCCATTCTCATTTATTTATTTAATTTTTGTTTGCAGATTAATATAGTAGTTGTATTTTTTTTTTGTCTCTTATAGTCCGGTTTATTACATTGTTTTTTAATAATTTATTTTTTATTTCTTCAAGTTACATCTCAATCACAATCCCCTCCCTACTCCCCCCTCCAGTCCCACCCTTCCACCCTCCTCCCCCTCAACCCCCCCATCCTCTTCCCTTCTTCTTTTTTTTTTTTTTAGTTTAAGGTATTTCTTTTTCCCCCCAACAGCTCTCCCTTTCAGTTCAAAAAATGGTTCTTTTTCTTATAACTATAAATACAATACAAAACAACAGAAATAAATAGGCCACAATTATAAGAGTTATATGGCTTAGCATACATTCCCAATGTCCAGTCCATATGTATTTGGCACCTGACTTTAACATTCTACTATCTAACCATCTCCATGAGTTTAAAGTTCTATATCTAACTCAGCTTTCATACTAACTTGCCTCATAATTTTAAAAATATCTTCTTAGATCCAGAACACCCTCTTGATTCCTAAACAACTCAAAATTTAACTATGAGACTCTAGCTATCTATTCTTCAACCACCTGAGAGACCTGAGAGGG
>CAJQZJ010032121.1:46614-139596 GCA_907164525.1 Lophiomys imhausi
ATTTCTTCAAGTTACATCTCAATCACAATCCCCTCCCTACTCCCCCCTCCAGTCCCACCCTTCCACCCTCCTCCCCCTCAGCCCCACCATCCTCTTCCCTTTTTTTTTTTTTTTTTTAGTTTAAGGTATTTATTTTTCCCCCCAACAGCTCTCCCTTTCAGTCCAAATAATGGTTCTTTTTCTTATAACTATAAATACAATACAAAACAACAGAAATAAATAGGCCACGATTATAAGAGTTATATGGCTTAGAATACATTCCCAATGCCCAGTCCATATGTATTTGGCACCTGACTTTAACATTCTACTATCTAACCATCTCCATGAGTTTAAAGTTCTATATCTAACTCAGCTTTCATACTAACTTGCCTCATAATTTTAAAAATATCTTCTTAGATCCAGAACACCCTCTTGATTCCTAAACAACTCAAAATTTAACTATGAGACTCTAGGTATCTATTCTTCAACCACCTCAGAGACCTGAGAGGGATAAATATATCTGATTATATAGGAAGTGCAGGGCCTGCAGCTTCCAAAACTAAAAAATGACATACCAGTGGCTGCCTGGACAGTTCCCATTTTCTCTCCATACATTACAGCATCAATCTTCAGCCATTTGGCCCCATTTCTCTGACAGACATTGGTTGTAGAGCAGGAATTATGAAGGACTTACCTACCCTGTCTTGGCAGAGCTAGGCTGTCGACTTATCTGCTTCCAAGTTTTGTCCTTTTTGGACAGAAGTCTATCTACAGTTGAAGCAAGGGGTTTTTCTTGCCAAGAGAACAGCTTACCACCAATTCAATCATCTCCCACTGGAGATTCTTCGATGCTCATCTTCTACTTGGAGTAGAATATTTAAAACACACAACTTGCAAAGAGATCAGCACAGGGTCTGATACACAGTTTCAAAGCAGTAAGTGCTAACTTTTATTATCAATAAATGGGGGTAGGGGGCATGGATCCTTAAAGCTCCATGTATCTTGGTTTTGCTTCCTAGAGGTGACACTTACTAGATAATTTTTTCTCTCAACTCTAAAGGGCCCAATGATTCTTCTTGACATCATAAGTTGATGTTTTTATTGTATTCTTCACCAAAGAATTGTGTCTTTGAATAAGTTTACTTTTATTTTAATATTACCAGCTATTTGCAGCATGATAAAATCACTTTGAATAATTACCTTATTCCCAGTAAATAGATAAACATTTAAGGTTAAACATTGGAACAATTTAAAGAAGTTTAAGCAAGGCTCCTTTTAGATTATACAGAAATTAAAGAAATAAAAACTCTAACATACAGTGTTAAAGATTTCCACCAACCATGCTGATACAGATAAATGATATTTATGATATTGGGAGATACCTTAAAACACTAATAATAATATGACTTTCATATTCATAGGTATCTGGATTCAATCCTTATCTCTCCTCTTCATAGGCTCTGTGATCACAAGGACATTATCTAACATTTTCCACTAGATTCTCTTATCTGTAAAGTGATAATAAAACTCCCTCTGGAGCATGTGTACACACACATATGAGTGTCTTCTGTCTCCTGCTACACTATGCCCTGGTCATCTCTAGACTCCATCCATAAATTGCTCTTCGGCAGACACAACCTGTCAACTTTGAGCCACCAGAATCATGACATAAAAAAAATCAGTTTTGTTTATTTAGTAGCCCATCTTTGGTATCTCATTATAATACAAAACAGAACCGCATACCACTGAACCACATACTTCAAAATGGTTAAGATAGCAAGATTTACATTATATGTATTTTCCTATGATTTAAGGACTAAATATAAAATAAATAATTTCAAATCTTGAAAACAAACAGCCCAATTCAAAGTCCACAATACAGATCTTGGCATGGGGCAGGTAGCTATTAGACAGATTGCATTATCTATGTTCTCCTTCCTCCAAACCTACATGGCAGTTAAAAAAGGAATTGCTACATGCACATAGCAAAGGCCATGCAGATAATCCACCAACCCTTGATTTTTGCAATTAAACTAATTAAGTTGGTAAAACATGTTGGATAAGGAGATAAGACAATTATTCCATATGCTACAGTTAACTGATTCTGTGACTGTAACCAAGTCACTTAGTCCTTGAACATATTTTCACATAAAAGAGTTAAATTAGATCATTTATATGAAATCTGTGTCCTCAGAGAATTTCACCATGTAAATAAGGTCTAGACACAGCATTTAAGACTGAAGGATTATGGTTTTGCATACTAGTACTTGTTGGGGTAGTGTTAAGCATTCTAAATGTTAATTAATTGGTTCTGCTTGATGTCTGTTACTTACATTGACTCTGATTGGTTAAATAAAATGCTGAGGCCTGAGATTGGGCAAAGACGGAAAAAGGTGGGACTTCCTAACAGGAAGCCTGTGCTTTAGACAGAGGATTAATAGATTCCAGCCAGCAGTAGGAAGAAATGCATTCCAGCCAGCAGCATGCAGAAGGAGGCACACACCATGGGATAGAAAAAGGAACCTCATTCCACATGGCCAAGAACACCAGCATATCATGGAGAATGGCAGTCCAAGGGGACGGATATATATATATGGGGTCATATTTGGGTAATAGAATTAAGAGCTAGCCTAGATGGGCCAAGAATGCACAACTCAGGCCGAGGCTTGTTAAAATCCACATGCGGTCTCTGTGTACTCGTTTTTAATGGCTGCTTAAAGATTAACAACTGCTGAACCAATTAACAATAATACAAATACTGTTAAGTAATTTATTAGATATATTTTTTTTTTAACAAATGGCGCCCAATGGCAATTAGAATCCATGCTTACAGCCTGAGAAGTCCCGGGTGAAAGCCAGTTTCCTAGCCAAAGAGTGGGGAACTGAACCCAAATGCATTTCAAAAGTGTGGCTAACTTTACAAAAGCTGTTGTCTTGCAGCAAAGGTGGAAAACTTAGCTCTCCTTACCTACTAAAAAACTGGCAGCCTTCTAAACAGAGCTTGAGAGCAGAATTAACTGCCTAGATTAAAAATGGAGGAATTCATAATGCCTCAATACTTTGGGATTCCAATTGAGTTTGTTCCTCTTAGCAAGCAAATGATTTTTACCCTGAAAATTGTGGTTCTGTGTATCATTTTGAGAAAGTTCAGACTAGGAGAATCTTAAAGGAAAGAAATTACAGATGGAATGCTAAATTGTCAACAATGATAATGAAGGAAAGAGGGAGGCCTTTCCTGATAAATAAGGTAAATTGATGGCAGCTGGAGCTAAGAGCTCCCTGGCTATGAGGTGCTTCTCAGGACTTTCTGGGAAGGGTCCACCAATGAAATACAGTCAGAACTAGATTTCAAGGAATAATGAAAAATGCTTTAATTGCAGCATGGGATGGCATGATTAGACATGCCAAGGCTTTTGGAATGTTGTTTCTTTGCTTGATTTTTATTTAGATGTCTTTGATTTTCCTACATTGGGAGGTAGATAGGATATTTTTCTGGTTTGGCATTGCTAAAACATAAGATATTTTTTAAGATTTGGGGCAGATTTTGAAATGTCACTGCAATTCAAAGTTACTCTCAAGGTTAAAGTATTACTAAAATCTGGGATTTAAGTGAAACATTTGAGCAGGGTGGTACTAGCACATGCCCTTAATCCCTTAATCCCATCACAGTAGAGGAAGAAACAGGCAGATCTCTGGATTCTAGACCAGCTTGGTTTAAACAATGAAGGCAGGGCGGGAACTCTGATGAGGAGATAAAGCTGCTTATTAAAGGCAGTCTAGAATTTAAAAATGACACATTTTTTCTTGATGTTAAGTTTAATAATGTCCTTACTGATCTAATGGATAAATGCACATAATCTTATATGTTCGTAAAGAGAAAAGGGTCACAAGCCAGTCTCCTTAGTTGTGGGGCTCCCACTGGAGAACTGGTTTCAAGAGGCATTTTGCCCTGAAGGAGATATGTTAATCTCTGGGCGTGAAGATGCATGCCTTTAATCCAGAACTTTGGAGGCAGAGGCAGGCTAATTTCTGTGCTTTCAAGCCTAGCCTGGTGCAAAGTGAGTCCAGGACAAGGATACACAGAGAAATCCTGCATCAGAGGAAAAAAAAAAAAAGAGATATATTCTGGCAACCAATGTAACGACCCAGAGTTAGGTTGGAGAAGAACTTGCAAACTACATGCCTCCCACAGCCAGCAGTTAAGAAAAATAGCATATCATGTTATTTTACACCAATCTCCTTAATAATGGTGTTTCCATGGGAGAATTGGAACTCAAACTAATACAAAATGGTTTAATTAATGTTATTGTTTAATAAGGGTAATTCAATTATTTAAGTTCATACCTTGATCTCAAAACTTGGGAGACAAGGAAAAAACAGGTTCCTTGTGTGTTCGAGGCCAATCTAACCTACAGAGCTCTACAGAGCAAATCAAGACAGCCCAAGCTACAAAGAGAAACCCTGTCTCAATAAGGATAGCTATATCCACATAGAAATTAAATCTCCAAAGAAAGGAGAAAAGAAAAGAAGAAATATATAAATGCATAACCTTGATCCCAAAACATGGGACACAAAGGCAGAGACAGATTGCTTCCTTTTGAGTTTGAGGCCAACCTAATCTACAAAAAGCCAGAACAACACAGAATAAATCTGTTTTAATCAATTAATACATGTATGTCAACTGTAGAGGAGAATATGTAAACTCCATACAGTCTTATTCTGTATTTTCAATTTAAAATAGATTTTATATATAGCATATATATGTAATATTATTACACGCCATCCTTTCATATGGCAGAAATGGAGACTTACAAATGTCTTTCTTCTGTTCAAAGAACAGAAAATATTCCTTAATTGATTTGTTCATCCTGCACATCCAAGGCATTTTGGTAATTGCAGAACTATATGTTACTTGTGAGAAATTATATATTTTCAGAACAATGGGACCAGAGACCAAAGAAGATAAGACAAGTAACCCAACTGATCCAGCCTCACAGACTGCCTCAAGAGCTGTTTCCTCCAAAATCTGCATCCAGAACAACTTCAAACAGCTTGCTGAGATGGCCCAGCCTCAAAGATTGTTCCAGACAGGTTTTCAATAAACTCCTGAACTTTCCTACCAAAGTCCAGCTTCGAACTACAAATTACTCAGAACATTCAAATAGCTGAGCACCTAGAGACTGGACAACAAATGTTACAATTTACTTGCTTAACCATTTTTTTTTTTACATTTTATTTGGGCCCCTAAACAGGTTTTCTGCCACCCAATTCAGCAGGAAGAAGTTTTCAGACAGCGACATCCCATTCCCAAAAAGTGGGGTGGATGATTCTTTGGTCATTTGATGTGTTATAAATGTTGTTTAGGGGTAATGGTTGCAAATTGTTATATGGTCTTGTTAAGCAAGGTATAGAAAGTTAGACTTGGAGATCTCTTTTTCTATTCTCTATCCTTTCTCTCTTATATAGTGGGAAAAGACTTGAAAAGAAAAAGAGGGGGGATATATTTATATAATATAGAAATGATAAGATATAAGGATAGATTATTGAATCTGCTCTGAAACTTAAAATTATTGTTATTCTTTAAATAAGGTTATCTTTTGATACATTGGTATATAATTTTGTATATTGATACAAAAATAAGATTAAGTTTGATTCATTAGTATAGAATTTTATATTTTGACACATAATATGTATATTTCAACTCTTGTATAAGGTATTGTGCCTGTACAACTCATTTAAAAGTATAGGTTTACTTCCGATCCTTTTATGGGTTGCTATTGCAATCTATTTAGGAGTCTGGATAATACAAATTGACTGGCAAGTCAAGCTCTTGGTCATGTCAAATACTAGGTTAAACTGATATTAAATGGATAAAAATATACAGTTTGCTTGTTCAAAGATAGATAGATAGATGATAGATAGATTTATAAATAAAATAGTAGATGTCTTCAAAACCCTCAGAGGCATACAGAAAATGGCATTTAAAGATGTTTTTATTATTATAAGAATTGTTTGACTTAAGACAGTCAGCTCCTGACAGCTCCCATTTGACTTGGAAGAAGACAATGAGCATCAAAAAGAAATCTCCCATCAGGAGATAATTCCTCAAAAGAAATCTCCCATCAGGAGATAATTCCTATTGGGCAAAAATGCCCCTGCTCTCTCAACAGACTGTATACAGTCCAAAGATGGACCACAGCTTAAATGCAGGTAAGTCGATGTCCTGATTCTGCAGAGACAGAATGGGAAAATCCTTATTATTTCCTGCTACACAATTTAGTCTGTGAAAAATGCTTGGCCAGAAGGCTGAAGATGATGCTTCAATGATATCAAGTGATATTTGGAACTGTCTGGGCAACAGACTGTTATATTTCTTTTTGGAAGCTGCTCTCCTATGCTTCCTACTCACTCAAATAATAACTTTATCCCTTCTTATGTCTCTGATGGGGTTGAAGGCATAATAGTTATAAAATTTCAATTGAACTTGAGTTGTTTAGGATTTAAAAGTATATTTTCAAGTCTAAATAAAATCTTTAGCTTTATAAATATAGGATATGATAGAAATTATTTAGGTTCAGAACTTTAGACACAGCAAGATAGATAAGATGATTTTTTTTTCTTCTTCAAGATTGCCTGATACAAATAGGCTAAACATTATGTGTATAACTTTTATATATGGTTTTCTTGATTGTTTCATATTTGTTCTTATTGTTTTTACTACATGAGTTAAAAAATTTAGCCTTTTTTTAGACAAAAGGAGTGAATTGTTGGGGTAGTGTTAAGCATTCTAAATGTTAATTAATTGGTTCTGCTTGATGTCTGTTACTTACATTGACTCTGATTGGATAAATAAAATGCCAAGGCCTGAGATTGGGCAAAGACGGAAAAAGGTGGGACTTCCTAACAGGAAGCCTGTGCTTTAGACAGAGGATTAATAGATTCCAGCCAGCAGCAGGAAGAAATGCATTCCAGGCAGCAACAGGAGGAAGGAGGCACACACCATGGGATAGAAAAAGGAACCTCAGTCCACATGGCCAGGAACATCGGCATATCGTGGAGAATGGCAGTCCAAGGGGACGTATATATATGGGGTCATATTTGGGTAATAGAATTAAGAGCTAGCCTAGATGGGCCAGGAATGCACAATTCAGGCCGAGGCTTGTTAAAATCCACATGTGGTCTCTGTGTACTCATTTTTAATGGCTGCTTAAAGATTAACAGTCACAAACCAATTAAAAATAATATAAATACTGGGTAAATAGTTTAATTAGCCAAGTTTTTTTTTATTACTTTTTTACAAGTACTTCCCTCTTTGTACAGAAAATAAGAGAGGCAACTAGATGTATTTTATCATGGATAGATTTATCTTGAGGAGAAAAAGTATACATTAGAAGACTATCTTCAATCAAAAATTAATAGCAAAATGTCATACTGTTAGGGCCAAATTCACTTGACCAAACTTTAGTTAGGCTTTAAAAAGCCTAAGAACTTAGGTAGAACAGAAACTCCAGGTTAACTTACTGCAGAAACTTACAACATTACCCACTCCCTCTCCCCCAGGGCTTGGAAGCTCTAACCGTTACCAGGAGGCCAAGTTCCTGCTTGGGTATGGCCAGTTACCAAAGCAATAGGGAGAACAATAGAAACCACAGGTTGCCAATGTTCATGACTTTGGAAATCCTCACCTTGTTTCCTAGGTCACCTATGTTAGCCAATCAAAGAACTGTTGCTTGATGATCCTTGATTCTGCCTTGCTGAAACATATTTAACATGAACTGAAATTCTGTTCAGGGTCTCCCCCCTTTCCTTACATGGGGAGTCAGTGAGGTTGACCCCATCATGTTGGTCAATAAAATCCTCTTGCTTTTTGCAATGTTCTTTAGTTCCTGGTGATTCCTCAGTCGCCCCAAAATCAGGTTCAGAAATCCGCTTCTTGAACCTAACAATACCATTCTATCAAATGTTATTATATTTTATCTCACAAAGTAAGAAGGTTCTAGAGATCTGTTGCACAAATGTATCGTATAGTAAACATGACTATAAGGAAGACTTTAACATGGATACAATAGGCTGGAGCCCAGTGGTACAATATAGGCCTGGTACGGATGAGGCCCTGGGCTTGATGATCATCACAGCAAAACCCAAAACAAACCAAAATAAAAAATAGTTAACATGGTAAATTTTATGTTTTAGTCTTTTCACCATAATTAACAACAAACATAATAATACATGCAATTATTTTATTTCTTTAACCTTTCTTACGCATGCCTCACAAACAATGCCAGTGTTTTTCCAACATGTTTACAACAGCCAATATATTTGTCTGATAGTTTTATAGGAGAATAGCTATAAAAACTGAAGTTGGAAGCAGGAGCATAAGATGGAGTTCCTAGCATCCCTGTCTGGTTTCTCTTCTGAAGCCACCCACAGACTCCCTTCTGTTCAAATAGGATGGCATAAAAACCAACACTGGGCACTGCAGAGCAACAGTGTTTGTTCACAGTGCACCTGTTTGTGAATTAATCAATACTAGTAGAGCTTGGCTAACCTAAGCTCTCTAAGTAACCATTAGATGAAAATAATATGTGCATGGACCTCAGAGGTGGTATTTCTATAAGTTTTCATGAAGAGACCTTAGAAATGTAAATAAAGGTGAAAAGGCACATTCATCAACCCCAGAATTTATCTCAGTAAATTCAACAGAGGTGACCAAATTACTAAAGAGATCCAAATTCTAGGTACAGCAAAGCAGGGAAGCATTTCTTCATTCATTCATTCATTCATTCATTCACTCATCCATAAACATTTCCTTATCTACAAGTATATAATTTGCAGTTGTTAAGCACTGGGGGTAAAAACATGAAACAGATACTGCCTCCATCCTCAAAGAGCTTCCTGTCTAGTGTGAGACATTCCACAGATTGCTGTAAGAAAATATAAGCAGTGCAAAGACAACTGAACACATGGGGTACAGCTGTTCGAAGCCAGGTGTTGAGAAGCCAGGGAAGGCTTCTGGAAGAAGGCAAAAACTAGTATTGGGACAGTACAGGGGAAAGTCCTATCAGGCACACCCAGCAAAATAGACATAGGAAGGATGTCCTCGGAGCACAGACAGGGAGGAGGAAAAGAAGTGAACCTTAAGTCTCAAGTCTCAGAGAGTTCTCTGTGCAAGTAGGACCCACCCAGATTTGCCCTTCCTAACTTTGCCTCTCTCTACTTCCGGTCCATCCTGGAGAATGTTTGAGTGGCACTGCCATGGAGACTTGAATTGTGGAACTGGTAGTTGATTCCTACTCAATCCAAATAACTAGCATCAAGAAAGAGGAAAGAAGAAAAAGCAAGGTCTATTTTACCTGCTCTATGGAGGCCACAATATAAAGTCCGAGCACACTTTTACTCACAAAAAGAATGCTACATGATTTGGGATTCCCCATTCCCCAATAAGAACCTGATTAGCTCTTCAATCAGATTAGCACTGCTGTACAGAAAGGACCTGGGGGAATACCTGCCCCACCACCTCCTTGGGTCTAAGATACTACGTTCTAATGCTGAGTGTACCAGACTGATTTCCACAGTGAGAGAAAAGCCTGTCTCCCATCTCCTGGGTGAAGGTCTTCAGGTTCTGAGCTCAAGACTTTTGAATGAAAGTCTATATTCACACTTTTCTTTAATGGAAACATTCCTTTCTGATTCCATTTTCTTATAGAATATTAGAATTTTTACTCTAGAATCTTGGTATTTTTTCTATTGTTTCAAATAGTAACCCATGTATTGCATTTCCAAACACTTTAAAGCCTGTTCTCTTAAAATAGCTGCAATACCAGTGATTAAGGTTGTTGCTCGGTTGGTAGAATGTTTGTCAAATGTGTACAAAGACTTTTGTTTAGTCCTGGACCATGTAAGACAATCATGGTAATACATTCCCATAATCCCAGCACTTGGGAGGTAGAGGCAGCAAGACAGATGTTGAAGCTTATCCCTGGCTGTGTAATGAGCTTGTGGCTAGCCTGAACTAAATGAAGCCCTATATTGAGAAAATAATAATAATAATAATAATAATAATAATAATAATAATAATAGTCACAATGCCTAGAGACTTTCAGAGCACCACCATGACCTTCAGAACACCCTCATGACCTTCATATACCTATCACACCTTTCAACCAAGTTTACTCCCTTCTGTAATGAGGACTGCTAGTTCCTTGAGGTTGAGGGTTTGCTCTCTGTCGTAGCTTGACTGTGCCTCTCAAAAGTTTCTATGTTGAAAAACTAATTTTCACATTCCTATGTCAATGGTATTGGGAGGGGAGGGCTTGGGAGATTCAGATGATTAAATAAGGGTGAGGCCCCATGATGACATTAGTGCCTTCTTAAGAGTGGGAAGAAAGCCTACAGTGAACATACTTGCTTTATCTCACCTTGTGATGCCCTCTTCCAGGTATAACATAATGAGAACTCCACATGTAACACCAAGGAAATGGCAGCACCTACCTGTTCTTGGACCTCCCAACCTCCAAAATAGAGAGTTCAGTAAACTTATATGCTTTATAAATCTCCTGGGGACAGTAAATACACCTTCTCATATATTGTTGCAGTTAATCCTCATTAGACTCACTTCTTTCAAATCCATATTTTTACTCCAGAATTGGGAGCAATCTTCTAGGAGTGCACAGGAGAGGGAAATTGTGCTATCTCTCTCATGTGAAGTGTGTGCATTCCAATTATTGCAGTAGGAGGCTGTATCAGCTCTCCTGCCACACCACTCTGAGACCATGTTAAACTGACAGTTAATTAAAACCCACTCCTTCCCCATCTGCTTCCTTTTTCTTCATCATATTCTCCCTCTTAAATTTCATCTTCTTATACATGGCCCATGGTATTAATGTGCTGGGATAATTTTGGAAACTATCTACTGTCCAAAAATGTAAGCTGTTCCATTCCATCTGATGGGATTTGTGATTTTGACAAATTGTATTTAATTCAGCCATTCTACCAATATTCATTAAGTGCTGATTATAGAGCTCCATTCTGGGTTAAGTTCTGGAGATGCATAGCAAACATCGACCTATATTCTCAGTAAAGAGTCATCAGGAATTGACAAGTTGTAACTGATCAGGGTAATGAATGGTGATTACAAACTGATAGAGCAGCCTTGAAAATACAATCATATTAGTGATTATAAGCAAGCCATCTGAGTGATGGGATTTAGAGTCACCATGGAAACCAATATGTGGAATAACATGTGAAGGATTACTTAGATCAAATTACATGATATGAGGAGGCACACTCAAAATACAGCTGGCAGCATTCTATGGGCTTGGGTACCAGACTGAATCAAAAGGAGAAAGTAGGATGAACACGAAGGTTTCTTGCTCCCTTCTTCCTGATTGAGGTACAATGTGAGCAGCTTCCTCAAGATCTTGTTGCTTCAACTTGCTGACCATGATGGCCTGTACCCTTAGTTGTGGGACAAGATATGTAAAGAAAACTAAAAGCCAATTTCCCTGATTAATATAGACATAAACATTCTCAGCAAAATATTTGGTCACTGAATTGAGGATATACATCTTGACCAAGGGGGCTTCACTCAAGAGATGCAAATTCATTTTAACATGTATAAAGCAATAAATGTAATATATAATATAAATAAATGTAAGGGCAGAGATCATATAACCATCTCAATAGATAGAGAAAATGTATCTGGAAAAATTCAATAACTTCATTATAAATGTCATGGATATATTAGAAGTAGATGTAAAATATCTCAAAGGAATAAAGGTGGTATACAGTAAACTTACAGTCAATATTATACTAATGGAAACAAACTGAGAGTATTTCCTTTAAAATCAGGAATGGGACAATGATGCCCATTCTCACTCTTCTAATTCAATATAGTGCTCATAATCTTAGCTAAAATAAAAGACATAGGTGGCATATAAATAAGAAAGGAAGATGTCAAACTATCCCTATTTTCAAAAAATATAATTATACTTAAAAAACCTATAGAATCCAGAAAATTCTTAGATCTAACAAATACTTTCATTAAAGTTCCAGAATAAAAAGTCAACATACCTCAAACAATAGTTTTCAATTATACCTACAATAAACACACAGAGAAAGAATTTAAGGAAAATGCTTTATTAAAAAAATGTTCACAATATCTTCAAAAAATAAAATATCTAGGTCAGCAAAGTACATAGAAATATATCTAACCAAAGAAGTGGAAGATTTCTGTAATGAAGACTTCAAGGCCCTGAAAACGGAAATCAAAGAAGACAGTAGACAATGGAAAGATGTCCCATACATCTGAATTGGAAGAATTAATACTGTGGAGATGCTACATTACCAAAAATAATCTATATATTCAATGCAATTCCAATTGAAATTATGATGTTATTATTTACAGAACTAAAAAAAAAAAAAGTCCAAGAATTGACATGGAACCACAACAGGCCACAAACAGCTAAAGAGATCCTGAGAGAACACAGATGGAGGAATCAGAGACCTCAAATTATGGGACAGAACTACAGTGACAGACAACCTCATGCTGGTATAAAAACAGACAGAACAGTGGAGCAGAATAGAGAACCAGAAATAAACCAAGAAAGCTATGGCTACCTGATTTTTTTTTTAACAAATGTGCCCAAAAGCATGCAGTAGAAAAAAAGCATAGCCTATTTAATAAATGGTACTGACAAAACTGGATACCTATACAAAGAAGAACGAAATTATGTCCATATCTTTCACCCTGAACAAAAATGAGCTCAAAATAAACCAAGGATCTTAGGTTTAAACCCCATTATCTCCCATTTCCCTATCCTGCAGACCAAGCCTCCAGGACACACTTAAACCATGTCCAAACCATAGCACTAGTTAGCAGCACTATTTCCCAACCACTTACACAGCAAAAATAAATAAATACTTAAATGTGATTCACATAAGCCTTGTCTTTGCTTTTCCTTGCCAAAAACATCCTAGGACTTATGAATATTCACAGTAAAATCTTCACTATTCACACAAATGACAGAATTATTTTAAAGAAAAAACATCTTAAGTGGAACACCTAGAGACACCATGAGTCATTGGTTGTTAAGGGCTATGGCCAAAGCCTGGCTCTTTTTTTCTTTTCTTTTCTTTCTTTTTTTTTTCCTTTAAAGTCCTTACATGTTTACTTATTTACATATAGATGTAACAACAAAGGTTAAAGAAGAGACCATGGAGTTGGGAGAAACCCAGGTCTGGAGGCAAACATGAGAGGGGTTGGAGGGAACAGGGGAAGAGGAACATGACTTATTATATTTTAATTATATAAAAAAATTCTAATAAAAATTATTTCTTAGGGGCCTAAAAATGTAGGTCACTGAAAGGAGATTTTCCAAGCACAAACATGGTCCTGGGTTCAATCCTCAGCATAACCAAAAGATAAAAAATTACACTAATGAAAAAATTTTAAAACATTGCATGTTTGCAATGTATGGTAGTGCATGCCTTTAATCTAGCATTTGGGAGGCAGATGCAGACAGATCTCTGTGAGTTTAAGGCCAGCCTATTCTACAAAGTGAGTCCAGGACAGCCAAGACTATTACACAGAGAAATCCTGTCTCGAAAAACAAAACAAACAAACAAAGAAAAAAAAACCCAAAACATTGCATATTTGATTTTTTCCCTTTTAAAAATTCTTTCAAATATTAAATTCCCAGCACAGTTTCCCCTCTTTCCCCCCAGTACTCCTCCCCTTCTCCCAAGATCCACCCCTTCTCTGCCTCCCCTCAGAAAACAGCAGGCTTCCCAGGGACATCAACCAAACACTGCATAACAAGGTACCATAAGACCAGGCATATACCATCACATCAAACCTCAACAAGGCACCCACAGGAGGAAAAGAGTCCCTCAAGGAGGCAAAAAGAGTGAGGAGCAGCCCCTGCCCCCACACAAGGATTCCTACAAGAACGCCAAGCTACACAGTGAATTCAGCTCCGTGCCAATATTAGAACTTCCTGTGAAGAGAGATGTTTCTCTACCTATGCTGTCCAAGATTTCAGCCCCAAGCCAAATGCCACTTCCAAGCACTTATTGAGTTGCTAATGTAACTGAGGCACTGGATGTTAAATTTTATGTAATTTTAATTCATTTAAATTAAGTTTAATAGCCATGCAGAGCTTCGGTTAATTTAATGGATGTCATTATGCTAGGAGACATTACAGGTAAAATAAGCGGTGAGTTTCCTCCTTTTATAACTAAGTGATGCCTATGCTCCCAAGAAGCCTTAACCCTGGTAGAGAGAGGAGATACCTAAAGGTATTTCAAAGGTCATCCTGCAACTCAGTCTTCTTGGTGCTGTTTTCTGTTCATTTTCTCCCCCATTCAAAGCTGTATATACAAAAGAGCACTGGTTAATGTTTCTAAATAATAGATTAGCATTATTTATTACTTGAATTTCTGTACTCATTTTCTCCTAAAAATAGATGGAAAGGCTTTCTCTTTGATGAAAGAAAAAAGTTAGCAAGCCACAAAAGAAGAAACCCTCTGTCGATAAGCAGCCTCAACCGACTGACAGCAAACATTCCCCCCATTTCTATTCTTTATGTCACCACTCAGAGTTCTTTTAAAACTGCTTTAAGCTGCCCAGGCCCTTTTAAATTACATTATACCAAGTCGATGGATAGAAAACTGACCAAGAGTATACAGCCCATTAGAAATTCCCCACTGGCCTTCTATTACAAGGCATTGCTCAAAACATTCTGTTATTTTGCAAGATAAATCTTTTTTTATTGATTTCACTATTCCCACAATCATAAAGAACCAAGCATAAAAATGGTATAAGGTATGGGCTTGCAATTTGCTGTGTTCCGATGATACGGCCTTGTCTTTTTTTATGTCAGCTTGCTTTCTGTCCATGTATCTCCTTCCCTCCTTTATTTCTTCCCTCAACTGTCCAACAAATTTTCCCTGGAAGCTTATTGTGCCTGGCTAATGATGACATGCCTAGGGATAGAGGAGTGAAGGTAGACTAAATTCTGTACTTAATATGCAATAGAATGATACCAGAATGCTAGGCAGTAGGGGAAAGGTCTTCTCAAACAGGAAGGTTTGAGGAACTACTCAAAATATTTGTATGTAAAAGACAGAGGAAATTAAGGGGGAGGCTTGCAACCCAACATACCAAGCTTGAATAACACTAGAAGTTTGTTTTTGTAAAGATAAAGGAAATATTTGTCTTTGCAAAGGAAAAGAAAATATTTCCCAGACATGTCTTCATGGATCACAGAAACAACTGTCTGAAAGTCAGTAAAGAGTCTTGGGGTGTAGCTCAGGGACAGAGACCTTAACATCAAATAAAAAAACAAAAAAACAAAAAAACAAAGATTATATAATTATCAAGAATCAAGACAAATCTCACTGTGCTGGTGAACGAAGATGTTACTCTGGCTAGAAGAATGATAAGGTCTCCACGTTAAAGGAAGCTAACCATTCAAATCTGAGTCATTAAAATTTCCCTATCATCAAGCAGATAGTCTAAAGTCCTTAGATAGCTAGGCTCTCCAACATTTATCTCCACTATACTCCACCAGTTTCACACCTTCTGGCCTGTCATGAACCTTCACATACAGTCTGATGGCAGGCTTGAGTAGGTCCTAGAATGTTAGGGTTTCTTTGCCTTTGCTTTCTTAAATTCTTAGAAAAAAAATTTAAGCCCAATATAACTCTTATTTCCTGAGGGCAGATTCACTCTAACACCTGACTTCAGAAACATACCCTCCTCTTTTTTGTTAAGACACCTCATGAAAACAATACTTTTTCCTGCAATGAGTAGTTACCATTTAACAATTGAGCAAATGTATTCAGGGTATCTGTCTAAGTCACAAGGGCAGCATGGTTCTACACTCTTCATTTTACTCATAGCTCATTTTGACAAACTTTATTTCTTATAAACTAATCTTTATTGCACTCCATTAGGTATGTATTCTTCAGCTGTGTGCATCGAGGAAAACAAGTCCAGAAAAGGTGACCAATTTAGCTGAAGTCGCACAGATAGTGGGACTGAGTTGAATCTAAAATGACAATTTTTTACTCCAGTGCACACCCCCTCTTCCATAACAGTAGTTAGAATCCAAATGCAGAATACTAAGTACAAAGTACTCCATGTTCACAACACAACTTTAGGTAGTTAGTGGGTATGTATTCAAAAACAGGTTAATTGATGGTTAGTGAATAAGATGAGGCCTCTTTCAAAATAAGTACCATTAACTGTTTAAAAACAAAACAAAACAGACTAAACAAAAAACTGGATATGGGTCAAGGTATAGTACCATCCATGATGAATTTCTATTAAAAACAAAAAAACAAAACAAAACAAAAAAGAAAATAAAAACTATTATAAAGTAGAATTCTCTGTTGTCTGTGTTTGTGACTGTGGTCAGTTTTTCAGTAAATTTGAGTCACCAAACCTTTGGATCTGTTTTTTTTCTAAGGGTTTCAGTCCAAACCATTGAGTTTTTTCTCATATAACAGCTCCTCCATAAATGGAAACAGATCAAAACAGACTATTAATACCCAAGCAGATGCATAAGCCACCCAGATGGAGCAGTTCAACGTTAATACAAAAATACTTAAAGGAACTACAGGATATCATAGAAAAAAACTAGAAATACAAAAGAGATAGAATCTGTTTATATTTGGAAAGGTAACTTTTTTCAGATATATCACTGGTACAGTTTGCTGGGTACCAATGGTATATTTGAATGGATCTTTACAGCTTACACAGGAATTCTACCCCTTAAACAAGAGGTTGCTTGCATGATATGGATATATAGCTTCTAGACTGTATGGTCAAGCATACTGGGTTCTATTTGCCAAACATTCAACGAACAGCACAACAACCCTAAAAGGAATGTATCTTAGCATCACTCTACTAAAGAGAAAGAATCCTCAGAATGGCTTCTAGTCAGATTGGCATAATGTGACACTATAATAAGATTTGGGATGGAGATGATACAACCACAGTTTGACATTTCTTTACTATGGAGACAAGTAATTAGAAAATCACATTTAAAGGGCAATTGAATAATGTTAGAGCTAAATTGCAAAAAAAAATCAAAATGAACTCCTTTTTATAAAATGAAATACATTTTTCTGAGTCTTTCCTCCTCTAAAAATGGCCCAGGGGATGGAGAGATGACTTAGTGGTTAAGAGCACTGGCTGCTTTTCTAGAGGAACCAGATTTGATTCCCAGCATCCACAGAGCAGCCAGTAATCATCTATAACTCCAGCCATAGGAATCTACCCTCTTCTGGCCTTTACGGGCACCAGGCACACACATGGTACAGAGACATACATGAAGGAAAAGCACCTATACACATAAAATAAAATAAAATATTAAAAATGGACTAGCATTGTGGCAACACTTTCGTCCCAGCATGTCCTTATGTGGAACTTCAGGACTTGGACATTACTTTTCAATATGTTTCTCCTAAAAAGAAACCTGGAATTCTCCAAGAATAGCTGTTTTCTTTTCCATAAAAAAGGAATATTTCAATGGACCTTGAAATGCCCAGGTTTAGCTAAAGAACCCAAGTCCTCTGAAATGAATGACCAGTATCTTAGTCTACTTTCTGCAGCTATGACATAATAGCACAAATTAGGTAATTTATACACCATCGAGTTATTTAGTTCATGGTTCTAGAGTCTGGAAGTCCAAAGGTTGCTGCCAGAACCTGGAGTAGGCCTTCAGGTTGCTCATAGTATGGAAGCAAGGAAGCATGTTTAAGAAAGAGAGGAAAGGAAAGCTGAATTTAGTCATTTGTCCATGCCCACACCTATGGTAACTAATTCTCAAGCTAGGTAACTGAATTAACCTATTCACGAGAATGTATTATTATTCTTAAAGGCCTCACCTTGCATACTGGCTATTTAATTAACATGACTTTTGGAAAAACACTCAAACCTCTGCATCTATGGGATTTACACTGACCAAATTAAGGCAACTTGGTCACCAGAAAAAGAGAAGTAAATATCAATAAATTGAACAACTTTTAGCCTGTGAAAGATCATGATTCCATCCTAGTGACAAACGGTAAAAGTTAACGCAAAGTGATTTAAGAGGCAGTGCTTGCTGTTGAAAGAAGAGTGAGTTTAAATGTTTTCCTTTTTAATTGGTTATAATGACTAAACCAGAGATTATAGGATGTTGTTTCTTCCACTTATTCTTCTATGTATCTATTCATGAACTATATGTATATTTTCTATCTGAGTAAAGAAAGAAAGGTAACAAAATTGTAAGCCAGTCAAGTAGTTTCAGAGAACTTTGCAGTTATAGAAAGGATTCATTATGGTGATAGGTAAAAATGTGGTACTATGAAGTTCAGTTAGTGGTCAGACTCCATGGACAAAAAGAATGAATTTCAAGAGGAAATGTTGATGTGTTTCATAAGTCAATGTCCTCAGAGAGTGAGCTAGGCCACCCTACTGACTACTAAAGTATTGAAGTCTAGGACTTGTTGTCATCTCAGAAACTAATATCTAGGTAAGTTTGCAAATAACAACTGATAGGAAAAAATGAATTATAATCACTGACAGGATAACTGATAAGATGGCTCTGGAAATGCAAATCTAACAAGTTGCTTATATAAACATGTTCTAGTTTGCTTTCTATTGTTGTGATGAACACCATGAACAGAAGCAACTTCGCAGGCAGGAAATGGTTTGTTTCATCTTACTCCTTAGAGTCTGTCATGAAGGGAGGCCAGGGCAGAAACTCAAGGCAGGAACGTGGAAGCAGGAACTGAATCAGAGGCCTTGGTGGGACACTGCTTACTGGCTTATTTCCCATGGCTTGCTCATTTTGCTTTCCTATATAGCACCCAGGGTGGTCCTAAAGAGGAGGGTCCTTTACATCAGTAATCAGGTAAGAAAATGCCCCACACACTGCCTGTATACAGTCTGATGGAGTCATTCCTTCAGTTGAAGTTCTCTCTTTCCAGATGATTCTAGCTTGTGTCAAGTTGACAAACAAACAAACAAAACAGCAAAATAGCATGGCATATCTGTGGGAACTTTGTAGGATTAAAATCATTCTGCTAGTAAAATACAGTGAATTTTATCAGCAACCTAGACAAATGATCAGTCGCGTTTAAATCAATCTGGGACAAGAAACTATACAGCACTCTTAATTGGTTATTTACACAGATCTGAATTGGTCAGGATGTTTGTAATCTCAAGAATCTTTATGGATTGGATGTGAAATGTCCCACCAGGGCTCTTTGTGTTTGAACACTCGGTTCCTCTCTCTTTCTCCCAGTTGGTGGCACTGTTTTCAATAGTTGAGAAATCATTAGGAAAGAGTCTGACTGAAGGAAAAGTGGTTCACTGGAGGGTGACTGCCAACATGATGTAACTAGCCCTGCCACAGCTCTCAGCCTCTCTTGCAGGCATGATGGAAGGTACCCTTAAACCAAAAGTACTACAAATCAAGTAACCCCCTTTCAATTCACCTCTTGTCAGCTATTTGATTATAGCAACAAGAAAAGTAATGAATCTATAAAAGAACAATATCAATTCTATTACAACTTTCTTTTATTTTTTGTTTTATTTTATTTGGTTTTTTGAGACAGGGTTTCTCTGTGTATCTCTGCCTGTCCTGGACCTCATTCTATAAACCAGGCTGGCCTCAAACTCACAGAGATCCACCTACTTCTGCCTCCCAAGTGCTGAGGTTAAAGGCATGTACCACCACGCCCAACTAGTATAATTTTCTAATTATATTAAAACAAGTGGTACATTTATACAATGGAATACTACTCAGATATCAGAAAGAAGGAAATAATGCAATTTGCAGTCAAATAGATGGAACTAGAAAAGCTCAACCTGAGTGAGCTAACCCAGACCCAGAAAGATGCACATGGCATCTATTCACTTATAACTGGATTTTAGCCATGTAGTACAGAATACGACCCTACAACCAACAGACCAAATGGAACAGGAAGATAGACTTTGTTACTTGTTAGTGGCTTACTTTGCCCTAGGGGACCTGCCATGTTGGCCCCCAGTTCAAGGGGAAGCTCTTAGCCCTCATATGACTGCTGAACTGATGGGGGGCTGATATGTAGGGGAACCTCACTCCGGAGGAGTAGGATAGGTGGGAGAAAGGGGAAAGGGGGAGAGGATGGGACCAGGAGGGGTGAAAAGAGGGTACTGTAATGGAGATGTCACTAGAAGTAGTAAATAAACATAAAAAAGAAACAAGTATAGGCCTAGCCCTCCAGATGTATTGAAAAACATGTTGACACAAATATATTAAATCAGAATATTGATAATTTTGAAGGTTCAGTGGAGTATAAAATATAGGAAACATTAGATAATGGTTCTATCTAATCTTTATTTATAGAATTCTAATTTTTCAGTTACATTAAAATTCCAGCAACAATCTTAATATTCTATGAGTTTATTTGGATGCATTTAGAATATATTTTAAACGTTCAATTTGATGTTGTATACTTTGTTGGATGTGTGTATTTTGGAAAACATTTGATGAAATATGGATGAAAGTATTTCTTCTTCTCGTTTAAATAATATCCTCAAAGACAGCAGTTTAAACAGCTCACAGAGGATCAGTGCTTTGTCCTACATCACATGGCTAATCGTTGGTCAAACACTCAAACCTTATTCTATATGAGTTCAAAGACTGTGTTCATATCTACTGTAGTCCAATTCTTTGAAGATATTTTTTGGAGTATCTTTTTCTTTCCTCTTCTTCCTCCTTCATTTGTTTGGTGTTTGTTTGGTGTTTGTTTGTTGAGATGTGCTCTTCCTATATACCCCAGATAAGCCTTTAATGCAATCCTCCTGTCCTGGCCTTCCAGCGCTGGGGCGGCAAGTGTGTACACTCACTCCTCTTTAGCAGATTTATCCACACATTTAGAGTATTTTTACTTTGCTTAGCAACGAATGACTTGCAGAGCAGATACAACTTTTCAAAAACAGTCCTATGATCTGAATTCAGTCATTATAATCAGAGGCTTGAACCTTGTTATTTCTTTATATAATAAATGGATGTATTGATATTTTTTAATCTAGGGCTTTTAACATTGAAATTTTTTTTTTGAGAAACAGTGTCTTCCCATGGTCTGACTTGGTGCCATAGATCTTTTTTTTTAACATTTATTTATTTTTTTCAAGTTACATCTCAATCATAGTCCCCTCCCTCCATCCCCTCCCAGTCCCACCCTCCTACCCTCTTCCCCCTCAACCTCCTATTTGCTTTTTTTTTTAATTTAAGGTGTATCTTTTCCCACAGAACAGCTCCCTATTTTAGTCTAATAAAAGGCTTTTTTTCTTATTACAATAAATACAATACAAACCAATAAGAATAATTAGGCCACAATTATTAAATTTATAAGGTATAGCATATATTCCCAATATTATAGGTTCTCCTGAAAAACGTGTTTGATTGGGCTTTCAATGATAAAAAATTAATAGGAATGGAATGTGGGTTGCTCTGGGATAGGGCATTCATTTCAGTATACTACTAGCCCTACCCTGTCAACTTCTCTGGTTTCTACCTAGACTCTGTGCACACATAAACATGGTGTTTCTACTGAATACCAGTATCCTGAAACCACCTGCATGACACCATCAAGTTATAGTATGTGTGTAGAAACCATCATCAACTGAGGATTTTAAAAGCATAAAATATAAGGTAGAGATGTGACCTATTTCAGGAGCCTAACTTGTTTGTATAAGTGACCATCCATATTCCTAACTTTCAGATCTAATTCAATTCAACATTGAGTAACAGGAGGAAAAGGTAACAGAGGACAGTGAACAAAGGTGCCAAAGAAGTCAAATGAAATTACATGCCTACTTATCCAACATCTATCTATCCATCCATCCATTTACTCACTATGCTAGTCAGACAGATACTAATACATTCATTGATCCACTTATCTACCCATCACCTATCCTTCTCTCTACTCACCCATCTACCCATTATTCACTCACCCATTTAACTAACTAATCACTTCTTCATCTACTTATCTTCTCACCCACCTACTCATCTAATCACACACCCATCTGCCCACCCATCAGTCTATCCATCCATTTACAAAAGTCCTCTGCCAACCATATGGATTCCTTTATATCTCCTTGTTGAGGTTATCTCCTGTAGTGAGAGGTTTGAATGAAAATGGCCCCCATAGGTGCAAATATTTGAATATTTGGGCCTCAGTTGGTGGAACTATTTGGGAAGTATTTGGAACTACAGCCTTGATGGAGAAAGTGTGATAATGGTTGGGGGGGGTGAGCTTTGAGATTTGAAAATATCACATCACTCACAGATACTGCTGTCCCCTATCCCTTGACTCATGATTGTGGAACAGATATAAATTCTTAGCTACTGCACAGGCACTATGTTGGACTGCCTGCCCCCATGTTCCCTGCCATGATGACCAATGACTCTAATCCCCTAGAACTGTGCCTTGAAATAAACTCTTCTATAAGTTGCCTTGGTCATGGTGTTTTTGTCACAATAGAAAAGTAACTAAGACTCCTCATAATTTAACAACCAGTTTTAAACAACCCCTCTGTTTCAAGCACTTTAGAATGTGTAGTGAGCATCTGGCAGTAAACATGGAGAGTCCCACTTCTATCACTATCACAGCTGAAATGGATAATCCAACAATTAATTTATTTAAATTGTAGTGAGGGTGAAAAAGAAAATTATATAGAATGCTGTAAAAGCACCCAACCAGAGGCTGCCTACCCTAAGATTCAAAGCCATTCCCATGCAGATATGCCGGTAATTATAACTTACAGGTCACCATCTTTTCGCAAGCTCTGGTCAGCTTCATCACATTTATTTTCCAAGTAAACTGAAAACAAAACTTAAACTGTGGATTAATCACATTTTCACCTTTTCAGTCAGTGTTTTTACACAGATCAACTACTCAAGCCTTATATTAAAATGATTTAAAAACTGGTGCTATGATTATCCATGTTTGTAGAGGATCCCTCCTACAGGAAGAATGTACATGGAAACTAAGTACTTACCAAAGGTGCAAAACTAAAGTCAAAGTAAAACCCAGGTTTTTCCTTCTTGATTTGAGATACTTGTAACCTTTACTTTAAACTTGAGCTAGTCCTTTGCTGAAGAAGTCAGCCTAAGTATCAAGTAGCTACATATTAAATATGTACACACACACACACACACATATACACACACAAACTCACATGCCACACCAAGTGTCCCCAAAGAAAATATGTCAATATTTATTAGCCAACTTTAACAGTATTATTAAGTTGATCCACCAAGAAGACAAATAGTCTTCTATAATGCTTTTTTTATTAAGGAGAAATACAACTTAGAATATACATGGTATGGTATTCAATCTCAGAAAGCAATTTTTAAGAATTGAGTATCTCTGCTTTACGTTGCAAAATAAGGAACACATGGACACCCCAGAATGCTTATCCAACATAGCTTGCCATGTTAGTATTTAAAATAGGCGAACATGTGCTGAGAGATATAAAGAAATGTAACTATACAGATGATTTATTCCCTGTTTAGCTCAACATTGATCACTCGCTGTAAACACTTTGAAGTAGAAAGAGTCAATGGGAATTTGGATCTTCCAAGAGAAATTGTGCATCAAAATCTTACTGTAGAGAGGTGAGAAAAAGAAAAAGCAAGAGGAAGCAGAAGCTTACAGGATGATAACCTTGGCCAGGGAAAGCCTTTCAGAGTGGGGTGTTCACACATGTAAGACAGATCACCTTTTATGGCTTTGCTTTGAGCAAAAGGAGAATATTTTTTCTCTTTCTTCAAATGTAAGGAAGATTCTTTCTCAGATAACTCAAGAAACAGAAGGATAATGTCTTCCCATGTTTCATTTCAGTACCAACTCATGGATTTTTCTCAGTCTATTGACTTCCATGCCTTTCTAAGCACAGCTTCCTGGGAAGGAGTGTGATGCTTGAACTTGCTAAGGAGAAGGAAGGAAGCCTGGAAGCCTTGGGAAGCATGGAAAGTCTTTCTTCCTCTTTCTTTGAAAGATAAGAAAACCTCCCTGATACTGCTGATACTGGAGTTTCTTCTTAATATTGGGAAATCTGGAGCTATTTAACTGAGATGATATGTCTACACTTCTGCCAAATGTAATGAGCATTTAAGAGGTTTCTCTCTTTTTAAGTAAAAATAATGCAATAAAACTTCTTATTTTTTTTGTTTTGATGTGGTGATATTAAGCATTCTAAATGTTAATTAATTGATCCTGCTTCCTGTCTGTTACTTACATTGTCTCTGATTGGTTAAATAAATGCTGAGGCCTGAGACTGGGCAAAGACAGAGGTAGGCAGGACTAAGGTATGAGAGTTTCTGAAGCAGAGAGGTAGATGAAGTAGAAGAAGCCTCCAAGGGAAGCAGAAAGAACAGGAAGGAGGACACACACCGTGGGTTAGAGAAAAGAACGTCATTCCATGTGGCCTGGAACATCAGCCTAGCAAGGAGCACAGCAGTCCAAGGGATGTATGTATATATGGGGTCATATTTGGGGAGTAGAACTATGAGCTAGTTTAGATGGGCTAAGATTGCACAATTCAGGCCAAAGCTTGTCAAAATCCTTTAGGTGGCTCTGTGTGCTCATTTATAATGGTGGGTTAATCCTTAACCTACCAAGCAATTAAATATAATTTAAATACTAAGTAATAATTTAATTAGCCATTATTCTACATTGTTTGTTCATTTTTTATTGTTCTTTCATATTGTGCAGAAAGGGAGAATAGTGTTTTCAAGTACTGTGAAACGGTATGCGGTATCAGATGCTGCAGAGAGATATTTCTGAAGTAAATTTAATTATAAATCAGCCTGAGCTTTCAAAAGGATAGGTTATATACCTGATTGTGGAATAATACCACATTAATGACATAGTAAGTCATTATTATAAACAAGAACAATGCTGTTCTTTGGAGTACATAATAAGTTCCTGCTGCTCTTCACACATGCTATGTTGAAGAGAAGGATTCTTGACTAAGAAGAAGAGGATCATAAAGAAAGTCTTGTAAAAGCTCATGTCTTCATTCATTCATTCTGCAAGTATTTGCCAAAGCCTATGAGAGCAGGGCCCTCTGTTTCTAAGAATACCTATGGTGAATGATATAAAATTCACCTCTCCTGAGGCAGATGTCCTATTATGGAAAAACATGATAAAAAATATTCAATAGAATTTCAAGAAGGGGCACCTTCTCAGATTAGAACAAAACCAATGGGATGGACATATATAGTAGAATGCTATTCAGCTATAAAGAAAATAAGGAAATCATGAACTTTGCAGATAAATGATGGAACTAGAAAATACTATAAAACGTTAAGGTAATTCAGATCCAGAAAGACTTCTCTTCTATGTGGTTCCTAGATCCAAAGCTTTAGATATAATATATAACCTAAAGCATCCAAAGAATCCAATGAAGTTGAAAGGGACCATGAGGAGATAGAGTGAGAAGGAGCTCTAGAAAGGTGTAAGTATGAGACAGGTGCTATGATGGGGATGATGGGAAATGAAAGGGGGGCTTAGTAGGGAGATGGCAGGAAAGATAATACAAGAAGAGACTGAAGAAGGAAAGATAAAATGAAAAGAATGCTTGAAAAATATATAGGGAGACATTATTTTATAAGCTTATTTTAAAATATTATATATGCGTATATGTATATAGATGTGTCTGTGACTGTGTGTACATATACATGTGTGTTTGTATGTGTGTGTGTTTTAATAGAGTAGAATAATGATAATCCCTCCAAGAGCCATGTACTGCCTAAGTGCCCCTCAAGTTGTTGGTCAGAGGAATACAGAAGTGTCTCCAAATAATACAGGGTATTGCTGTTGCTCTGGCTTGCCTTCCAGAACATGAAGGTAAGCCCCTATTGCTGAAGACACCACACACCTCTGACACAGAACTAGGAGGAATCGAGCTGGAACTAGCCTTAAAGCTTCCTTCCTAAGATACAGGGAACTGAGACAGTATTGAAAAGTGCTGTGCAAGCTGCCCAAGAGGGGAGTAATCAGCAGTCCTACACAGTTGTAAGGCCTATAAACCACAATAGTGACTAGACCAACAAGATATCTGCAATGATGAAAGAGTGGCACTTTTATCTTATGGATAGCCAATGGCTATCTAACGGAATAAGACCCACTTATAATAGAATGGAATTCATGACTGGTACTATAAACCTAATCCAACCACCTAGGGCTGGAGAAGTCATAAACCTAAGAGAATCTACTACTGCTGCTCTCCTAATCCAATATAATTTCTAAATGCATTCTTAATATTTATCTTTATACTCACAGAGAACTGTAACTCTCACCCCTCATCAACGAGGCTTCTTTTGGCCACAGATGGAGATTATTACAAAGATCCACAAGTGGTCAAAATGCAGAGAATATGGACATATGGGGTGCCCAACACCAACTGATATATATGCAATACAACCCTTATGCCTAAGGTTCAAGGAAAACCACAGAAGGAGGGGTGAAAAATTGTATAAGCCACAGGCCCAGGACACCTATTTTAAGTAGTGTCCCCTAAGTAGTGTCCAGGGAAAATGTACCCATAAAATCCCAACAATGTTGCTGCTGCCATAATGACATCACCA
Organism: Lophiomys imhausi; assembly: GCA_907164525.1. NCBI lineage: Eukaryota > Metazoa > Chordata > Mammalia > Rodentia > Muridae > Lophiomys > Lophiomys imhausi. The sequence goes on from CAJQZJ010032121.1 coordinate 73,233, forward strand.
ATCGACATAACAATGTGGATAATGTAAATTCCACATGGTATCATCCTTAGATGAAGATCTACATGTGATCAGTGGAGAGAGGGAAAATATGCTTCCTTGGGGAACAAGCTTCTGCATGGGATAATACCCAAGTTGTCAGCCTTCGACCTGTGTACGTATGAACAATGTTTAAAGACTCAGTATGGGTTAGATAATATATTTATATATAAGTGTACATGTATGCATGTGTATGTGTGCAGCAATAATAACTGAAGAGGAGAATTTGGTTAAATTTGAATTTGGGACGAAGAACACAGCAGAAATCTGAAAGGTGTGTGAAGGACAGAAATACTAAAGATACAATGCTGGTGTATGAAATTCTCAAAATGATTTAAATTAAAAAGAAATTTCTATGAGGGTTATATTGATCATACATATAAAAATATAAAATCAACTCAAAGCATGACATAGGGTAAGCAAGCAATCCATGGGATGTGATACTACTATGGTAGTCAACAAAACAATGACTAATGCCTTCAAAACAAAGCAAAGAAGCCTTTTCATTTTTTCCAGTGCCCCTTGATTGTTCAGGCGAACTCACCTGATTATTGCAAATTATTTTCTTTGGGCTGGTAAATGGTACCTGTCATATTGTAGATGGTTCACTAACTATTTTTATTTTAAAAATAATAAAATCTATTTACAGCTATTCAGATAAGCAGGGGGAGAAAAAAACATCCACTACAAACTAATGCAACTCATTGAGTGCTTGGCACAAATCACTTCCAATTTCCGGTATGGATTTCCAGAGGTTGGGAATCACATGTAGACATGAGAGGAAAGATGCTGAGGTAGAGAGTGGGTGTATTTATATGGATGTCTGAATGACTGTTTCTTGAATATAAACATAAAAATAAACTTTGACTCCTTCATGAGTTAACTATCTCTAGATCTGGCAAGTTCTTAAAATGTAGACTTGAAATGTATTTCAGTCAATCCTTATTTAGAAACACAAAAGAAAAGTTTTAAGCTTTGCAGGGAAACAATGCACAAAAGAGAAGATTAGCCATTTGGTGACCAAAGGCTCAGCCATGCCAGGAATGTAGATTGAACATCACAGACACAGGACTATTCGGATAGACAGAGTTCCTAAGATGTATCTCTACCATTTGATCCATGGAGTGACAGGTGTTTTGGGAAATAGGATCTGGGCTTTGGCTCAGATTTCATCTTCTGTCAAAATAGGAAGAAAGGACTGGAAAATCACCACTGTCCTGACATTTTCCATTAACCTCTGGCATGGAACAACGTGCTTTCATCTGCCCACAACGGCTGCTCAGCCTGCAACCTTCCTGTTATCTTCATTTGCAGACTACAAAATTACCCTGGACTCTGACAATGAACCAGGAGCAAATATTGCTGCAACCAGAAGCTCACCAGGGACTGAGATGCCTCTTGTGCTCACAGAGGAGGGCTGCAGACAAATATTTGTCACGATTCATGCACATCACATTGCCTAGGCTTTTTAAATGACTGCTAGTACATATAGGGAATCTTATGGAGCTGAATAACCATTCAGGTGTAAGAGTATAAGAGAGTGAGCAATAATGGGACCTCATGAAACTGAAAAGCTTCTGTGAGGCAAAGGACACTGTCATTAGAACAAAATGGCAACCTACAGACTGGGAAAAGATCTTTACCTATCCCACATCTGGCAGAGAGCTAATATTCATAATTTATTAAGAACTCAAGAAATTAAACAACAAGAAACAAAATAACCTAATCAGAAAATGGGGAACAAAGCTAAACCAAGAATTCACAAAAAAAAAAAAAATGGAATCTCTAATGGCCAAGAGACACTTGAAGAAAAGCTCAATATCCTTAATAATCACAGAAATACAACTCATACTACCCTTAGATTCCATCTCACACATGTCAGAATGGCTAAGATCAAAAACTCAAATGACAGCACATACTGGCCAGGCTATGGAGAAATTGCTTGTGAGAGTGCAAGCTTGTACAACCACTATGGAGGTCAGTCTAGCAATATCTTAGAAAAATTGGAATAGCTCTACCTTAAGACCTGGGTATACATCCAAATGATTCCTCACTAAACCAACTCTGTTTATAGTAGTTTTATTTGTAATAGCTAGAAACTTAAAACAACCCAGATGTCCCTCAACCAACCAATGGATTTTAAAAAAAAGGTACATTTACACAGTGGAATACTACTCAGCTATCAGAAACAAGAAAATCATGAAATTTGCAGCCAAATGGTGGAACTAGAGAAGTTCATCCTGAGTGAGTTAACCCAGACCCAGAAAGATGCACATGGCATCTATTCACTTCCATTTGGATTTTACCCATGTAGTACAGAATCAGTATCCTACAATCAACATTCCGAAAGGAATAGAAACATAGATTTGTTACCTGTTAATGGGGCACTTTGCCCTAGGGGAGCTCCCATGTAGGTCCCCAATGCAAGAGAAAGATCTTAACACTCATATGACTGCTGAACTGATGGGGGCTGATATGTAGGGCACCCTACTCCAGAGGAGTAGGATAAGTAGGAGAAGGGAGAGAGTGTGGGAGGGAGATAAGGTGGGCCAGGAGGGGTGGAGGGAGGGAACTGTGCTGGAGATGTAACTTGAAGTAATAAATAAACATCAAAAAAAAAAGTTTGGAAGTTATCATTACATGCCTCAGCTAGGAATCTAGTGTGTTTTGGTTATGAGTAACAACTCAAAAAGCATCCAGAAAAGAGGTGGAAGAAAAGGATGGTACCAACTTCTTCATTAATGATAGAAATCCCAAATTGGTGTATACTCTTTTACTTGGTTGTGTACTGATAACCATTTTCAGCACAGTTTCACAGTCATTGATCATAGACTTAGCACAAATGAAGGAAAGCATGTAAGTTTTTATAGAAGGGCACAATATGATTACAAACTCTTCCCCTGCAGGGAATACAAACAAAATATTTTTACAGTTAGGAACACTGTAAATTTCCAACTAGATTCTGGCCCACATGACACTGTTCAACAAACCATGCAGTCCATAAAGGGAAATATTATCACAAAAAAGCAGAGGTGAAGCCTTGAAATGTCAGGAGGATTTGCAGGGGGGAGTAGATTTCTAAATGGCAACATTTTTTTTTTTACTATTGACGCTCATCTTAAGAAAGAAAATCATAAACAGGAATACATTCTTCTTCCCAAGGTGATGATGGATAATCAGGCAGAAAGTGAAAACATGGTCTCCCATAATGATATCACAAGTCAAAACATTTGAAAAGGTTACAAAAATGTGCTTTCTATGATACTCTGTGACTTTGAATTCCTTTATGAGGAAAACAAGTGTTCACAGTGTCTACTCTATTCTTATTTTACAATTATCAAAGAGGAGGTGGTGGTACCGAGAAGCATCAGGCGTAGGATGAACAAAGAAAATAGAGATGGTTGAAATTGAATGGCAAAAAGTTGTTCAAGAGTCAAATAATGTAGGCATCTTGTCTTTAGAGTAAGCCAATATTGTAAAGAAAGTTGAGCCTATCCATATTTCAATACACACACTGTGATCTACTTAAAAGTACACAAAGCCTGGCATGCAGCAAGGAACTCACTGTGAAACCAAGGTCTTTTAGCTTTGTGCACAAGCTATTGTCTTGCTGATCTTTGCCGCCTGTGTTTTCAGTTGTTCAAATCAATTCTGCTTGCATAAACTGACTATTATATTCCCAGTCCACTAGAATGCTGTTTATGCTGGTTCATGAACAAGTATATTTTCCTACCAAAATAATGAATTTTAAGATGTAAAAAAACAAACAAACAAACAAACAAGCAAAAACCTCAACCAATCTTCCTACCAAGATTCCTACGAGTAGCACTCTTGTTTGTCTATATCGTCTGGCACATTCTGTAATCTCGTTTTTAGATATAGCACACAATGAGCCTTCTGCTGCCTAATGCTTTTTTTCCTGGCACTTCTGATGTGCTCTGGACTCAGTTTATCTTACTACTTCTTTTTAGAACTACCCAACAGTCCTCCATTTTGTCCCTAGCAAGAGTATGTACATTGAGAAGGAAGGGAAAGGAATCTGACAGAGAATTCGCTGTCAGAAGATGTCAAGAAGAAAACACATGGAGAGTTGAAGAAAGGGCTGTTAATTCTACTACAACATGCACAAAGCACTTTGTAACCTGGGCTAGTTGATCCCTGCAGTAGCAGATGGGCCTGTATCCAGTATCCCAGTGCTTCCAATGCCCTGTTAGGATCTCTGCACTCCCATGAGTCATGTTTCACCTTCAGTTGTTGGCTACCTCAAATGAGTAAATCCAAGATGAAAGCACTGAGACTTCTAAAGGAAGAGTGTCTATTACACTCAAGGAACATGCAGGAAATACATTCTTTTTCTAAACACTCATCAAAGAATTATGTTTTCAAGTAAATATTTTTAAATTTTTCAACAAATATCCTATGATTATATTCCATTTCATAATTAAATCTTTTATATAGTTATCTATTAAGATAAGTTCACAATTTAAGCCAAACAATGCCTGAATTTTGTTTTCTCTTGTATTCTTACCATGTTTAATTAATGAGAATTTCAGTAATAAATAAAATTTAAATGATAGAATGACCAATTAGAGCCAAGGGATACAATGATTTTTTTTTAAATCCACAAAGATCACTTAACATTCTAAGACTTAAAAAAATGCTTCTGAAATCATGTTTATGTTCAAAAGTGAAGAAGTATGAGTACATTGACTATTGGATAGGTCAGTCCTCTGCCCTGTATATTAACAGGAGCTGAAGGGGCTCTGTCAATTTTGATCAATGACTTTAGAAGTTTTCAGAATTTTCACTTCTCTCTTTTCATATTACTTCATAAGTATGTTCTACGAGGAATTTTTTCCTTTTAATAAAACATGTATATACTGTGAGAGAATACAAAAACATTAAGAAAAAAAATGAATGACATTTAGTGGCCATTTATTCCAATCCAACACCTCCTCTAAGCTCTTTTTCTGAGCATGCAATTCACTCTAATGAAAATCTCTATAGCTTTATTATTATGATGATCCTTTTGCAAAATAATAAAGACAGATTTTAATATTTTTCTTCCTTCTTTAGGGGGAGTGGAGGTAAAAACTATTTTTCTTGAAGTGTGTTTTTAATTAGCTTACAAACTAGTGGAGGGTTCATGAAGATGCTTTGTATACCCTTAGTTTGTTTTGTGTTTAACCCGTCCTCCTCCTTGCTGCTATTCCCTGTGGAATATCCCTTCATAAATGTTTAGCTACAAGTATCCTCCTGTTTTCTCATATCCCATATGGTCTACTATCACCTTGTATTATACATCTTTAATTTGATTCCAAGATCATAGGTTCCTAAGAAGCTTCTTTATACAAACTTCATCTTAGTTAAGTCATCTCTGGACTCTTATTTCCTCATTTGTAGCATCAAACTTCCTCCTTGAATATTTTCACCCCCAGTATTCTCCACTTCTATTTTTATTTTATTATAAACTATTTTCCAATGTCACCCCTCCCAAAGTGCATCAATTCCCTGACAATATTTGGTATATTCTATGTTAAGTCACAAAAGATTTTAAACTAGGACTATCCTATAAGATAAAACACATAGTGTTTCTAAAGACAGGTTATTTTTTAAGAGTTATCTCACTTCATCCAGCTAGGCAATAAGTCCAGAATCTGATTCTGGAACTTGTATTCCTTTTTTTTTTTAACTTCAGATCACATCTCCATCACAGTGCCTCCTTTCCACCCCTCCCGGTCCCTCCCAACTACCGTCTACCCCTATCCCTTCCATCCCACTCCTCTGGAGTGGACTGTCCCTGAATATGAGACCCCCTACCCCAGTTCAGCAGTCATTTGAGGGCCAAGAGTCTCCTCATATACTGGGGGCCTACAAGGGAGTCACTAGGGTAAAGTGTCTCATTGATAGGTAACAAAGTCTATGCTCATGTTCCCTTTGGTGCATTGGCTGTAGTATAGTTATCCTGTCTATATGGCTAAAATTCAATTAAAAGTGAATAAATGCCATGTGCATCCTTCTGTGTCTGGGTTACCTCACTCAGGATGAGCTTCTCTAGTTCCATCCATTTGGCTGCAAATTGCATGATTTCATTGTTTCTGATGGCTGAGTACTATTCCATTGTGTAGATGTACCACAGTTTTGTTTGTTTGTTTGTTTAATCCATTCCTCAGTTAAGGGACATCTGAGTTGTTTACAGTTTCTAGCTATTACAAATAAGGCTGCTGTAAACATAGATGAGGAAACGTCCTTGTGGTTTGGTGAGGAATCATTTGGATGTATACCCAGAAGTGGTATGGCTGGGTCTTGAGGTAGAGCTATTCCAAGTTTTCTAAGATATTGCAAGACTGATTTCCATAGTGGTTGTATAATAAGCTTGTAATCCCAACAGCAATGGAGGAGTGTTCCCCTTTCTCCACAACCTTGCTAACATGTGCTGTCATTTGAGTTTTTGATCTTACCCATTCTGACAGGTTGTTTTCCTAGTATACAAACTTCTCTGAATTACCCAAAGTGTACCTAATCTGACCCAATCTATCACTTCTATGGTGGTTTAAATAAAAAGTATCCCTCTTTTGCTTGGATAGTTGGACACTTGGTCCCCAGTTTTCAGTGCTGTTTGGGAAGGGTTAGGAAGTATGGCTTTGCTGGCAAAGTACTGGGGCTGAGGTTTGAGAGTCTAAATCCTCCAGCTACTTCCAGTTTTTTGTCTCTGCTTCACTCTTGGACTTGAACATGTGGGCTATCATCTTCTTGGCCCTGTCTCCAAGCCTGCTGCTTACTGTCATTTTTCCCACCACAATGGACTTAACCCTCTAGAATCATAAACCCAAATAAACTCTTTCTTCTGTAATTCTCTTGGCAATGATGTTCTATCACAACAACAGAAAAGGAAGTAACTAATTCAGCTCCATTGTTTTTCCATCAGCCTTGATTGAACATTAAGAAGCAAACACTAGATAGAAATTATCTGAGATGCTAACTTTCCAATTTGGCACAGAATAAAGGCTGCTGAGGCCATAAGGCCATTTCTATATTACTCTGCCTATCCTCATGATTCTTCTCTTTATAAGTCCTAATAAGTTGAATGCTATTTCACTTCAGATAGACTTATATACTGAGTGTCCATTTCTGAGATCAGCTTAGAATTCAGTGCTTTTGAGTATAGTCAAAGTGGTGTTCAATGGACTGCACTGACATTCACCTTGAGAGGATTAAAGCATCAATAAAAATCAAATAGGAGGGAATTCTCTACCATCAATCCTTTTCCATCTTCTCTCTCTCTCTCTCTCTTTCTCTCTCTCTCTCTCTCTCTCTCTCTCTCTCTCCCTCCCTCTCTCTCTCTCTCTTTCCATTTGGCTTTCTCTTAGTCATTTTTGTGATGCTTTAACATACCACCACAGATGTGGTTTATGATGAACAGAAATTTATTTATTTTTTATTTCTGGAGGTTGGTAACTCCAGGAATAAAAAATAGGCTCATGTATTTGTACACAATTAGTCCTCAGTTGGCGGTGCTCTTTGCAGAAGTCATGGAACCTTTTGTGGTAGACCCTCGCTGGAGGAAGCACATCACTGGTGGCAGACTTTGGGGGTTTAATAACCTCACCCTGCTTCCTGCTTCATCTCTTTCTGTTTTCTGTGTGTGAATGTAAAATCATTCCAGCTCCTGCCTTCCCCCTCCATGATGGACTTTCAATTCCTCTGGAGCCATAAACCAAAATAAAAACTTCATTAAGTTGCTTTCAGACATTGAATTTTATCATGACAACAGGGAAGTCACCAATACACATCAATTCAAAGTGGAGCACTCATTTTATGTAGATGCTACCCAACACTGTCATGTTGAAGATTAAGTTTCAACACATGCTTTTTTGGTGGACTCACTCAGACCACATCAGGTTTCATTCACAGACTCTACTCTGAACAATTTGGAATCCATAAATCCCACCCATCTCCCATAGATATTATGTGTCACCCTTATTTTCATGGTAATCAAGAAACTCAAGTGGTTGTTAGAGGCTCTACGCATGTTTGTAATAAACTCTTCTTTGGTTTTTTTGTTCTTACTCATTAGATTGTTTATGATAGTGGAGTTACAGAGTCAGAAGAAAGCCAGAGATAGCACCTGGTAAAACCCAACTCTTTTAATGAGGAATAAACCCTAAGGGAGTTTAGACTATTCATCTCAGATCACACATGTAGTAAAGGAGTAGGGAAAACAAGTGGCTAAAGTTTCTTTTCCTGACTTTACACTTCTAACTTTAAACAAAAGTATTCAGCTCAAGAGAGAGGATACAGAAGTACCTGGCTACTCTATTAGCCAACTTAATCAAGTTAGCTATTGATACAGCCTGAAAATATAAGAGGCTACCAAGAATGCATTAAAACTATAAGGATATCAAATATATATAAGAATTTCAGTAAGATAAGAAATAAAAATTCCAATTTACAAAAAAAATGGAATCAGATATATAGGATGATAAATTTCAGCCAGAAACAAGAGGGCAGTATATAATGTATCAAACTCATTCAAACTATAGCAGTCAAAGATAAAAAAAAAATGATATGTGAACATTTAGATACAGAATACTTTTTTTTCTGTTAGATGCCAATTTACTAAAACTGCTCATCTAATTATTTTCTTAATAATTCCATTATTAGCTCTCTGAAGAGCGAGCACAACCGGGGGCAGCAAGATGGCAGTGACAAGGTCAGACACATTCTGATTGTCAGGAAGGCCAACTGGACCACCGCAGAGATATACTCCTACTGAATGGCAGTTTGTGAGGCACAAGCCTATCTGGGTTTGCCCAGAAAAGCCAGGGATAATAAAGAACTATGTACTGGAAATATAGACACTGGAAGAATGGAGATGCCAGACACAGGACACTGAGCACTTCCCACCAGGAGAGTGCACTCCTCCACAGTGGAAGGGATGGTAGATCAGATCTTTTCAGGATGTCAGTTGGTGGTTTCAACCTCCAAACAGGCCCTTCTCAGTTTTCTGAGTCTGCAGCATCTGTGCAGGCGTTCTGACACCCAGGAGAAGACCAGCAGAGCCACTACAGTAAGACTGAGGGCTATTCTCCCTAGGATTTGTAGTATGGTGGCATCTGGCTGGCCAGTAACTGGGGGATCGAGCTAGCAGGCATTAAGCTTCCCTGAGCCCAAGTGTGCTGTGGACAGGATATAGACTACATATTGGAACTCCTTAACCCCCCCCCACTCCCCTCTTGCCTTGCTCCTCAGCTGGACTCTCCACCGTGCACTCAGGGTACAGCCTCTACATCTCAGCCTAGAGCAGTGAAGCAGTTCTGGACCACTGTGTGCAGTTGGAGAAATCAAGCTCCACAGGTTCGCAGAGCTTTAGTCCGAGAGGCACAGGCTAGCTCTGAGACTCTCTGAGAGTAGACTGAGAAGACCATGGCCACAGCCCTGACACCCTAGCTACAGGGGGACTGTTGGAAACTCCTGCTGACTTAGACAGGCTTCCCTGGAACACAGCTATTCAGGCAGGGAAATGGCAGGTGAGATTCACTGAGTCCAAGAACTGTAGATGCCTTGTGAACTCCATATTGGAACTACCTGCTGTTATCCACTTTGGCAGGGCTCTATATTTGATATAGTTCTCAGTCTGAGCCAGTAAAGCAGTTCTGGACTATTGAGTGCTTCCAGAGCAAGGGGACTGCACCAAATCACAGAGCTTCTGACAGAGAGGCACAGGGTGATCCTCAGAGAGTAGCTTGGGAGAACCACAACCACAGTCCTGACACCCTAGTTACAGGGAAACTGCCAAAAGCCACACCAGCTCAGGCAAGCTAGACTGGAGCACAGTGATTCTGGTCAGGAAAAGGTAGCTGAGCTTACCCAAATCCAAGCACTGTGAACAGGGTGTGAACTCTATATCAGAACTCCCTGCCAGCACCTGCCTTGCCCTTCAGCTGAATACCCAGGCTACAACATAGAGAGCTTCAACTCTGGAACTTTGAAACAACCCAGGACTATTGCTCACTACCTGGGTGACTTGGGCTGTACTAGATAACAGTGCTTCTGGCTATAAGGTGCACATTGAATCTGAGAATTCCCCTGAGAGCAGCTTAGGAGGACCATGATCACAGTCCTGGCAACACAGGGTAACAGCAGCTCTAGGATACAGTCTGTGGCCTGCCAACCCCCACTGACATTTCTAAGAAGACCAGCAGGATCTCTGGAAACTGCAGGGAGGAATAACACACCCCATCACAACTTCTGATCTGAGTTCCCAATTAGGACACAACAGGAAGGGGTGAGCTCTGGGAGATACATTGAGAACCAACCCCCACACAAGGCCCCATCCAACCTGTGGAGAACTACAGATCACCAAATTATACTTCTTGCACAACAAAGCTACCTCCTTGGCACCAAGTACAGAGGGCACCAGGAACAAAAAGCTAAGAACGATCAGATGGGTAAAGGCCAGCAAAAGAACAGGGAAATATGACTCCAACAAAATTCACCTATGCTAGTACAGCAAGCTCTGACCATCCCACCACAGCTGAAACACATGAAAATGATGACAAATCTATACTTTAGAAAATGATAGAGGCCTTACAAGAAGAAAATAAATCCCTGAAAGAATTTAAAGAATCCACAACTTTACAAATGAAAGCAATGGAGACTACCATTAGAGACCTCCAAGCTAACTCAGTCAAGCATGAATGGGAAAGAGACAAGGCTATAAAAGATTGGAAGGATTTGCAGACAAAGACAACCAAATTGGAGTAGGAAATGTATAAAACTGTTCAAGACTTGATTCTGGAAATGGAAGCAATAAAGAAAGCACAAGCAGAGACAATCCTGGAGGTGGAAAACAAAGGAAAGAGAACAGGAACTATAGACGTGAGAATCACAAATAGGATACAAGAGATGGAAGACAGAATTTCAGGAGTGGAAGATTTGATTAAAGAAATCAGTATAACAACCAAAGAAAATAAGAAGTCTAAAAATGTTCTCACCCACAGCATCTAAGAAATCAAGGACTCAATGAAAAGACAGAACCTAAGAATTATAGATATAGTCGAAAGGTAATACTCCCAACTCCAAGGTCCAGGAAACATCTTTAACAAAATCATAGAAGAAAACTTCCCAAACTTACAGAAAGAGATGCTGGTAAAATTTCAAGAGGCATACAGAACAACAAACAGATTAGACCAGAAAACAAATTCCTCTTGTCACATAATAATTGAAACTCCAAATGTACGGAACAAAGAAAGAATATTAAAAGTTGTAAGAGAAAAAGGTCAACTTAACGTATAATGGCAGACCCATCAGAATTACACCTGACTTCAGAAACTTTAAAAGCAAGAAGGGTCTGGGCAGACGTCGTAGAAGTCCTGAGAGACCATAGATGCCAGCCCAGACTATTATACCCAACAAAACTTTCTATCAATATAGACAGAGAAAACAAAATATTCTACAACAAAGCCAAATTTAAACAGTATCTATCCACAAATCCAGCTCTACAGAAGATCCTAGAAGGAAAATTCCAACCAAAAAAAGATAACTACACCCAAGAAAACAAAGGAAGCAAAATCCCCTGCTGCAGCTAAACCAAAAGAAACACACAAACACCACCTACATCAAAATTACAGGAAATAACAATTTACGGTCATTAATATCCTTCAACATCAATGGACTCAACTCTCCAACAAAAAGGCACAGGATTACAGAATGGATCCATGAAAAAGACCCATTAATTTGCTTCATACAAGAAATATATCTCATTAACAAAGATAAACTCTACCTCAGAATAAAGGACTGGGAAAAGGTTTTCTAAGCAAACAGTCCCAAGAAGAAAGCTGAAGTAACCATCCTAATATCAAATAAAATAGGCTTTCAACTGAAATTAATCAAAAAAGATAGGGAAGGTCACTACATACTTATTAAAGGAAAAAATAATCAAGATATATCAGTACTGAATATCTATGCCCCAAATACAAGGGCACCCACATTTGTAAAAGAAACTCTTCTAAAGCTTAAACCACACATTCATCCCCACAAATTAATAGTGGGAGATTTCAACACTCCATTCACACCAATGGACAGGTCATAGAGACAGAAACCAAACAGAGAAATAATGAGACTATCAAAGGTCAAGAACCAAATGGACCTAACAGATATCTACAGAACATTTCACAACAAACACAAAAGAATATACCTTCTTTTCAGTAACTCATGGAACCTTCTCCAAAACTGACCATATAGTTGGACACAAAGCAAGCCTCAACAGATATGAGAAAATTGAAATAACCCCTTGTATCTTATCAGACCACCATGAGTTAAAGCTGAACTTCAATAACAACAGAAATAACAAAAAGCCTAAACATGGAATCTGAACAACTCTCTACTCAATGAACACTAGGCCAGAGAAAAATAAAGAAGGAAAGCAAAGAATTCTTAAAATCCAACAAAAACAAAGGCACAACATACTCTAGGGGACACAATGAAAGTAATGCTACAAGGAAAGTTCATAGAACTATGTGCCTTCAAAAAGAAAAATTGTGACAGATCATATTAGCAACTTAACAACAGAATTGGAAGAGCTAGAAAAAAAAAAAAAAAGCAAACACTCCCAAGAGGAGCATAAGGCAGGAATTCATCAAACTTATGGCTGAAACCAACAACTTAGAACAAAACAAACAATTCCTTTGAATTGTTGAATCAATGAAACCAAGAGTTGGTTCTTTAAAAAAATCAACAAAATAGACAAACCCTTAGCCAAACTGACAAAAAGGCAGAGGAAAAACACCCAAATCAACAAAATCAAAAATGAAAAGGGAGAAATAACAGACATTGAAAAAATCCAGAGAATCTTTAGGTCTTACTTCAAAAATGTGTACTCCACAAAAATTTTAAACCTAAGCAAAATGGACAATTTTCTTGATAGATTCCACCTACCAAAGTTAAATCAAGATCAGATTAACAAATTAAATAGTCCTACAATCCTTAAGGAAATAGAAACAGTTATTAAAAGTCTCCCAACCAAACAAAGCCTAGGGCCAGATGGTTTCAGCACAGAAATCTGCCAGACCACCAAAGAAGAGCTAATACCAATACTCTTCAAACTCTTCCACAAAATAGAATCAGAAGGAACACTGCCAAACTCATTCCAAGAGGCCACAGTCACCCTGATTCCTGAACCACACAAAGACCCAACAAAGAAAGAGAACTTCAGACCAATTTCTCTCATGAACATAGATGCAAAAATACTTAATCAAATACTGGCAAACTGAATCCAAGAACACATCAAAAGTATCATTCACCATGATCAAGTAGGCTTCATCCCAGGAATGCAGGGGTGTTCAACATACAAAAATCTGTCAACAAAATCCACCATATAAACAAGATGAAAGAAAAAAACCACATGATCATCTCACTAGATGCTGGAAAAGCATTTGGCAAAAATCAAACATCCCTTTATGCTAAATGTCCTGGAGAGAGCTGGTATACAAGGACCATACCTAGAAATAGTAAAGTCAATATACAACAAATCAATAGCTAGCATCAAAAATAAATGGAGAGAAACTTAAAGCATTTCCTCTAAAATCAGGGACAAGGCAAGGCTGCCCACTCTCCCCATATCTCTTCAACATACTCCTTGAAGTTCTAGCTAGAGCAATAAGAGAACTAAAAGAGATCAAGGGACTACAAATCAGAAAGGAAGAAGTCAAATTATCCCTATTTGCAGACGATATGATAGTATACATAGGTGACACCAAAAATTCCACCAGAGAGCTAGCTACTACAACTGATAAACACCTTCAACAACGTGGATGGATAAAAATTCAACTAAAAAAAAAAATCAGAAGCCCTTCTTTATACAAAAGATAAATGGGTTAAGAAAGAAATTACAGAAACAACACCCTTGATAATAGCCACAAACAATATAAAGTACCTGGGGGTAACTCTACCCAAGCAAGTGAAAGAGCTATCTGACAAGAACTTCAAGTCCTTGAAGAAGAAATTGAAGAGGACATCAGAAGATGGAAGCATCTCCCATGCTCATGGATAGGTAGGATCAACATAATAAAAAATGGCCATTCTTCCAAAAGCAATATACATATTCAGTGCAATCCCTATCAAAATACCAATGCAACTCTCTACAGACCTTGATAGAACAATTCTCAACTTCATATGGAATAACAAAAAATCCAGAATAACTAACTCAATCCTATACAATAAAAAATAAATAAATTTAAAAATTTTTAAAAAGCATCTGGAGGTATCATCATCCTAGATTTCAAACTATACTGCAGAACAATAGTAATAGAAACAGCATAGTACTGGTATAGAAACAGAGCAGTTGATCAATGGAAACAAATTGAAGACCCAGAAATAGACCTACACCCTATGGTCACTTCATTTTTTTAAAACTGAAGCTAAAACCATACAGTACAAAAAGGACAGCATCTTCAACAAATGGTGCTGGTCTAATTGGATGTGGACATGTAAAAGAGTGCAAATTGACCCATACTTATCATCTTGGACAAAACCTAAATCCAAGTGGATCAAAGATCTTAACATAAAGCCCAACACACTAATCTAATAAAAGATAAAGTAGGAAAAAGCCTCGAACTCATCACCACAAGTAACAACTTCCTGAAAAGAACACTAAAGTAGCTCAGGCTCTAAGACCAACAATCAATGAATAGGACCTCATGAAACTGAAAAGCTTCTGTAAGGCAAAGGAAATTGTCATTCACACAAAATGGCAACCTACAGACTGGGAAAGGATCTTAACCAACCCCATTTCTGACAGAGTGCTAATGAAGGGAATTAAAATAATTAAGAGACCCCCTAAGTCGGCAGTAGAGCCAGGCCAGCTGCCAGGTCCCAGGAACTTAGCTGACCATAAAAAGGGTGGAACCAAGAATGTAGGTCATGGGTCATGGGCCCCCAGGGTTTCAGGAACTGGCTGACCACAAAGTAGATAACAAAACAAGATTAGATTCATTCCTGAGAAAATCAGATGTAGGATGTTTCCTGCTGACTAACTAATGGGCTGGTACATTCCACCTGTATTTCACCTCCCCCTTGGGTTGTGGTAAACAATGGGCTGGGCTGGTACTTTGCACCCCTATAAAATACTCTAATGTCCCCCAAATCAAGGTTGCGGCTCCTACCCCTGCATGGGATATGAGTGGCGCCCTCAGTGCACTGAGCGCCCCTTCCCCCCCTTCCCCCCTTTCTCCCTTCCCCCCCTTCCCCCCTTCCCCCCTTCCTCCCTGAAATAAACCTCTTGCGATTGCATCAAGATGGTCTCTTGCGAGTTTTGGGGCAGCCGTGATATCCTGAGTGTCGGGTGAGGAACTTCCCTCCTCTGGGTCTTTCCCTAATATCCATAATTTATAAAGAACTAAAGAAACTAAATACCAAGAAACCAAATAATCCAATCAATAAATGGAGAACAGAACTAAACTGAGAATTCACAAAAGAGGAATCTCTAATGGCCAAGACACACTTGAAGTAATGCTCAACATCCTTAATCATCAGCGAAATGCAACTCAAGATGACCCTGAGATTCCATCTCACATCTGCCAGAATGGCTAATATCAAAAACTCAAATGACAACACATGCTGGTGAGGCTATGGAGAAAGGGGAACAGTCCTCCATTGCTGGTGAGAGTGCAAACATGTACAACCACTATGGAAATCAGCCTGGCAATGCTTAGAAAACTTGGAATAGCTCTACCTCAACACCCAGCATACCACTCCTGGGTATACATCCAAATGAATCCTCATCAATCCACAAGGACATCTCATCATCTATGTTCATAGCTTTATAGCAGTTTTATTTGTAATATTTAGAAACTGGAAACAACCCATATGTCCCTCAACCAAAGAATGGATAAAAAAAGCTGTGATACATTTACACAATGGAATACTACTCAGCTATCAGAAACAACAAAATCATGCAATTTGCGGCCAAATGGATGGAACTAGAAAAACTCATCCTGAGTGAGCTAAGCCAGATTCAGAAAGATGCACATGGAATCTATTCACTTATAATTGTATTTTAGCCAGTAGTACAGGATAAGTATCCTACAACCAACACACCAAAAGGAACAAGAATATAGACCTTGTTACCTGTTAGTGGGACACCTTCCCCTAATGGATTTGCTATAAAGGGCCCAGTGCAAGAGGAAGCTCTTAACCCTCATATGACTGTTGAACTGAAAGGGGCTGATAGGTAAGGGCAACCCACTCTGGAGGAGTAGTATAGGTGGGAGAGGGGAGGGATGGGACTGCAAGAAGTGGAGAGAGGGGACTGTGGTATAGATGTAACTTGAAGTAATAAATAAACATAAAAAAATAATTCCATTATTAGAAATGCACCTGTCATTTGTAAGGAGAACCTTATATGCAATACCTCTTTATAATTGTACCCCTCATCCCATTGAATTCTCAACATCAGGATATTTAAAAAAAAAAAAAAGACAAAGTGGTAGACAAGGGTTTGAATCAGGTCTGAATGAATACAAAAATTCTTTTGGCATCTTTGTGTAGACTCTAAGCTACTGAGATAGGAGGACTGAGACAAAGTTTATAGCAATGTTGGTTTTAAAAAATTCTTGACTGTATCCTATAATTGCACAGGGTTTGGGAGATCAGCAATTATTTGAACAAGTCATTGCAAATAAGTACTACTTAATAGATCAATATTAAGTTGGAGGAAGGTCTGCAAGACAATGCCACAAATTTCCATCTGTGTTTGAAAACTCTTGACTATTTTTATCCATATAGCATATTAAAATGTATAATATGTCTGTTAGGGAAGTGGGTCTTTACAACACACACAACAAAAAAGTAAACAATACAGCAGCCAACAAAAAAAGATCAAAAACATATCCACAGGCAGAAATGCTGAGATCAAACTAATCAGAAAATATATATGATGTGTGAATGTGGAAGCTGAAGATATGTGTCAGAGGATAAGAGAAGTAGCTATTCGAACTCCAGTTCTGTGGGAACCAATGTCCACTTCTAGCCTCCAGGGGCATGAGGCACCCATGTGGTACATAGACATACTTGCAGGCAAACCCCTCATTAGCATATTTTTAATTCTTTTTTTTTTATAAGTACTTTATTTTTTTTTCAAGTTACATCTCAGTCGCAAACCCTTCCCTATTCCCCCTTCCTGTCCCACCCTTCCACCCTCTTCCCCCCCCCCAACAGCTTCTCTTTTCATTCCAATAAATGGTTCTTTCTCTTATAACAGTAAATTCTATACAAAACAGCAGAATTAAATATGCCACATTTATGAGAGTTAAATGGCCCAGTATACCTTCCCAATGTCCAGTTCATACATATTTGGCCCCTGACTTTAACCTTCTACCTTCTAACCATTTCCATGAGTTTAAAGTTCTATAAATGACTTAGTTTTCATACTAACTTGCATCACTATTATAACCATCTTCTTAGATCTAGAACGCCCTCTTGATTCCTAAACAACTCAAAATTTTGCTATGAGACTCAAGCTGTCTATTCTTGAACCACCTCAGAGAGCTGAGAAGGATAAATATATCTGATTATATAGGAAGTGCAGGGCCTGCAGCTTCCAATACTAAGAAATGACAAACCAGTGACTACCTGGACAGTTCCCATTTTCTCTCCAAACATTCCAGCTGGGACTCCATTCCCCACAACTCGGTTCTTGAGAGCCCTGAATCCCACTTTCATCATGCCAGCTCCCTTCAAACACTGCAGTAGCTACTTTGAAAGTTCTAGAAACTCCACACCTGAAAACAATCTAAACCAACCTCATGCAACAATTCAGGAGGAAAACATTTGCAACCAAATGGATGGATCTAGAGAAGCTCATCCTGAGTGAGCTAACCCAGACTCAGAAGGATGCACATGGCATCTATTCACTTATAGTAGGATTTTAGCTATATCGTACAGGATATCTGTACTACAACCAACACACCAAAAGGAACATGGACATAAATTTCTTTTTTTTTTTTCATTTCTTTTTCTTTTTCCTTTCCCTCTTTTTTTCTCTTTCTTTTTTCCTCTCTTTTTTTGTTGTTGTTCTTTGTTTTTGTGGGTTTGTGTGTCTGTTGGTTTTTTTTTTAGTCCCCCCCCCCCAGCAAGGAGACACCTTTCACTGGCAGTATTGCCTCGTAGGCCCCCGGTGTATGAAGAGGCCCTCAGCCCTCATATGACTCCTGATCTGTGGTGAGAGACTGGTATGCAGGGACACTCCATCCCAGAGGATCAAGATGGAAGGGTCATGGAGTAGAGCATGGGAGGGTGGGGCTGGGAAGCAGGAAAAGAGGACAATATGTCAAGGATGTAAACTGTATTTTTAATTCTTAAAGAAGTGTGAAAGTGATTCCTACATCCAAGCTTAAATAAACAAATAAATCAGAGAATCCCAAGGTGAGTTCTATTCTTTTTTCTTCAACAAATACTAATGACTTTTATCTTTACACTATCCAAGTTCCAGATCTAGACATAGAATATCTGTGAAGCCACACAGGCAGATGAGACTAAAAGTAGATATAGATAGAACTAGATTAAGGGCTGTAGATTTGAATTGAAAAAAAAACATATTTGGGATCAACTATGCAGACCACTACTGTCTAACGAAAGACATAGAGCAGAGGAAAACAAGTATAAGACAATGGATATGCCAGGAACAAATGGCTTTAGCGTAGGTGGATTTAGGGCCATGAGAACAAAGCAGGCCTCCTGAGTGACTAAAATGGCTATGAGCATCCACAGACAGGATGATGATAATGATGATGATGATGATGATGATGATGATGATGATGATGATGATAAATGTGGGCCTATTCTGATACAATTTTTATAGACATTAATATTTGAATTTCACATAATTTCCACCTGTCAAAATATCATTCTTTTAATTTTTATAACTATTTAAAATTTTAAAAGGGTCCCTCTGTCACACCCCACCCCCTCTCCCCTAAACAGACATCATCTTATTTTCATATAATGCCAAACATGTTGCTGTCCCTGAGACATGATAGTATGATGGTGAAGGTCAGAATTTGGTTATTTTGGGTTTCTGGTCACCAGGGCTGTCTTCAACTCCATTAAAGTGAATACCAATCATTTCTTGACTTCAACTACATGGTCTACATGGTACAATGTGCTTCTTCTATTCAAGGTTCTATGGCACAGTGTAGGCTGAGAACAGAATGCTTGCCAGCAATAGGAAGGTTTCTTGGTTAGGATTACTATTGCTGTGATGAAACACCGTGACCAAATCATCTTGGGAAGAAAAGGGTTTATTTGGCTTACATTTCCACATCATTGTTCGTCATGGAAAGGAAGTCAGGACAGGAATCTGGAGGCAGGAGCTAATACAGAAGCCATGGAGGGGTGCTGTTCACTGGCTTGCTCATTTTCATTATAGATTTGCATTAGAGTGATCACTTATAACCACATGACAGAGTCAATACTATGCTGTCTTGAAATTTCCTCTGCCAATGCCTCTAATCTAAATTCTTCAACAGCCTTAGGCAGATTTTTTTTTTTTTTTTTTTTTTTTTGGAGTCGGGGAGTCAGGGGAACAAGGGCAGAAAGCAGCCATATTCTTTGCCAACATATCATAAGAACAATCTCTAGGCCACTTAATATTCTTCTCTGAAACCTCTTAAACTAGGTTGGCATAATCTACATTGCTCTCAGCACTACTGTCTTCAATGTTCCTTCTAGTATGGTACATTAAGCCTCACTTAATGTGTTCAACTGCTTACCTATTCCAAACTTCCAAAGTTCACATTCTGTCACAAGAAGCATGGTCAGGCCTGTCACAGCAACACCATACTCACTATAGAAGTGCCAACTTCGGTAGCCTAGGATGGCCTCAAACTCCTGATCCTCCTGTCTCTGCTTCCTTAAGCAAATCCTACTTGCATGAAATTTCCTTGAGTCTCAGAAGAGACTTTAAATTTAGGGCTTTTATGCAGTATAGAGGCTGCTATATACTATGGGAACTTTAGAAGTTAAATGTATTTTTGCATTATGGTATGGCTACAAATCTATGGGAGCCAGAAGTGTGGAATTTGGTGGTTTGAATAATAATAGCACCCATAGGCTCATAAATTTGAATATTTAGCCACTAGGGAGTGGAACTATTTGATAGGATTATGAGGTATGACCTTGTTGGTGGAATTATGTCACTGGGAATGTAGTTTGAAGTTCTAAGTCCATCCAAAGCCCGCAGCCTTTCACTTCATGCTGCCTATGGATTCTGATGTAGAACTCTCTGCTACCATGTCTGTCTGCATTCCACCATCCACCCAGCAATGAGGATGATGCTGGAAACCTCAGAAACTAAGCTAGCCCCAATTAAATGTTTTCATTTATAAGAATTGTCATGGTTTTGGTGACTCTTCACAGCAATAGAATATTTACTAAGACAGAAGGTGATATATATCATCTTTCAGGAACAAAATCATGCCAACATGGGATGGTGTGACACCAGTGAAGAATATTCTATGAAATTGAATGGTGTCTTCATTACCATGGAAAAGGCTAAGGCCCACTTACAGGGTAGAGCCAAAAGTCATCTCCTCTGATGAATCTGATGATGCCCCCATATTTTTGATGGGCATGAACTATAATATCACCTATAATATCACCTGAGTTTAGCCCTGTTGGGCAAGACTTTCATGACGTTATGGAGGAGCTCATAAGCATATTTCTGATCATATACAGCCAATTTCTCTGGGAAACTGTGGCATGATCTTCATGAGTCTGCATATAACATCATTCTTGTGCCTAAGCTTGTGGACAAGGCTATCTTGATGGAAAGCTCATTGATATGGCTTTCAGCCTGCTTTACCACAGAATGTCTATTACAGACAGATCTGACTTGCCTCGTGAAAAATACCTACTAAATATGATAACATCAACAGGGTGATAAATCAAAAATCAAAAGATCCTTTAAAGGGCTTCATGAGCTATATTAAGGGCCATTGTAATTTAACAACGACATCCATTCTTCCTCTTTGGATGCTGGGCTTGACATTGCCCTCAATGACTATGTTGTCAAATTCATTCAACCTCACCAAGAGATTCATAACCCACCTAGCCTCCAGGAAGGAAGAGCCCCTGTGTAGACTAAGTGGTTTCCAAACTCACAGAAATTTGCCTTTCTCTGCCTCCTCAGAGTTAGAATTAAAGTTGTGTACCACCATGCCCATTCTCAGAGGAAAATAATTTAAATAAAAAATTAAATTCTCTTCTAGAACAAATTGGCTGATGAGGTTAATTTTTAGTTTCAACTCTAATTCCTTTGACTATTTCAATTTCATTCTTGTTGTACTTAGAAGTGAAATGACATTGAGGTAGAAATGCCCCTTGTTGAAAGACAACTGTGAGAACAAAGCAGATGGGTTTCTTCATTAGATATGTCCTTTAAAGAGAGGGGAGAGAAAGAGAGAGAATGAGAGATATTCCTGAGTTCAGTACTAGTACATCACTAAGTTTATTTTTCCATGAACCATGTGCAGCAATTAACTCTGAAATGTTATTTTCTTTTTTTTTCTTTATTTTTTATTTCTTCAAGTTACATCTCAATCGCAGTCCTCTCCCTATTCCCCCTCCAGTCCCACCCTCCCACCCTCAACCCCCCATCCTCTTCCCTTTTTTTTTTTAAGTTTAAGGTATATCTTATTTCCCCCTACAGTTTCCCCTTTCAGTCCAACAAATGGCTTTCTCTTATGATAATAGATACAATACAAAACAACAGAGGTAATTAGGCCACAGTTATGAGGGTTATATGGCTTAGCATACATTACCAATGTCCAGTCCATATGTATTTGGTCCCTGACTTTAACATTCTACTATCTAACCATCTCCATGAGTTTAAAGTTCTATATCTAACTCAACATTCATACTAACTTGCAACACAATTTTAAAAGCATCTTCTTAGATCTATAACACTCTCTTGACTCCTAAACAACTCAAAATTTAGTTATGAGACTCTAGCTATCTGTTCTTCAACCTCCTCAGAGACCTGAGAGGGATAAATATATCTGATTTTATAGGAAGTACAGGGCCTGCAGCTTCCAAAACTAAGAAATGACATACCAGTGGCTGCCTGGACAGTTCCCATTTTCTCTCCATGCATTACAGCATCGATCTTCAGTCATTTGGCCCCGTTTCCCTGACAGACATTGATTGTAGAGCAGAGGTTATGAAGGACTTGCCTACCCTGTCTTGGCAGAGCTAGGCTGTCGACTTACCTGCTTCCAAGTTTTGTCCTTTTTGGACAGCATTCTGTCTACAGTTGGAGCAAGGGGCTTTTCCTACCAAGAGATAGGCTTGCGACTAATTCAATCATCTCCCACTGGAGATTCATCGATGTTCATCTTCTACTTGGAGGAGAATAGGGGGTGCTGTCAGGAGTTGATATGTCTCAATATAAAAAAATCTAAAGTTACGAAAACATCTTTGAATGCCATATTCTGCAGATCTCTTGAGGTTTTTGAAGAGGCCCTATCTATCTCTTATATTAGGATAAGCAGATGTTGCTTGTCTCTTAGCAGCTTTATTTCTGATTAGCTTAGAAAATAACTATAATAGGCTGTCATAGTACCTAACAGAATGACCGTCTTGCATAACTATTAGTTTGCATTTCTTAATTTCCTAACCCTTCCATCCCATTTCTCTAGGGTGGGGTGTCCTTATATAACAGTCCCTCATCTCAGTTGAGAGGTCGTATGAGGGCCAAGAGCCTCCTCATTCATTGGGGGTCTACGAGGCAGTACTACCAGTGAAAAGTGTTTCATTGCCCGGGAGAGAGAACTAAAAAACAAACAAACAAGCAGACAAACAGATAAAAAAGAATAAAAAATAGTAAAAATATTTAAAAAAATATAAAAATATGTAAAAAAATAAAAATAAAAAATAAAAAGTCTATGTCCAAGTCCCCTTTGGTGTGTTGGTTGTAGTATTGATATCCTCTACTATATAGCTAAAATCCTACTATAAGTGAATAGATGCCATATGCATCCTTCTGAGTCTGGGTTAGCTCACTCAGGATGAGCTTTTCTAGTTCCATCCATTTGGCTGCAAATTGCATAATTTCATTGTTCCTGAAAGCTGAATAATATTCCATTGTGTAGATGAACCACAGTTTTTTAACCCATTCTTTGGTTGAGGGACATCTGGGTTGTTTCCAGTTTCTAGCTATTACAAATAAGGCTGCTATGAACATAGATGAGGAAACTTCCTTGTGATTTGGTGAGGAATCATTTAGATGTATACCCAGAAGTGGTATGGCTGGGTCCTGAGGCAAAGCTATTCCAAGTTTTCTAAGATATCGCCAGACTGACCTCCATAGTGGTTGCACAAGCCTGCATTCCCACCAGCAATGGAGTAGGGTACCCCTTTCTCCACACCGTCGCCAGCATGTGTTGTCATTTGAGCTTTTGATCTTAGCCATTCTGACAGGTGTGAGATGGAATCTCAGAGTCGTCTTGAGTTGCATTTCTCTGATGATTAAGGATGTTGAGCACTGAAATGCTATTTTCAATAAATTCTGCTTTTATGTCAAATATTATGTTTGTAAATATGGCATGTATTTTGCCAATTTCTAGTTGAAAGATATTAATGCCAATTCTAGGATAACAGTGCACAGCCTGGTTTTGTATTAAATGGCAGAGTTTTTGCCATTCTTTTTACATTAAAAGATAATGAATCTCATCTCATCTGCTGGTTCTTAAAGGTAGAGCCTCAGCTGATCATCTGACACTATGAAGACAGCTCATAAATGGTAAATGCAGCTTGGATTTTCTTATATTTTAAAAGAAGAGTGACTGAGAGTTTTCCCTTGAGATCAAAAGTTTATTATAAAAAAAAGTTTGGAATTTCAAGTGGAAAGTATAAAGGTTGAAGAAGATGTTGTCTCAGCATTCAAGATGATCATGACCCATTAGTGAGAAAGACAAGTAATAAAATAATGAAAGGTAGTATTTATGGGGCATTTATTTCCTCCCTGGGCCTAAGCTAAATGTTTAATGTGCATTCACACATCGATCCTCACATTAAATGCTCAGCAGTGATGCTTTTAAAGCTCCATTTCACAAACGATGAAATAGGAGCAACACAGATTGAGCTACCTTGGAGCTACAGTACCACAATGAGGCAGAGCGGAGTTAAAATCCAAAGTCTAGCTCTGGAATCCACAACCTTAGCTGTTAAACTGTATTATCTTCTCAGTGAAATATGGAAGAAGTGAGCATAGATGTTGCAAAGCTCAAAAGAGAAGCATGCATCCATGACTGTAGGTTAGGTAGTGTTGCCTCATGGACAAGCAGTACCTGGACCAACACCTAGAACAATGAGCTTATAGCAAATTCAGCAATTAGAGGAAAAAAGAGGATAATCCTTT
This sequence comes from Lophiomys imhausi, assembly GCA_907164525.1. NCBI lineage: Eukaryota > Metazoa > Chordata > Mammalia > Rodentia > Muridae > Lophiomys > Lophiomys imhausi. The sequence goes on from CAJQZJ010032121.1 coordinate 97,684, forward strand.
CTCTTGAGATTGTTATATGATCGTGAGATAAATACAGTCTGAATATACAATGGCAGTCCCACATGATTAGAATGTAGCTGAATATCTTGTGACATAGTGATGTCATTACTGTCCTGGCATCATATTGTAATGCATTATTCAATTGTTTGTGGTGATGCGCATACCCGCAAACCCACAAGACCACAAAAAATTATGTACAGCACATCAGAGTTAATAAGCACTATTTTATATACTGTTCTAAAGTTTGTTTAAATTTTTATTTATGTGTATATCTATGTGTATATGTGGCATGTGTGTGGATACCCTTGGAGCCCAAAAGAGTGAATCAGATTCCCAGGAGTTACAGGTTGTGAACCACCCAATGTGGATATTAGGAACTGAACTCATGTCCTCTGTGAGAGCAATGACTATTCTTTAACCACTGAACCATATCTTTAGTCCTTGTGTTATTACAAGATAAATGTGACCATCATGTGTGTTTACTATATGGTATCTTTATCATTATTTGATAGTTCTCTACTCATAAAAGCATTTCGTTCAGTATTTCATGCTACAATGGCAAACACAGACATCTCATTTCTACCACATTTACTCATCACACCATTCTCTCTTGCATTTAGATTATTTATTCATTTATTTACATGTGATATATGCCTGTATGATGTATATGTACATGTGAATGTGATGCATGTACCCATACATGAGTTCTGAGATCAGAGGAAGGTATAAAGTGTCCTGCTCTATCATTCTTTAACTTATTCATTTGAGACAGAGTTTCTCACTGAACTTGGAGCCAGGCTGGCTGCCACCTAGCCCCAACAATTTTCCTGTCCCCATCTCTACAACTCTGGAGTTACAGGCATATGTGAGGCCATCCCAGGCTTTTAACGCAGATTCTCTGAACACAAAATCAGGTCCCCATACTTGGTATAAAAAAAAAATGGCCGATCGCACTGAGACATCTCTTACTTTTTATGTTTGACTTAATCTCATGTAGTTTTGTTCATCATGGTTCCATGATCAATTGATTATGTCCTATTCATACACATACACAAATATATATGTATATGTACACACACACACACACACACACACACACACACACACACTACTTGAGTACCTGGGAAACCTGGTTCATTGCTTCTGTGCAAATTCTGGAACTTCATCACAAGCTAATACAGAACAATCTCTGAGGATCAGAATGGAAGGATGCACAATTAGAAAAAGCAGACCAAGTGTGAGATTTGGGAATTGCTGAAGTAAATGACCTTTATGGTTCTTTCCAAACCGACATTTCAACTCAATTTTATTTGACTTCTGTCTTACAGTTACTACTACTACAGGGATGAAATAAATCACCAACAAGCTGTGGAGGAAAGACTTTATTTTGCTTATACTTCCACATCAGAGTTCATCATTGAAGGACCAAGGCAGGAACTCAAGCAGGAAGGAACCTGGAGGCAGAAGCTGAGGCAGAGACCATGAAGGGGTGCTGCTTACTGGCTTGCTCCTCACGGCTTGCTCAGCCTGCTTTCTTATAGAACCCAGAACCACCAGCCCTGGGGTGGCTCCACCTTCAATAGGCTAGGTCCTCCCTATGAATCAATAATAGAGAAAATGCCCCACAGGTTGTCCTATAGCCTGATCTTATTGATGCATTTCTCAAATGAAGTTTCCTCCCTCAGATGACTCTAGTTTGAATCATGTCGACATAAACACTATCCAGCACAGTATTTATAAGACCTTATGGAGGAAAACAATAGCAAAAATAGTGGAGTACATCAAAGGCAAAGTAAGCAACATTCTGGCAGACACTAGAGCAAAGGGTTATTTTGATGTTGCCTAAAAAGAAACTTTTGAGTTTATTTTTAAGTGACTTAAAAACAATACTGTCATATTATATCTCATGCTAAGTTTCAACTCACAGTTCTGAGAATCTCACTTCACCTCTACCACAGACTGAATATTTCATTTAACTCTTGAGATTTCTCTGAACCTGTGATTCAAGCATCCTGTGCATGCTGAAGACTTATGAATAATGTGTCTAGATAGCTTATGTTATATGCAATTCTAAGTAATAGCATGTAGCATTTATATGAGGTAGACCAAAATTAAATAAAGTATAAGATTCCCTAGATTCTAAAATCTAATGCAGTAGTTCTCAACCTATGGGTCATGACCCATTTGGGGATTTAATGACTCTTTCAGAGGAGACACCTAATAAGGTCATTGGAAAACACAGATATTTACATGACAATTTATAACAGTAATAATATTACAGTTGTGAAGTAGCAACAAAAATAATTTTAAAGTTGGGGGTCACCACAATGTGAGGAACTGTATTAAAGAGTTGCAGCATTAGGAAAGTTGTGAACCACTGCTCAAATACAAAATCTGTTCTTAAAACATCTTTGTTCACATGTATGTCCATAAGTGGGGTGTGTGCACGCACACATATGCATTTGCAAGCACAAACCACATGGAAACACTGGATGCTGTTTCTCATGGCATGTTCACCTTATATTTTAAGACAACATCTCTCGCTGGGACCTGAGATTCACCAGTTTGCCTCAGTTGATTAGATAGTGAGTCTCAGAGATCCACCTGGTTTTGTGTCCTCAGTGCTGAGATTACAAGCATATGGTACTATGTCTGGGGGTGCTAGAGATCAAACTCAGGTCCGCACATTTGCATTTCAAGTTCTGGCAACTGAGCTAATCCCTCTGATGCCAGGGGCCAGCCCAGGCTCATTGACAGGGTGCCACCTTGCTCCAGAAATTATGTCTTTAATGGCTTGATTCCTTGAATTTTATGATAGGAAATCTGGGAAGTGGACAGAAAGTATTTTAAGAAAGTATAATGGGCTAAAAAAACAAAAACAAAAAACAAATACACACACAAAGAAGGCCACAATTTACTCATAAAAGAAGTGGTAGAAGAAAAATAATCAAGTATTCAAAATGAGAATTTTTTAAGCTATAAAAGAAAAATTTGGGCACAGAGAATATTTAGGGTCAGATACTGGTCTGAGGGACACTGTTTGACAGAATTAAGGAAAGATGACTGTATTTATAAAGGTTGCCGGGAGGTTCAGGGTTCTGACCTAACATTATTCCAACAAAGATCTGATTGCTCAAATTGCATCTGATTTATGGTTTATATTTTCCTTCTAAAGTAACACCAGACAAGCGATGACACATGCTGAGGACCAGTCTAAGGAGAGCCATTACACACAGTTATATTTGTCCATTTTGATAAGATCACATCCTAAGGGCCTGCCTAAAAATACCTTTCACCCATGTGCCTGGAGCAGTTTCTGATTCAAATGTTTAGCTAGAACTTCAGAATTTGAGACCACAAACCCATGTAGGACATTCCCATGCAAAAGAGAAAATTTTTATTTAGCTATACCAGTTAATTTGCTGAAAGCATGGGTGTCAAATGTATTTCTATTCTATTTTAAATTTAATGGGAACTTGTTTTCTGTACCATCTCTTTGCCTCTTAAGTGTTAACTCCAAACTTAGATGGATTTGCTAAAAATATCTGGACTCAGATTAACTTATGTTCTTGGAAGAAGATAATATAAATTTATAAAACTGATTTCTCTGAGATATAAACAGAGTTGCAAATGTATAGCTTCAGTGAAATCAGTATAAAAATATGACAGCTGGCTTCAAATCCTGACTTCTTAAGTTTTCAATTGCAAGATTTGGGCAAGTTTCTTATTTACTCCCAACACCAATCCCTGAAATTTGCAGCAGGATACAATAGCTACAACCTGAGACTGATGGTTGAGTAATGAGTTGATTTTAATAAAGTCTTTAGTTCATGGAAAATACACAGGTGTACACACACACACACACACACACACACACACACACACACACACACACACGAGTGTTCTGAAAATATACCTTGCACAAAAGCATCAGCTCCCAAGGAAGGATGGGATCAGTGTTGACACAATGATAGAATTGTCAAACATATATTTACCATCTGCAAATAACAGCCAAATGTTATATAACTGAATCTTTAATTTATTATGTAAAAGTATTTTTAAAATACTCATGAATTTCATGAAAATAAAAAGATCAAAAATTATCAGCAGATAAGTCTTGAATGGTGTTTCTCCTTCTCCAACCTACTTCCCCCATACCAAGTTCAAGTTCTTTCCATGTAAGAATGTGTAAAAATGTGAGAGACTGTCTACTATAAGTGATGGCTAAAATCTAGAGAGATGACTCTACAGTTGAGAGCACTTGCTGCTCATCCAGAGGATAGGGTTTGATTCCTGGCAACCAACTTACAGCAACTCTGGTTTCAGGGGATCTGATGCTCTCTCCTGGGCTCTGTGGGCATTGCATACATGAGGTGCACAGACATAAAGGCAGACAAACACCTATACATGTAAAATAACAATAATTAAATATTTTAAAGATATAATTAATTATATAATATATATCATATATAACTATGACCAGTTTTTATGTAGGCATTAGGCTACCCAAATTCTAACCTTTCCAAGTAAGGAGAATGAAAGTATACTTACTCGCTTTGACTTTTCAACTTCTACCTAATAGTAGACTGGTAACCATGACCACATTTGACATTGTAAATTTAATGTGTGTATGTAACAACCGACCAGAACATGGTTCACCATCTTCCTTCATGATGGGAGCTGTCCATGTACATGGTATAGGTACAGTATTTCTTTGTTTAGGATGATTAAGACAGCAGATAAAAGAGTTAGGATTGGAGGTCTAAAGAGAAAGCTCAGTAGTTAAGAGTACTTGCTGTTTGTTCAAAGGACCCAAGTTCAGTTCTTACCACTCGCATCAACTGGTTCACAATTGTCATCAACTTTAGCTCTACGAATTCCAAAGATCTCTTCTGACTTCTGTGGGTAGCTCCTGCCCCCTACAGACACACACACACACACACACACACACACACACACACACACACACAAATACAACTTTTTTGTTGTTGTTAAGAGTTGGGTGCTGGAGAGGTGGCTTGCTGGTTAAAAGTACTGACTGCACTTTCAGATTACAAGGCTTGGATTCCCAGCAAACTCAAAGAAGCTGACAACTGTCTGTAACTCCCATTCCAGGGAGTTCAGTGTCCTCTTCTGGCCCCCACAGGCACTGCAGGCATCAACACATAAAATAAAAATAAATAAATCTTTAAAAGAAGAGTTAGAATTGGATGATATTATTGTACTATATACAAAACAAATTTTCCAAAAACTAGTTAGCTGCACAACTTCTTCAAGAGCCTCTGTGTTAATAATCAACGACAAGAATTTATTTTGCCATGTTACAAAGGAAACAATCTCCTTTGTATTGGATGTGATGTTCCAGACATAATATCAAGGAATCAACAGAGGAACTGTCTTGAGCCCACTGTAAACTTACCTTGGGGAGTTTCCAAGGATATAGTGTCAGCTAACCTTCAAGTGAAAAAATGGAGTCCAGTGCAAGTTTGAGTCACTCAAGGTCATGGGATGATGAACACACTAAACTAGACAGAGAGTAAAGAAACGAACCTCCTACCAAAATTATAGGCTGCTTGTACCCATCTACATGGGGTAAAAAGTCATTCTTATTACTAAGTACAGGCAATCTATATCAATTGGTTATCTATGTGAAATCTCAAGTCAAAGAATTCTCTTTAGATATTGGCAAATATGCTTTGATTGATTACATACTACTTGAAGAGTATAATTTATAAATAAATTATATATGTATATATACATATATAAGTATGTATATATGTATATAAGAGAAGCCCACAGATATACTCCAAAGACATATAAAAGTTGTTTTAGAGAACTTTTAAAACTTTTAATTTATTGCATCAATAGGGATAATTTATTTATCAATTAATTTGTTTTTGTTTGTTTCTTTTTAACTACATGTTATTGTATACTTAGTATGTCACATGACAAGATACACACATGCAAAACAGGTTATACTGAAATACCTTTGCCACTTTGGTAAAGATATAATTTCCTCATTTGACAAAAATCCTGAACATGTACACTGTTGTTAAGCATACCCTTCTGGTAAATAGTTCTTTCTACTTTTTCATCCTACATATTTGGAAGGTTATGTCCTCTCACCTACATTTCTCCTCTTCTTTCCCCTAATGATCTTTTATTTTTCAAGATTTATTTACTTATATTTGTGTGTATATGGTATGTGTGTGTGTGTGTGTGTGTGTGTGTGTGTGTGTGTGTGTATATGCTTGAAGATATGTATGTGTATATCATGCACACAGGAGGCAGAAGGAAATCAGATCCCCAGGAATTGGAGTTACAGATGGTTGTGAATAGCTAGATATGCGTCCTGAGAATCAAACCAGGTCCCCTAGAAGAGCAACAAGAGCCCTTTTTTTTTTTAAGATTTTTTAGAGGGGCCGATAAGTAGGGACACTCCACATCAGAGGAATGGGATGGGTGGGAGAGGGAGGACAGGGTGGGAGGTGGAGCTGGGAGGGGTGGAAAGAGGCACTATGATGGAGATGTAACTTGATGTAATAAATAATCATTATAATAAATTTTAAAAAGGATTTTCTTTTTTGTTTTTACATTTCAATCCCTTTCCCCCTTCCTGCCCTCTTCCCAGTCCCACCCTCCCTCCTACCCAGCACCAACCAGCCCTGGTACACCAAGCTGCATCAGGACTAAGTGCCTCCTCCTCCATCAAGGCAAAACAAGGCAGCTCTGCCAAGAACATGAGCTCCTGAGGGAGGCAACATCTTCCAAGTCCAGGATAGATCCTGTTCCAATTGTTAGGGGGGTCCACCTGAGGACCAAATAGGCTATCAGTTTCATAAGTGTAATGGGTCTAAGACCAGTTCTGCAGGAACCCAGGGATGCTGCCATCTGAGAAACCTTATCCATCAGACAATGAGGGAAAGACTGGGGAGTCTTGAGGAAGAGTTGGGGGAGGGTTTAAGGAAACAGGGCGGGATCAAGAACTCCACAAAATGGCCCACATAGCCAATTAACTTGGACACAAGGGGGTTAAAGAGGCTGAACCACCATGTAACAAGTGCTCTTAACTGTTGAGCTTTTTCTCCAGTCCCTCTTCCCTAAATCTTGACAATAAACATTGCTAAGCTGACATCTTGACAATTCAGGTAGCAACCCAAATTATAACATTTTGATATAACCTCCTTTATCAACTTTCTTATAGTGTAAAAGCAATATATACTCAGTAGAAACCACACTTCCCATTGACTTCGAGTCTTTCTCCAGGCTAACATTATTCAGCACAAAATTTTCTAGTGACATGGGATAGTATTCATAAGCTGTATTTCCCAAGCAGCCATGTAATGGGGGCATGGAGGGTAAATATTACCCTATGTTGCTAAGTTATGATGGGTAATACTTTAGGTTTAGTTAATGAATTTTTAACTAGATATTTTGAACAAGATGGATTTATCAGGACATAACCCCCATCATAAGCTGAGGAACATCTCTATGTTAACATACATCTCACACAATCTGGATGTCTAGCTACTTTTGGCAAAACCAGACCCACATTCTAAACTATGACAATCTAAGAGAAGGGAAGAACAGCTGTCCACTTTAAGCAGGGCAGGCACATCCTCTACAGTTTGACCCCATTTCTCCTAGGCCACTCTCCTCTCTTCTGCCAAGCCCCTGCAGACATGTGGGCTGGGGACTGCTTTGCTAAAGTCCATGGTAGTTCCAAGCACCAAACAAGAGCAGTAGTAGTCCCCAACGGAGCTCTCATTTGACAGATTTATGTCTGCCTTGCTGTGCTACTTATTATTTTTGTATCTCTCACAGCACAGTGCCTTTCACAGACTAGGTGTCATGCATTTTCGTTGAAGAAATGAATAATTTAGTTTGAAGATAGCTCATGTCTAGCTAAAACCTCTCCCGTTTTCAAGCGCAGTACTTCCAACAAAACCTGCGGTCACATTAGCTCTTTGGGAAATTACAAACATTCAGTTGCCCTCCTTTATCCATCTGAGCCTTCAGGAGAGAGGGAAATCACCTTTTAAAATCCATAAACACAAACTGGGCAACACCTCTAAGCATGAGAACGGGGTGTTCACTACACAGCTTTAGCAGAACTCTCCATCCTGATGTAGAGCTGGCCTTGACATCAGGGTAACGAGCCAGCTCTCAGAATGTGCTGTGCACCTGACCCAGCTGCCTCAATAGACAAGAGGAGTGACTGGAGTAAACAACATTGCAACCATCATATGACAGCGTGTGCTGAAGATGACAGGTGTGGGGCTGAGGATGCAGCATAATTGGTTTGTTAGTATGCCTGAGGCCCTGAGTTCAACCACTAGCTTGGCAGAAACTGGATGATATGGTTCACATCTATTACCTCAGTAGACAAGAGGTGAAGGCAGGAGGATCACAAGTTCAAGGGCATCCTCTAATACATGACAAGTTTAAGGCCAGCCTGGAATACATGAGAACCTGTTTTCTCAACAAAACAAGAAGATACTGGATGAATTTTTGGCATGAAGTCAGTCACAGAAACTGCTTGAAATAGGGGACTGAGAAAAGCAGGAAAGGGAAGAGAAGGGTTTAAGTGGAGAGAGTAAAGGTGCCTGAATCATTGAGGTTTTCTTCTCAACTGGTCCTTAAAAAAAAAAAAAAAAAGCTCTTGGGAGTTTCCAAATGAGGAGACTAGCAGTATGGTAACAGAAAATTTGAGATTACAAAGAAGTTTACCTCTATTTGGCCAAGTGGGTTGCATGTGGCTGGCTTGTTGCTGCCTATAAACTCATGGACTCACACTGTTAGCTTTGACATTTCCACTGTGCTTTCTCAAGCTTGGAGGCATAGAAGGATTTCTGTCTCATTAGCATGGCAAGGAATGCATCTGTCTCCTCTCTGCCACCTTCTCCTGCCATTGAATTTGCACAAGACAAGGGATCACAAAGATAAAGGGGTTTAATTGTAATGAACCATGCACGGAAGGGGCTTCAAAAAATATGATCTGAGCTGGCTCCTTTTATCTACATAAAATTAACATTCATGATGGTAGATGGGTAGTTTAAAGTGATATAAAAAAAATTGTTCCACGGGGCACTACATAACACACTCAGAAATCTGTACTCTCAGAATTTGGCTGTTCTAAGGTCTAAAAGCCTTTAGGAAATACCCAAGACAAAACTGTGCCAGCACCCTAGGAGATAACAATTTGGTTATTAATGTTGGAACATTCTCAGATGAAACACAAACAGCATTTCCAGGGCTACGTGGCATGCAGATGGAAGTTAGCACAGATCCGAGTGTGGACAGAAAGCTTCTTACTTTTAAGGGAGTCTTCTATTGAAACACATGGAGTTCAGAGAGGCTCATGATTCCTCAAGAAATCACAGGGCTGAGAAGTAAAGCCAGAATCTGTGCTCTAGCGTAACCCAGCTCCACAGGTCTCTACACATCATGATAGCATCCTAGTCACCATAGTATCCTAGCTCAGAGCTTTTCATTTGGAATCATTTTAATCTATTTAACGATTCAATATTATTATTATTGTGTGTGTGCATGCATGATATGTGTGTCGCAGTGCACATGCCACAGCTTAGAGGCAGCTTTACACGAGTTCTAGAAATTGAACTCAGGTCACCGGGGTTTTCTGGCAAATATCCTTGCCAGAATTGAGTCACTTGCTAGCCTGAAGTGTCTACAATTACTGTTTATTCTTGTTAGTGTTTAATATACATATTACATATGCATATTAGTTAAATATGTATATATATATATATTTCATACACACACACACACCCAGGATTGAACCCAGGGCTTCACACATGCTAGGAAAATGTTCAATGGCTGACTAAATTCCCAGCCCAAAAGTCTTTCATTTTGAGTTCAAGGATGACATTTCTCAAAGGCAGAGCATAGAATCAAGCTGTCTTTCATGGCTACTTTTTATTGTCAAGTTGAAACAACCTAGAGTCACCTGGGAAGAGGGAATGTCAGCTGAAGAATTGCCCTGATCATACTGCCCTGTGGCCATGTCAGCGAAGAACAGTCTTGACAGCTGGTTATTGTTGAAAGGCCCTGTCCACTATGGGTGTTGCCACCCCTAGACAGACCTGGGCTATATAACAAGAAAGCTAGCTGAGCATGTGCTAGTAAGCAGCCTTCCTTCGTGGTTTCTGCTCCAGTTTCTGCTCCAGTTCCTGCCAAGATTTCTCCACCAATGATGGATTATGACCTGTGAGTCTAAGCCAAATAAACCCTGTTCTTTTCCAAGTTGCTTTGGCCAAAGTATTTTTTCACAGTCACAAGAAAGCAAACTAGAACAGTGCCCAATTGGGAATAAAAAAAAACCGTTAGTACTACCAACCCTTCTAGTTAAGCCACACACTTCCTGATTTCAATATCAAAATACTGCATTCTGGGAAATCACTCAAACTTGGTTTTAAAGAAACAAAAATTTCATGTCTCAGACAACCAATCCATCTGTCCCAAGAAAACTAATACAATCAATTACACTATGTGTAGTTTTCCATTTGTGAGTAATGTCAATCCTAATGTCTACTTCTTAAACATCGTTTCCTATTGGCCTAACAGCTGTTCAGAGTCAAAAGTAGTCCTTAGAACACAATCTAAACTCAATAGAACTTTTTCAAATTGGTGCCTATGTTGGTCTAGCTTTCCATTTCACATGCTGTAAACTTTATGTGTTGTGGATGCTCATCAATGTTTGTTTAATGAATCCAATATGGTAGACAAAAACTGCCCATAATAAACAGTAAGGATGATATCTCAAAGTTAATGAAGACTCAAAGGGAAAGGAGCAGTATGTCTTGGTTATGGCCAAGTACAGGGGGCTCGAGGGAAACCATCATGCCATCATTCGTCTTCTCTAGGACAAGGGTGGGGTTAATTTCCTCTGCTCAGCAGCTGCTTTCCAAAATCCTTGCTCAGCTGACAATGTCATTTGGGACCCAAAAGAACCAAAAATCAAAAGAGACTTCATCTAGAATTAGAACCCCAGCAATACTCTATTAAAAACCCATATAATATAGGCTTGTTTCTTTAAAAAGTGCTACTGGGAGCTGGAGGAGAGACCAAGTAGATTTCAAGCCACTGAAATCCCAGACCCATCCAGTTTCTTTTACTTCTTGGCCATGAGATGAGTGATTTTGTTCTGCCATATACTCCAACTATGAAGTAATGGCTTGCCACAGGCCTACAAACAACAAGGCCCATCAACAATGGGCTGGAACCTCTAAAACTGATAATCAAAACAATTTTTGCTCTTTATAAATTGGTCACATTAGGCATTGGTGATAGCAAGCAGAAGGTGATTGACAAGGTCCCAAGTGACCCTACCACATGGCATCTGTTGTGTCTCGGCATGTATTGTCATGATTTATCTTTATAGAAACGTGATGCAGTTACCATTACACTATTATTCCCATTTTATGAATATGTTAACTAAGATTCCTAGAGATCAAGAGATTGAATCCAGAGCCCAAGGTTGTGGGCATAATAGCATATCTTATCTCAGGTTATCATATGACAGATGTATCATGTCCAATAACATGGAACCTTGGGACTGGCAGAATTGCTCAATGGGTAAAATGCTTGCTATGCAAGTCTGATGACCTGGAACCCTGAACGTGAAAGGAGAGAATCAATTCCACAAAGTTTATGTAATCTAGCTATGCTGTGATGTGCATGTACCCCCACACAATAATAATAATAGCATTTAGGGCTAGTGAGATGGCTCAGTGGATAAAGATGTTTGCTGCAAGCCTAGTGACTCGAACCATGTGAAGATGGAAGGAGAGAACTGAATCCACAAACTTGTCCTCTGACTTCCACGCATACATCATACACACGCATATGCAATAATAATGACATTTTAAAATCTTTTAAGTGCTTTAATGTCAAGTGTATGGGTGTTTTGCCTGGATCCATGTCTGTGCATCTCCTGCGGGCTTGGTGTCCATGGAAGTGAGAAGACGGTTCAGTTCCCCTGGAGCTAGAGTCACTGTAAGATGTCATGTGGATGATAGGATTTGAACCCAGGTTCTCTGGAAGAGCAGCCCGTGCTCTTAACCACTGAGACACCTCTCTAGTCCCAATAGTGATTACTTTTTTAAATTTAGAAGATGGTAGTTAACAACCATCTGCTACTCCAGTTCTAGGGGATCTGAATTCTCTTTTGACCTCCATGAGCACCAGACACACAGGTGATGCTCAGACATTCAGGCAAAATACCCTTACGTATAAAAAACAAACAAACAAACAAACAATTAATAAATTTAGAAGATAGAGCTTTGCTGCTTTCTGATGTTTTTTGTGCCTTAATGATAACTCCAATTATTATTATTTGATAATTCAGAGACTTTAAAGAGTGAGAGGTTGTATAAACATATCTGTATAACTCCAATTAGCTTACATTTGCCTACTCTTTCTTTTGATCTTGGAGCTTTGTGTTTGGAGATTATAAATTTGAATCTCTGCCAAAGCCTGTGAGCAGTTCCTTTTTAACTACATCTGCAAGTATGCTCCACCCAAAAAATGCTTCCCTTGAAAGGCCAGAACACAAGCTTCTGAAAGGATAGCCTATGAAACATCTTTTTCAAGTGTTCCACTGCCCTTCACACCCCCATTCCTTTTCCTGTAGTTTGAATTGGGTTTTCTGCATTGATATATGGAAATAAAGATTTCAACTCAAATGTAAACGCAGACAAAGCTGCATCCCTTGGATATGATATTCTCAAATACTGGCAGGTACAGGGAATGTATTGCAATTAGCCAAAACCTACAGAGAAATATTTGTTTAAACACATCAACTTTAACCTTGGAAATGTATAGAATCAAGGAATGCTAGCATCAAAAAGAACTTCAAAAATAATCTAGTTTGATGGTATTCTAATTTAATTTTTTTTTTTTTTTTTGGTTTTTCGAGACAGGGTTTCTCTGTGTAGCCCTGGCTGTCCTGGACTCATTTTTTTATTGTTTGTTTATTACTTCAATTTATATTTCCATCACAGCCCACTCCCTCCACCCCTCCCGGGCCCAACCTGTCACACTCCCACCCTCTCTCCCTTCTCCCACCTATCCTACTCCTCCAGTGTGGGATGCCCTACATATCAGCCTCCATCAGTTCAGCACCCATATGAGGGCTAAGGACTTCCTCTTGCACTGGGGGCCTACATGGCAGTTCCACTAGGGAAAAGTATCCCACTAACAAGTAACAAAGTCGATGTTCCTAATCTTTTTGGTGTGTTGGTTGTAGGATAGTTATCCTCTACTATATGGCTAAAATCCAGTTATAAATGAATAGATGCCATGTGCATCTTTCTGGGTCTTGGTTAGCTCACTCAGGATGAACTTTTCTAGTTCCATCCATTTGGCAGCAAATTGCATGATTTCCTTGTTTCTGATGGCTGACTAGTATTCCATTGTGTAAATGTACCACAGTTTGTTTGTTTTTTTTTTTTTATCCATTCCTCAGTTGAGGGACATCTGGGTTGTTTCCAGTTTCTAGCTATTACAAATAAGGTTGCTATGAACATAGATGAGGATATGTCCTTGTGGTTTGGTAAGGAATCGTTTGGATGTATACCCAGGAGTGGTATGGATGTGTCCAAAGTTTTCTAAGATATTGTCAGTCTGATTTCCATAGTGGTTGTACAAGTTTGCATTCCCACTAGCAATGGAGGAGTGTTCCCCTTTCTCCACAACCTCAACAGCATGTACTGTTGACAGCATGTGCTGGCGAGGTTATGGAGAAAGGGGAACACTCCTCCATATGGGATAACAAAAAACCAGAATAGCTAAATCAATCCTGTATAATAAAAAATCAGCTGGAGGTATCACCATCCCAGATTTCAAGCTATGAAAACAGCATGTACTGGCATAGAAACAGACCAGTTGATCAATGGAATTGACTTGAAGACCCAGAAATAAACCCACATACCCATTGTCACTTAATTTTTGACAAAGAAGCCAAAACTGTACAATGGAAAAAGGACAGCATCTTCAACAAATGGTGCTGGTCTAACTGTATGTTGACATGTAAAAGAATGAAATTAGACCCATACTTATCACCTTGTACAAAACTTAAGTCCAAGTGGATCAAAGACCTTAACGTAAGGCCGGACACACTAAATCTATTAGAAGAGAAAGTGAGGAAAACCCTCGAACTCATTGGCACAGGCGACAACTTCCTGAACAGAACATCAACTGCTCAGGCTCTAAGACCAACAATCAATAAATGGGACCTCATGAAACTGAAAAGCTTCTGTAAGGCAAAAGACACTGTCATTCACACAAGACAGCAACCTACAGATTGAGAAAAGATCTTCACCAACCCCATATCTGACAGAGGGCTAATATCCAAAATTTACAAAGAACTCAAGAAATTAACCACCAAGAAACCAAATAACCCAATCAAAAATGGGGTACAGAACTAAACCGATAATTGACAAAAGAGGAATCTCTAATGTCTGAGACACTTGAAGAAATGCTCAGAATCCTTAATTATCAGAGAAATGTAACTCAAGATGACTCTGAGATACCATCTCACACCTGTCAGAATGGCTAAGCTCAAAAACTCTGATTTTTAAAGCCTATTCAAGGAGTGATCAGTCACTCCACTGAGGCAACATCAGCACCAAAAGATCCAGGGGAGAATTGAGAGAGAGTGAATGCTCTGGACACCTTCAGTGAGCACAGAGGGGAGAATTCTGAGTCGGCCCCTTCCAGTGCTGCCCAAATATTCCTGTATCTACCTGTGCTCCTTCCCAGCTGGATTCCTACTGAGCACAGAGTCTAGGTGTGCTCAGGCAATACAAATGCACAGGTGAGCTACAGCAGCAGACTTCCACAGGCTACAGGTGCAGATCTCCCAGCAAGGACAATGGCAGCATCTTTTTTGGTGGCTTGTTCAGTTTCTGCCTACCTAGTGTGATAGGCACCATGTGATGGACAACAATTGTACCTGGCGCAGTGTTTTGTTGTTTTGTATTGTGTAGCTGCTAATCCACCTTGAATTCTGCTTGAATGTCTTGGCATGGTATTTCCTTATGAGTTAATTTAATCAGACTCTTGAGGGATAGACTAAAAGTATGAATTCCCCTGGATTCTACACCTCACTTTACATGACAAGAATTTGGGCCAGATAAATTACCTGTTAACTGTAATGGTGAGTCTAGAGTCCAGTTCTTATAGGTTCCACAGATTCCCTTTGCAAAAGGGATCTTGGCCAAGCAAGTCCCATATGAAAGCTTATCAACCAGGCCATCCATGGCTGGTCCTTCCCATGCACCAGTGCTATAAACTGAAACCTCATTGCCTCTGCATTAGAAATTTCTCCAAATCCTCTGCTGCCAAGTCTCAAATCTTGCTGTTTTTGTGAATGTCACCATTATTTTGATAAAACATGAGCACCATTCCTTGCAGAAAGAATTCAGATATCTAGGGACAGCTTCTAGGGTTCTAATTCAATCTGGTTTTGGTTTTGAGTTTATAAGTTGTTTCCTCACCAAATGCAGTATCTATGTTCAATCAAAATGGTGCAGGATTTTCAGATGATAGCAATGTAGCCGAAAGCACCAGAGACTACAGATTACATCATAGTTAAGTGACTATGATCCTGATGGTGTCAGACTGGTGACCTATGTCAAGCTATCCATCCTCGCTAAGGTCTCCGTTAATTCATCTGGTAAATGAGAGTGATAATAATACCCCGCTCGTGGGATTGTCATGAGAATTGTGTGGAACTTCAAAAAATTGTACATATTTAGCATACACTGAATGCCTAATAAAATATTAAATTATTGTCATTATTGTCATCATTATAAAAATGAAACTTGATCTATGAGGGAAAAACAATTCCATAGATAATTGCTTCCTACTCTCTAATGCTGCACTCCTTTCGGACTTTTGAAGGAGTGGGCCTACCGAGCACTGAGCTGTTTTTTTCCAGGCCCTTTGGTATGTTGCTGTCTGCCCAGGAACTCATGTGAAATAAAGTAGGTAACAATGGCCAGGGCCTTCTCTGCTAGCTGGTATCCACAGCTGTAGGCTGTCAGAATCCTTGAGAACCTCATTCTGGATTAAAAAAAAAAAAATATCTACAGATTCCATTATTTACACAGTGCTTCCTTTGACTGTTAGATTTGCTCTGGGAACTGTAGATACAGGCTGGGCAGATATTTACTCTGATTTTTCAAGCAAGAGGTAACTGGTTGATCAATGACATTTTGATTCTGTCATCTAAACATTTGCGCATACAAAATGGGTAGTTGTGTCAGTTGGCTTCTTGTTACTGTAACAAAAACCTGGAAAAAAAATAACTTTTAAAGAGAAAAGGACTGTAAGGTTTCAATCCATGAATGTGCCCTGCTGCTGCAGGCTTATGAGGAGGCAGGGTATCAGGGCAGGTCATGTGGTGGAGCAAAGCCATTCACCATATGAACAAGATAAGAAAGAACGGACAGGAAGAAGCTGGATCTTGCTCCTCCTTTGAAGCTCTTGCCTTTGATGATCACAAGACCTCTTACTTAGCCCATCTTGTAAAATTTCCCCCACCTCTTGATAGCAGTGAGCTGGTACTTCACCTTTAACATGTGTGCCCTTGGAAGGACATTTAAGATCCCACCCTTAGCAATAACATATTTGGGTTATATCATTCCTAAATACTTTATATCCCAGAGATCATACATTCAAAAACCTTTGAGGGTCAGTGCTTTTAGCTAAATAGAGCTTGATGTCCTCAGGTGCCACCTACCGCCTTGCACCAGGCTAGCATGCTGTTTGTTAACTCATCAGCCCCATGCTGAATAATGTTTTTGTACTGTTAACTTTTTGAGAAACCTCCATATCTGCTCTCCATAATAGTTGCAATAATTTACATTCCTAACTATGATGTGCAAGCGTTCCATTTTCTTCACATTCTCATTTACTTAGTCTTTTTCTTTCTCATAATTAAAAAAAATACATTTATTTATATCCAGGACCACACATACCACCACATGCTTATGGAGGTCAGAGAACTTGCAGGAATTATTTTTCACCTTCCATCATGTGGGTCCCAGGATGAAATTTAGGTTGTCAGTCTTGGCAGTAAACACTGTTACTTGCTGAGCCATCTTGGAAGTGCATACTCTCCCCCTCCCCCCGCCTGTCTCTGTCTCTCTGTCTTTCTGTCTCTCTCTCTCACATTGTGATGGGTGTTTTGCCTGCATGTATGTGTATCTACCACATGCATATCTGATGCCAATGCAGGTCAGAAGAGGGCATTATCAAGCCTGGACATGGAGTTACACAGTTACTATGTAGGTACGGGGAATCAAACCCAGATATTCTGGAAGAACAACTAGTACTCTTAAATGCTGAACCATTTATCCAGCTCTTTCTAATAATGGCCATTCTAACAGGCATGAAGATATGTCATTATAGTTTTTATTTATCTTTCTTCAATAGTCATATACTTGTTAGCCATTGTATGTCTTCTTAAAAATACATATATTCATTTTCATTTATTCATTTATTTTCATTTATTTTATTTTCTTACCATTGAGTTCCATGTATAGTTTGAATATTAACCTCATCTCATGGTCAGTATGGATCACATGCCAACTTCCTCCCATTTGGTGGGTGTCTCTTTACTCTGTTGTTTCCTCGGCTATGGGTCGCACTTTATAAACTGAGACAGCCCCATTTTTCTAACTTGGTTGCCTGGTATCTTGAGTTCATGTATAGCAATCTAACAGACTATATATATAGTCTTAGAATTTCAAAAATTGAGAAAAAAGAGTTAAAATGTAAAAACTATGGGAAAAAATGTTAACTCAAACTGGGCATGAATATATGTATGGACATCTAAAAGTGTTGAGGATCTAGTTGAAGTTCTTCAAATAAGCCAGAGGGAACTCCTGTCTGAAACTCCAGTCTCAGACTTGGCTCTGCTACTGACAGACTTATATAAAGGTTAAGAGCAGTCAAGTTTCCTAGATTCTCTGAGATCACAGAAGCATGAACTTTCTGGGAACTTCAATTGGCCCATCTGTAAAATCAATGGGTAAAGGTGGATAATATCCTAAGTTCTTTTCAAATCCCCAATCCTATGGCACTCGCTGAATTGAATTACAATAACCTTGCCTCTAAAAACTGGCGAAGTTACAAGTTATACTATACATTGCATGTCTGTTTGGAGCTTTCTTTCTTCATACTCATAAAACTCAAGTACTAAACCTCTGTTCTGAAAGACAGCTTGTACATAAAGGCAAGGTTTGGGCAAGGATAGTTAAAGGGAACAACGTGAAGTGAAATCAGGAGAGGGAGGAGCTCAACAGAGGAGGTGAGTACTTAGTCATCTATGAAATGGAATGTGGTTAGTAATTTGTCAGAGGACACTGTTCACATGCTCACAATTTTTTTTTTTAAAAAGCATGAGTCCTTTTTCTTAAAAAGAAGAAGAAGTCCAGGAAAAATGGGGACAAACTTGGCAGACAAACTACATGAAATAAAGAGGAAGTTTTGTGAGCATGTTTATTAAAAACATGTTGCCTGCGCTGCCCATCTGCCAGTCTTTCTGTGAGAGCCTCATAGGATCTGGGTCTGAAAGTAAGCGTGGATATGGGTTTATGAAAATAGGAGCAGTGAATTTTTAGAGCATTTTCTTAGAGGAACCAATGTTAACAGAAACAAAAGTGTATAAAGGTGACGTAGTAGCAGAAGACAGGCCCTTTTGTCCTCGCCTAGAGTCTCTGGGAATGGTATCAAGGCAATATGCAGATAAGAATTAGGCTAACAATCAATCAAGAACTTTTTTTTCAATTTAGCATTTTATTTTGTTTTATTTTTAACTGTGTATGCACGTCTATACGTGGGTATGTACAAATAAGAGCAAATATTTTCAGAGGCCAGAAGAAGGCATCAGATCCCTTAGTGTTGGAGTTACAGGCAGTTGTGAATAGCGTAATATGGGTACTAGGAACTGAACCCAGGTTATCAGCTAGAATAAGAAGTACCTTTAACTACTGATCCATCTCTGAAGGCCCCAAAGCAGTTTTAAGAGAAACCCTGAGTTGTAAAGCCAATTGCTGCTCTTTCCATGTCGTCATTGCCACAGAATCAGTCTTTTACCAACTTATTCTGGGGACTAAGAAAGCTAATTCCTAATTTCTCTTAGGAGAGTCTACATTTATGACATATGCCACTGTATTTCAAGTATAGATCACTATATGCTATAAAATCTCTTCTTTTACCTACTAGACACATACCAGCGACCATCCCTGTTCCCTTATCAGCGAGTGTAGCCATTTAACTGAGTTTCAGCCAACAGAATCTAGATAGAGGAGTTTGGAGCCATTCCTTAGTGTATACTAGAGAATTTCCTCTGTGATACTTTATTCACTCTCTTTCCCCTTCCTCTGTGTGAAGGGAAAGAAGTCTGAAGACTTAAAAGAAAGTTACAATGTGGAAATCACTTGTGCCTAGATGGACCATGTGGAAGTCACCAAGATACAGTTACAGGAGGGTGAAATAAACTTGCCTTATGTATGCCACTGAGATTCCTTTAATTAGTTGTTCCCTTGGTTAGGATTACATTAATGGATAGCTCAGTATTTGATGAAGTCTTACATGTATTAGGCACACTCGTACCTCTGCAGCCCTCACAAACCCCATAGTATAAGTGCTACTCCAGGCACAGAGTGTTAAAGGACTTGTGTGAATGCACACTGATGTTTTAGACTGGTCCTGGGTCTTCACCATTTCACCTTTCTACCTTTCTCAGTACAGGAAATACTTCTAGGTGTACTGCCGGGCACAAATTAATTCTGAATTTTTGTTAGCCATCCTTATACAGCTGAAAGATAAACCAGGGTGGAGGGCAAGCAAATGAAAACCAAGAAATATGTTTCTAAAATTCCAGCAAAAACTTACAAAAGCAAAGAAAACCTTTAAAAAAATTTTTTACTAAGACCTGTAATATAAAGGTAAAGGAAGATGAAAATTTTAAAAGTGTTAAATTGATAATATAAAATGTAATTAATTTCTATAACTCAATAACAAAAATGGGATTTCCAATGAAGAATGTCTGTTATAATGTAAATAATAGAAAATAATTGGCAAAGCTGTTATTTCTCACCAAGAGAAGACTTGTAGAATTACATAAATTGGAGCATCCAATCACAGAAGACTTGCTAATGACATGAAGAAAATGCTGATGATACAAGGAGAGTCAATTACATAACTACACAAGTTTATTAATTAATGCAAATCAAGCATTCAAAAGGTGTCTGCTGGATACCAATTACATGCTAAGTATAAGCCTAGCATCTAGCCATATGGTCCCTCCCTCCAAGGGTAAATGGTCTGTCTTTCCAGTGTAGGAATTCTCAAAAGACCAGCAGAATTGCTTTCCTGGGGCTTGGTTTCTTTATCTGCATAAGAAGAAAGAAGAGACCATGGTTATGGTCTCTAAGGTAATTATGTTCTGCATGTGGAAATAGGATCCTTTATTCAATGGAGCATAAGATACCATTTGGAAAATCCACAAGCTTTTGATTTAACTAAACCTATAATCATCACCATAAACCTATTAATGTTAGTGTTACTTAAAGTGCTTAACATTTAACTAAGCCTGGAGGTTTCTTGAGAGGTGAGACTCTTAGTTTATACAGAGTTCTTTGCAAATTGAGACATTCAAACTCCTTAGTTTCATGTCAAATAATTAGACTTAAATGGTAAATCTAATTTTAATTATACAAATTACAATTAATGACTTTTTGTATTAGAATGACTTCATAGACTTTTTTTTAAATCAAAAGAGTAAGGATTAATGTATATGTAGTAAAAATTCATTCACATGTCCAAAGTTTTTAGATGAGCAACACATTTGGCATGAAAGTCAATGATGATCACGAGAATTGCGTACTTAGAAGTTTCACATGCACCAAACTCTAAAAGCTTAGAGACAGTTGTTTTAAAACTAGAATTTTTGTCTAGAGATTGGAAGGAATCAAATCTTGTTAATATTTCTGTTAGAGAGACAAAAGAGGTTTTTTTCAGTCCTAAATATTGTGGTTTTAAATGGCATATTCCTATTTTGTTCTCAAAATGTGGTGAGTATTTGAAAGAATATTCAAATATGGTCACTCTCTACAGTGCCTTCTCTCCTTCCATTGCATTTAGCACATGGATCAGTATAATCAGGGTAATACCAAACACATTCTGCCTTTAAGGTCGAGAAAGGAAAACTCAAGAGGGACTGAGGAGGACAGTATCTCATCATAGCCAACCCCAAGGCAAGAACAGCTCCTTGCACTAACATGAAGACCCAGTTCTCATGGGAATGCTCATCCCTGTCTCTGTAACTCCATTCCACTTCAAAGGCACCAGTCTTCACCATGCCCTCCAAGCATACATGTCAAGATCAAATCCTTTTTGACAACAAATAAATTCTGGCCCCAAGAACAAGACGGATTCACCAAGGATTCACTTAGAGATGTACTGGATGGAGGTTTAAGTGAGAAACAAATTTGATTTAGTTATGTTGTACTGTTTCTACTTCACAAATCTCAATGACCAAAGGCTTTTAAGTGGCAGTGCACACAGTATTTGCCAACATCCTTTGCAAAGTATATGGCAGTTTGCAAAATGTGGGGCAATGAACAACTTAAAGACTCCATCAAATATCCAATAACTGGGTCACATTTCCAACTTTCATCATCACCATGCCTCGTTGGTCCTCTTCTGACCTTCAATAATCTTTCCCACAACCCAGTAGTGACCATCCCCCAGCAGCAAGTTCCTTCCCCCCATTGCAGACACACATGTTCTTCCTAACGTTCCTCTGACTGGAGCCGAACCAATGCAGTGATCTAGTGAAAGTAAGCTAGGCTTTTTTTCTCACTCTTACTTTGGGGGAAAGGGGAAATTAGTTTAAATAAATGATATGCTGATTTAAAAGAAATTAATTGACTAGCAGGGAGACCATTTCTCTTGCTGGCTCTGCCAGTTCCTTAGAGGAGAAAGTTCTAAAATCACAATCCCTCTGTCTTGTCTTTTTTTTATTATTATTATTAAATACTTTATTTTTTTTTCTTCAAGTTACATCTCAGTCACAAACCCTTCCCTATTCCCCCTTCCTGTTCCACCCTTCCACCCTCTTCCCCCACAACAGCTTCCCCTTTCAGTCCAACAAATGGTTCCTTCTCTTATAACAGTAAATACTATACAAAGCAACAGAAATAAATATGCCACATTTATGAGAGTTAAATGGCCCAGTATACATTCCCAATGTCCAGTTCATACACATTTGGCCCCTGACTTTAACATTCTAAGTCTTGTCTTAATCTGCAAAACCTGGCTACAAAATGCCCACTGGTTAGGTCACTCAGTGCTTACGATCTACCACATAGTACTCCAAGCATTTTACTTGCTTGCTCTCTCTCCTCCAGCACAGTCCTTTGGGATTGGCACTGTAAGGAAACCCACTTTAGAACCAAGGAAACTAAGGCTTAAAGAGGTGAAGTGCTTTTTCCATAGGGACATGAACCCTAACTGCAGTTCTGAGCTTTAAAACAATGTCGGCCTGGTTTCAAAGACCATAACTCGGTGTCCTATTCACACCACCATCTTCATGAAGTCTCTTTTAAAAACTGGATGCTGTGAAGGATCTTTGGAGTATCACCTCACCATCATCCATTGCTTCAGCTGTCTTCCCCCAAGTCCCACCTGTGGAAAACTCACAGGGCCCAGCAGCATCTCTCTCCAACTCCCAACAAAGTTCAAACTTTCTCCATTCTCTTGAAAAACCAGATCTAAGTCTCTGTTTCAACCTGTAAACCATCTTCTTTTAAACTCTAACCTATGTACAGTCTACTTGAAAAATGAAGAGATAAAACCAGATAGTCTAGTCTAGATTCAACTTGTTTTTTTGTTTGTTTTTGTTTTTGTTTTCTGTCTAGTTTTCTCTACAGTTCACTCATTATCTACCTGCATCCTAACATTGCCTTCCCTAGAGCCTACTAAGGTATGTGACCCACCAGTGGCTACAAAACACTTTCTGTAGAATAAGAAGTGGATTGACAAATCTAAGCAAACACTTCTCAGATATCTATACAAGACACTAGGTGGGTGAAGCTATAGAGATCAAGAATGTAAGATTATTATTATTATTGAATCTCTCCCTTAGCATTAACGACTTCAAAAGCAAATTCTGTGATAACGTATTCTTCCAAATTCCCCAGAATTTCTTGGCTTGAATATTCTGAGGAAATACAATTACATCTCTTCCCAAAGTTGTTCAACATTGATGACTAATGATGCTTTCTGGTTTAAAGCTGATTCCCCCAATAACGTGTATCAAGGGCTTCTCCTGAACCTTGCTTTGGGGTGCCACTTTGAAGTTGAGACTCCGGTTCAGGTGCAGTCTCTCCCACCCCCCACCCTTCCCTACCCTGCATTTCCCCTCCTACCTCCCACTCTTGCTGTTAGCTAGAAGCCCCAACGAACAGTATGTGCTTTAAATCCTCTGATAATCGGAACACAACTTTCACACCAAACCAAACAGAAAACGGTAGTTTCAAAGTTTCAGAACCGTTTCCAGAAAGCCTCCAGAATTTGGTAGTGCCTTTACCAAGTATTTAAGGGTTCCAGTACTACCCCTATGGCAAGGGCATGAACCAGTACCATCGCGGGTGTATATGTATGCACCACGGATCACCACCACCTATCTCCAAACGATGGGTAAGATCTTATACTGAAACTCGATTGAATTTTGACTGCTTATCGCCTGAATCTGAGTTCTACCTTTCTGGGAGTCACAGTCCCATTGTGACTGTGGCCTTCTTACAAGGACTTCCTCCCCCCCCCCCCCCCCCCCTTCCCCCCCCCCCCCCCCCCCTTCCTCCCCCCCCTTAAAAAAAAAAAAAAAAAAAAAAGGAGCGGCTCTCTGCGCCTTGCAGCGGCATATCGGCGCAGCGGTCTGGCAGGCCCAGGATGGCGGGACAGAGCTACTCCTTTGTTGAGCGGGCTACACACGGTGCCCCAGCGCCGGACTGCGCCTAGGAAGGCGATGGGGGGCGGGAGGCCGGGAGTGGGAGGCCGGGAAGGGGGTCGGGAGGGAGGGGAGGAGACGATTGAGCAGCCAATCGGCGCACAGCCCATCAGCTGACCGCTTTTGCTTACACCAGGTGCACGCTGGCTGCGGGGAGCACAAAGCGGGGCGCACGGAGGGCGCGGGCAGCGAGCCGCGGAGCGAGGCGAGGCCCGTGCGCCCCGGTTTGCAACGCTTGGCGGTCGGGGACCGGGGCCCGCGGCGTCCTCCCAGGCAGCGGCATCCGTGCCACCGCATCCCCGGACGTCTAGGGCGCCTTCCCTGAGACCTGATCCTTCGCTGCCCCGCCCTCTGCACCCCATTTCTTCTACCCTCTTTCCTAATCCTGCTTGTCTCTACCACGACCCCCAAAACGGGATTTAGACCAGCCCCGCGCAGCAGCTGTTGCTCCTGCGGTTGTCTCGTCTTGCGTCTTGGTGCTCTGCTGGGGGTCCCCCAAGGAGCCTGTGCGCGCTGCGGGCTGGGTGGAGGCGCTGCTTCGCCGGTCTTCATCCTCCGGCGGCGGCTGCTGCTGCTGCCATAGCCACCCGCTCCGTCCGCACCCCAACAACCCCGCCAACCCGGCCTTAGGGTAAGTGCCCCACCAACTGGGCCGCAGCAGGAGGTGTGAAAGGCAGTGGGGAGGTGTAGAAGACTGCAAAGGAGAAGTAGAGGCAAACTTGGCAGCTTGGCAGACCCTACAACATTTGAGAGATAAGATCCCGGGGCTAAGGGGAGCAAGGGGGCGCGGTTTCTGGAGCCGGGGGTTAGGCGGGGAGGAAGTCAGGAAACGAGAATCTACTTATCACCCTTTTGCCTTCAGAATAAAGCAGGGTGGGGGGAGAGCAATAGTTGAGAAGGAAAGCCAGGCAGAAATGGGCAAAGGCAAAGACAGTGGTGGCCGGAGCTGAGCCCCCAGGATTTTAGAGACCCATCAGAGTGGGAAAGAGAAGGGAAGGCTTGGGTATGTGAACAGGGAAAGACCTGGGAAGAGCAGACGGAAAACCCAGGGAGTTGGAAATGGGGTCAAAAGGAGTGAAAGGAAGGTGGCAGGTTGCGGGGAGAGGACAAGGTCTTGGCAACGGCCTCGATTTTAAGTAAAGAGCAAGGAGTGTAATTAACAAAGCATTGAGACTACCGAAGTCGGAGCATTGGGGAGAACAAGCTCAACTACTACGTGGTCCAAGAAGGAGAAAACTGTTTTGAGCCTAGAAGGGTGGCTCCTTAAGGACGCTTGCCGCGGACGTGGAAATTTTAAGGAAGCCTTGATCTCTTCCAGGCATTCTGCTCCGGGGTCGGTGGCTAGGAAAGTTTGCCAGCGAGTGTCCTTTGTGTTGCATGGAGAGGGGTGTGGGCTGCTGCCAACTGATTCTGTGCTTCCTAGATTCCTGTAGTCACCGCTACCAGAGGGGAAATCCTTGGCTGGCTGGGTTTTCCCCGAAAAGCCGAGCAGCCAAGAGGTGCCTCGTGCACTGGCCAGGGTGGAAAGTTCGTCCTGGGACTGATGCCGGACAGTAGGCATGGATGTGCAGGCTGGAAGATTCCATAGAAGTACTTGCTCCAGAGGGACCTTGCCTTCTGTATCCACAGCGATAGTCTCAAAGTCAACTGTGCAAAGAATGAGAGATGAGTGTACTTTGAGTTTCTGAACCACCCAGGCAAAAAAGCTCCTAAGTCCCATCCTGTCGTTAGTATGTTCAGTCCCAAACCCAGATGATAAAACAAATGTGGAATTCAACTTCGCCGAGGAAACAACTAATGCTGACTTGGGCTTTTTCCTGTAGGGTCTTCTGAGACAATATCGTTATCTTGTCTTGTAACTCAATTTACCACAACTATCTAGGCAATTAATATTACTCATGTATGGTCATTACTTCATTTTTTAAAGCTGGAACTTGAGGAGTGGAAAAAAATTCACGAAGATTTACACTTTGACCTGTATAGAACTGGAGTTGAAGTGGTATTACTGGCCCCAGGGCCCTGTGTGTCATGAAGTCTCTAATTTGCATGCAAATGTGAGCGGATCCTGGCAGATGTCTGGCCTCATCCATTCACATGAAGGAATTTGAAAAGGCAAGGAGTCTTCAGTTAACAATAGACCTTAAGAACGTGGAATAAAGGCACAGTATGAGTTTCTGTATTTGGGGATTCCATGGCTTGCTGACACCTTTATTCAAGAGCCAAATTCTTAGTGTGGTATTACGCTCAAATCCACTTCTCTTACCTGGCTGTGTATGTGCATGCTGCAGACAGGGAGTGTTATTCTGCCAGCCGTAACTTTAGCCCACTTCTGGTGGCTTAACGTGATTTCTTCACTGAGTCCTCAACTTTAAACATTTTTTTCCTTGAGTAATGTTTGTTTTTTTTTATTTTTATTTTTTGGTCTTGGCCAACATTTGCTCCTTGCCCTGAGAGATCAGTAATATAGCAAAACGTAGTTGTCACTGATGAACTGGATGATCTCCCTAGAACCTCATTTGGGTTCCCTAGGTGTTGAAGTTGTAGAACAGTGGGTGATGGGCAGCCCATTCCAGCAAAGGGAGAGGAACAGGGTGTGTGTGTGTGTGTGTGTGTGTGTGTGTGTGTGTGTGTGTCTGTGTGTGTCTGTGTGTGTGTGTGTCTGTCTCAGTGCAGAACACTGAACAGGGGAAGTCATTTAATGGGCTCCCGAAGCAAGGACCTTTCTGTCTTGTATAATATTAGCTGGCCAGCCATGCTGTTCACCTCTTGACATTGCAAGACTGATGGAACAAAAGCTGGGCAGCATGGGCCACATGTGAGGCTTGCAGTTATAAACTCTGACAAGCCAGCAGCAGAAACTCTCCTTTTGTCAGTCCTAAACACTGTTGAAGGGAAAAATAAACCTATTCGCTGAACAGTGTTTGCCCCTGTATTCTATATACTCACCAAAGGAGACGTTAAAAAAAAATGACAGAAAGACCATATTGTCTTGAGGGGCTTAATTGGGAAGAGGGATGGACAACAGATGTTAGCATACTGTTTCACATGTTTTCTGAAGTCTCTATTATTATGGTTATTATATTCTGGTCCAGTGCCTTTTATCTTCAAGGCAGTCTAATCCAAGGAGTCCAATCTGAGTAAGAAGTGTTATAGCCAAGTTTGCATTTTCTGTCTTGGAGCTATGCAGAAGTCAGAAGGTAACATCAGGGTGCTGAGCTCTTCTGCATCTCTGAAACATGGCATTCCGTCTCTCTGAAGAAATTGAGGGATGACTATGGCATTTCCAGACTAAGCCTACATGTCCTTTTGTTGTAAAAATTACCACGGGATAGTTTTGAAATCAAGCTATGATGCCACAGCATCAGGTCTGTTAACTCCCTACTGTTAGCCTCCCTGGGTGAGATCTTTATTGTACAAGTCAAATACAGGAAATACTGAGTGTGCATCTCTTCGTAAATAAAAGTAACAAGGTACTTAATTATTAGAAAAGAATATTCTGTTGAATAAAAGAAACTCAAACCAGATCCAAATAAAGATGACAGTTCTGATGAAATTGTCATAGGTGGCTGCTATTAGAGTCTGAAATTGTGAAATTAACAAGTAAGACAAACACAAGAGAACTGACCCTCAGTCTCTGCACAGAGTCTGAAATTGCCGGGCTCTTAACCTGAACTGCTCTGTCTATTACAAATATCCACTCTCAGTGACGTATCCAAGGGATATAGCAAGCATTTAAAAATCTACTTCTAAAAAACAAATCTACTATTACAGTTATATGTCTATTCCCCCACTCCACTGACTATAAATAATCATCAGTTATCTTATTGTAGACTTTTATGCCATCTTAAATAAGCCATAAAACTGTATATAAAATATACATTACAGGCATAGGTACCATTTTTACTAGACTTTCACAGTGCTTTCTTAAAATTTCTTTTTCAGCTGCAAATAGTTATTCTCTGCTTCATTTCAGCACTAATATAAGGCTGCTCAAATATTGTATTTAAGTTTTTAAAATTATGCTGAACATCTATTTTTGGTTAAGCCAATCTGAAGATAAAGGAGCTTCCATTTTAGAATCATATTTTGGTTTCTGAGAACAATGGAAATATCTTTAACTCATGAATAGAGCTTTGATTAATATTTTATTCAGAACAAAATTAAAATTATATAGATGAAGTCAGAAAAACATGTAGTCTCTCTTGTTTTGACTCAAAGAACAGAATAAGGACAAAGACTAAACTCAGTAAATTATAAGATTTTAGAGAGCACAAGTGAACTATTTGTCCTTAAAGTTTTAAATGAAGTTCACTTTAACAATCTCTCCTCTCCCTCTCTCTTTAACATATCATCATTCTGAGTTTATTTCAGAATTGAGGTCCCATGTCTCAACAGATATAAGCATAATAGATGATTTATTGACCTTGCATTATTTTTACCAGTTATTTGGTAGAAATTAACCAGTTGTGTCTAAGTGATCTGGTATGTCTTCCTTAACCTGCTAACTTTGAGATTCCTCAGTTATAACACAGTGGCTGGGCCAATATGGCTGAAAGGACTAACTACCATAATCAGTTAGATTGTCAAAAGGATTGTAGAAACTTTGCTCCAGTACCACTTCTACCATAAACATTCAACTTGGATGGAATCATCATGCCCAATGAACTGATACACTGCTCCTAAGAAGCAGAGAAAATAGGAGTAAGCTTGCAATGCATATCAGAGGTCCTGTCCACCCTGATTTTGGATCTCCTGACAAATGCATTAGGTTAAGGCACTTGGCTTTGAAAGCTGTGGAGTGGAGCAAGCTTTGATAGTGACTTGTTACCTTCCATTTACACTCTTGATGGCTCAGAGTTTTGATGTTATTTGAAAGCTCTGATTACTAGAAATAAGTGGCAATCTTCTGACCCAGGCTGTCTTAGCTCGCATCTGTTATACTATGGACAGACATGGACTCCACAGCTGTCACCTCATTTGTGTATGAAACAGACACATTGGTGACGTTTTTTGGTGGGTTACCATAGTTACATTAACAATGTACATGTGACATAACATCCTTCTATGTGAAGGATTTTTGTAGCAGATATTTTGTAGACCTGGTACTAAAGAACAACTATTTAAAGTTTGAGGAACACAAAAATTAGTGTGCCATTGTTCTCAGGAGCCACAAACAAAAGCCTTTACGTAATAGAGATTTCCAAGAGCAGCATTGCTGGACCTCTGAAAGGGGATAACTGCTAAATATTCATTTCAAAATATTTTGTGTTCCCATTTAATACTGCCTCTTATGAGCTAGAATATTAACGTAGTTATTTTCAATTCAGAAGAGGAAACCTGAGCAGCCCCAGTATCAGTGCCTGTGTCAGTAAACTCTGGGAAAGAAGGACAACTAAAACAGCTTTGCAAGGAAAGAAAGGTGGTTTAATTGCTTTCATGTCTGTAATTTCCCCTCTAGGAATGAAGACTATCATTAACCCTCATTGTCACTTCACAATAGTAGTGAGGCTTCATTTGTATCCATACTAATCAACATAATCAAGTAGTGCAGTCAGGAAAACTCAGAGCAGTTCCTAGCTCTGATACTGATGCTGGCATGTATGACCTTCCAGGTGTCCTGCAACCATCCTGATGCTTCACATCCCTGACGTAGTAAAAGATCCAGGGGCGGGGCTAGATGCTTTTGGATTATTAGTGGAAAGAAAGACCTAGATTTCTGCTCCAAGGCTTGTGGTTTTCTGCATAGCTAATGTTCAAGGGAACAACCTTGGCTTTCCTACAAGGTGATTTTCTGGTCTCAAGTCCTACAGCTAAGATGGTTTATGGTCTTTTTTCCTTTTAAAAGAATTCCTGGGGGCTGGAGAGATGATTCTGAGGTTAAGATCACTGGTTGCTCTTGAAGAAAACCAGGGTTTTCCTCAGGTTAAGTCCCCAGAACTACAGGTAGCTTACATCCACCTGTAACTCTAGTTCCAGGGGTTCTGATGCCCTCTTTTGACCTCCATAGGCACCAAGCACACAGGTGGTACATGTATATACATGCAGGTAAAATACTCATATACATAAAATAAAACAAACACATAGACTAATAACCCCAATATTGACAACTTCACATTCTCTGGGCTGATAGACCATTCTATGGGGGAGTTTGAAGAGAGAACAGGAAGCTAGTTCCCATCCCTAAACATCAGTTCACCTAATGAGTACGTTCTGGACATTCAACTACATGCAAGGCGTCACATAAGGTTCGAGTGAAGTTAGCTTGATTTGTCTGCAGTCCACACACCAAATCCGGCACAAACATCTGTGTCCATCAGTCATTGTGGTGTTCTGTATTTTTCAGTGACCAGAATGAAAAAGATACTTTAAGCAGAAGATTTCCATGACGGGCAAACTCCACATACAGAGGGCATTTAGAAAATTGTTAAAAATCTATCTTAAAGACAATGGAAAGGAAAGCATCTAGTGTGAAGAAGCCAGGGGTGATTGCAAACATCCTGAAATGCTTAGGATGGTCTTCTTCAACCAACAGTCACCTGATCCTACATCAATAGGACCCTGAATGTGAACCCATCTTCCCACAGACATTGCCTCTGCCTACTCTGAGTATATATCTAGCTGGGGTTCCAGAAAGGACCCTGACAAATGAGCAAAGGGAACGGTGGAAGTACGGGACGTATTTCAGTTCATATAATAGCTGTCAGAAAAGGCTTTGATAATCACACCAGTTAATGTGAAGAATGGGCTGTCAAAAGGAGCAGACATTAAAGGGACAATCTGAAGACCAGTTCCACTGAATGGAAGTAGTGTATGTTTGCTCTAGGAAAGGTCCCTTCAGTATATGGAGAACTGCAGACTGGAGACTACTTGTTTGTTCCTTATAGGACTCTGAGTATTCAGTGTGTCTTGAAAACACAAGAGGCAGGAAATAGAGAGTTTATAGTAATAAACAACACAGGCTGTGGCTGAGTTGACGATGAAAGCTGACAATGCTCATACCTTCGAGCTTTGAATCTTGCACACTCATTAAACATGTCTCATTTGACACACCAGAGTTGGAGATGGCAAGTATTATCATTCTTATTTTTCCTTTAACAACTAAAGAGACAAGAGCCATGAACAGTTTCCTTGTGACCCTGAGCAACTTAATGTATCTCTGATTTTTCTGCAAAGCAAGAGGTTTTGCGAAGCTCCTTCCAAGCCCAGGTTGAAAACAATCTAAGGTCACGCAGTGAATAAAGGAAGAGAGAAGAGATGAGACCCAAGGCTGTCTGCTTCTCTCACACCCATTGTCTGACTTCCTCTCTGACATTGCAGGTAACTCAATGGCAGTGAATTAGAGCTGTAGCTCCTGGGTTACCAAACAAAGTCAAGACCTGGGAAGTATTAGTAAAGAACTACACAGAGAAATTTAAACTTTACCACTACCTGGTGACTAATCAATCGGGCCCACTCTCTCAGGTCTTAGACTTACCGTTGCAGCTTAAAATTATCAGGGACAAACTGGGAAGAAAAGACATAGAAGAGTGATGATAGGGTTAGAAGATCTGGAAGAACAGAGAGGATAGTCTACTGAGAAAATGTGCACATATATATGTATGTATGTATAATTTTATGTGTGTGTGTATGGTGTGTGTGTGCACGCACGCACCCATGCCATGGCATTTGTGGCAGTAAGAGAACAACTTTCAGGACTCAGCGCTCCTTCTATGATGAAATCCCAGGGACCAAAACCACCCAGATACTTAAAAAACAGCTTCAACTTGTAGATGATAACCCGAAGAAAAGTCAGAGCCTTGGCAGCAGGCACCTTTATCTGCTAGGCCATCTAGCTGGCATCAGTAATGTAGCTTTCTGGGTTTGGTTGTTTCTTTTCTTGGGCAGGGTTAGTTCAGTTTTCTTACCAGAAAATGACCACCAAGATGTGCATACAAGTGTGTGCATATGTATGTATACACACACACATACCACGCACAGGGAGAGAGAGAGAGATTACATACTGAAAAGCTTATGGCTGTTATTTGCTGTTAGACTGGTACATCAAAGTGAATTTTGAAGAGAGCTTTCTCTCAAGACCATAAAGGTGTGTTGACCCTTCCCTTCTCTTGGAAAGTGTAAAGTTTTCTGGGGTGAAGAGAGCTAAACTGTGTGGCCACTAAAAGCTTTATGTATCCTCTGTGATACATGTAATCCTAAGTAAGAGTTACATAAGATTTCTCCCACATCCTGAGAGTTCAAAGGCACTAAGGGAATCTACATTAACTCATCAGACATGCGTTATGGAATCTGCATTCTCATTAACTCATCCAACCATCACTGAACAATGGAGGACAATGAAATAACCATTAATGGATTTCTGTGGCTTGTTATTGCTGATTAGGGTTCTGAGCACTGAGCAGGACATGGCAGGCTCAATTCCCCAGAGGACCAGTTAACTTTGCTTTTCTCTGTGGGGACACAGCTAACCTCCTCATGCACTAACAAACTCATCATTTCTTACCCAGGAGGCCAGCTGAGACTTCAGAGAGATTCTTCAGGAAAGCACGGGGTGTGTGCACAGATTTTCCATATGGAGTATTTTTCTTTTCACGTATGAAGGATAGCACTGTCAAAACAGACCCCCAGTGAAGAAGGTTCCCAATGGCTTCACTATCACAGCTGAGCAATGGAATGAGAGATTGGGTCTATGCAAATGAGATGCTTGGTAATTATTGGAAGGAAAATATTACATAGGGCTCCTAAATTATATCCCCAGAGTCCATCATTCTCCCTAACACACTGGAGTAGTAGGAAAATTATAATAATCTCTAATATTAGTTCTCAGCTTCTGCAGGGTACCAGAAGAAACTGCAAACATTTTGTATACATTAGCTTATTTACAGCTGCCATATAGATCTCCGCTTTGCAGCTCTTTTGGAAACAAAGGCAGAAAGTGCTAAATAAGTTGCCTGAGGCCACTCAGCTAGTGTGGACGTAATACATAGTTGTTGGATGAGGAGGTGGGTGGATGGGTGGAAGAATGGATGGATGACTTACATTTTCTAATAGAATTCTTTATTCCAAATATAACACTTAGGCTTTCTAGCGAGGCATTTTAAGACCCTCTTCTGTGACTCATAGAGCTGGTGAGAGGCAGAGTCGCGATGTGGCCTTGGGTTCATCTCACTGTAAACCTTCACTACTGAGGTGCTTGCTATGTCTCGCTCTCTTTGATTGCAGCACTGGAGCAAAATGACAGGATTAGATGAACTCCAGTAGTCTATCTGTATTCTACAAAATTCTGTAATTTTACATAAAGTAATATTTAAATAAAATAAAACATTTACTGCTTTTAATTGTCAAATCTAGTTTCATATTTAACTTACCTAATAGCTATTGAACCGTCCTTTAAAATTATGTTGAGATTACTCACCTCATATTTTTAAAGTACATTCAAAATAATTTGAATGGATGGACATGGATTTTTGAGGACTTTCTTCTGATCATTATTATCACAACATATATTGGTATATCATCATTGACTCAATTTTGGTTTCTAAAAATTGGCAACTTAGGGGCTAGGGAGATGGCTCAGTTGGTAAAGGGCTTTGTGTGTGAACATGAGAACCTGAGTTTGGATCTCAAGTACCTGTATCATAATTATGGCAGGCAAAATGTTGGTATATACTTGTAATCCCAGAGCCTGGAAGGCTGGGATAACAGGATACCTGGCCCTTGTAGGTCAATCATTCTAGCTCGGTCAGTGAGCTCCATGTTCAGTGAAAGAACCTGTCTCAAAAACTAAAGTGGAAAGCAGTGGATGGAGGCAATTCTGACCTTTGGCACACACATGTTCGTGCATTCTCCCACACATACACATGATCATGCCCATGCATACACCACCAGCCATACAAATAATAAGAACTATTCTGCTATACACAGAAAAGACAGATGTAAAAAGTTTCACATTGGAAGGAATTACTGTCCTTAACATTTGCAGAGGTAAGTTGCAAGATCTTGGGGAAAAGTGTTAAATGATTTTTATTTCCAGAGCTTCAAGCTGTAAGTAGTGTTTAAAAACTGCTTGGGCTGTTTCTGAAAACTGTTCCCTTTTATGGTATCCTTCAGTCATGGAAGTGATACATCAGAACAGCATGCCAGTCAGCATCAGGGTGTTTCAGGATGTACAGCTAAAGTCAGGTGGTGGATTTGATAACAAGGCAGTTCTTAGAATTAGGAAAAATACATTTCAAAAAGTCTCTGAGGTCTGGAGGTATCTCCTTGAGCCTGAATGTCCCTGTCTGAAAATTGGGGGTAAAACCTGCCTTATACCCCCAACATGCATACAAAGTCCTTCACATACGGTACAGTGAATGATCCTTAGTACATAGAACCAGTGCATAGAAGAGGGACTATGCTACTAACTGATTTTTCCACCTGCTATATATATGACTGCATTCCTCCAATGCTAATTCTGAGACAAGAAATTAAGGGACACTAACATTCAGACTAGATGTTCTATGAAGTCACTAACCCAACACTGTTGACACTTTGGTGGTAGAACTTAAGAGAACTTTATATTTAAGAACTGACAAATAGATGCATCCATTCGAGCCTTTGTTGTTATTATTTCCAGATCATAACTTGTGCTAGTCTATTTTCTGTCTCTAGAGCAAAATACCCATATCAAATACCAGTGTATTTAATAAAGCTCATTTGGCTCACACTAGTGACTAAAATCTCTACATATCATGATGGAGTTATTATCCACACTGTAGCCCCCTCATTGTGTTACAACATGCAGGAAGAACCTCCACAGAACCGTTAGACTTGAGCAGGGAAAGGCGAGCTTGCTCCATAGGTGCCATTCCCACAGGAGACTGGCTAGCTTCATAGCCTCTACCTTGTTACAGCTAGCAGACTTTCATTTGCACATGAAAGGGTGAACCTAGAATATCATCTTTGAACTACTTGTGAGATGGAGACAGGATCATTTACAAACAACCTCATGCACATTGTCTTGTTTATCTCATAAAAGTGTTGTTTGACAGTGGATGAACTTATTAGTTATTGGTAAAATTCATACATACTCTTGACCCAGATGGCCACCTGGCTACCTTTGGAAGCCAATGAATATGATTTTCTAAGTATGTTGAGCAGAGCATGTAGCAATCCTGAGAGTTAAATATTGTAGATGTAGTTGGGGGGGGGGGGCGGTCCTGAGACAAGGAATCTGCCCAGTGTGTCAGTTAGTTTGTAAATATGGAAGAGCAGAAACTCTTAACCCTGTTTTTCCCCCACACTGAGATACTCATGTTCCCTTTGCTTTTCTCAAATCTCCTCCCTGTTCTCACCTCACATATAGAACATGCTGTCTTAGTTTAAGATTATTTATTTATATCACTATAATACCATCGCTAACACAGAGCTCCATAAGGGAAAAGCCTACAACTTAGTCTCTGGTCGCTGGCACCCATAAAAAGTACTTGGCATAGGGAAAAATGCACTCAGCAAATATTCAGTGAGTAGGAGAAGAGATTTCTGTAGCATGCCTGCTTCATTTTGCCAATACTGCATCTTTTAAACATTTAGTTATTTCCTCTATACTTGGGTAGAAGAGGAGTAGTTTATATGCACGCAGTACACTTAGATGTTAATCTCTGTCTTGAGAGAGATTCTTATAGAGCATTGAACTCACTTTGAGAAAGCCTTCAGGATATTATTACGAAAGAATGTTATTAATCCAAATACTAATTACATGAACATGAACTACAGAGTTCTCTTAGAAAGATAATGTGAGGGATATGTAAAATTACACGGCATTATTTCCATCCTAGATGAGCTTCCGGACTCAGTAGAGAGATACAGTGAATGGAAGCAAGGTAAGATGATTAAGTGACCCTCTGTAGATACTCTCGAACAAAACCAGAGAAACAGAGGATGAGGCCAGATGTCTTTAGTGTTGACTCTCTTCTATAAGACATACTGGCTGTACAGTCTTGGTTGGTTTTAAAAGACTGCTTTTTTCCACCCTCTTCTGCAGATAGGAGTATATATGGGAAAGAACTTGGCACAGTTCTGAGAGCATGACATTCTGCAGTTTAGTCCATTGGCAAACAGTGACAGCACCACTTGTGAGCAGATTCTTTTTTTCCCTTAAGCTGGGGATACAGTGGTGAGCAAAGTGGTTGATACAGTCTGTCTTCTAGCACATGTGGAACGTGCCAGCTGCTGGGAGAGAAAAGCAACAATCCAGTTATCACCCAAGTAAACACAAAATCATGGCTGTATTAAGTCCAGTGAACATGGGGCCTGAAGGGCATGACCTGCTGATATGTAAGAACTCTCCAAAGAGGTGATCTTTGAGCAAAAACCTGTAGGACAGTCAAGAGTTAGCCAGGCAAAGGGAGAGCAGGGAGAGCTTTGCAAGTGAAAGCCCATAGGTGAGCGGGAGCGTGGTGGGCTTGAGGAACAGGAGATAAAGTAGCATGACTGAAGGCCAGAGAAGGCAGAGGTGGTGCGAGGAGCCAGGAAAGGGTTTGAAGTACATAGGGAAGAGGCGGGACTGAGAGACGGCTGTACAAACATGAGGACCTGAGTTCAGATCCCCAGCACCAATATGAAAACCAGGCATGGGAAAGCTATGCACACCTGTAACCTGAAAGCCAGAGGTAGGAGTGTCCTGTGGTCTTTCCTCTCTAGCTGAATCAGTGAACTCCAAGTTCAGTCAGGGACCCTGTCTGAAAAGCAGAAGGGTGGAGGGAGAAAGAGGAAGACATTCAACCTCAGCCTCTGGTCTCTAATGTTCGTGCATCCACGAACAGGTATACACACATGCATCCACCACATACCAATTAAAAACAGAAGTGGGTAGTGTGTAGCCCTGGGAGGGGCAAGATCACAAGGTTTCAATTGCTCAGTAACAGAATAGCATGGAGTCCTGGCTGGCTGTGTGGCATGCCAGTGTCTGCCCTGTTTGATATGGAATATGTCCAGTTCCAAGAATAAAGGTCGCAAGGGTTGGGGAGACTCTCCTGTTTTATGTGTGACCTAGTGTGTGTCAATTAAGTTACCTGAATCTTGATTAACAGAAAACACACTATAAGATTGAAAGAATGGAAAGAAAAAGGAATGTCAAAATAGCAGTGTCTCATAAATTAGCCTCCTTCTTTTGACTTATTTACATTGCCTTCTTGCCCCTTCTAAACATTTTCCTTTTGTTATAGCTGAATGTCACAAGAGTTAACTGACAAGCCATCACCTATGTTGCCCATAGAGCACAATTTCTCAATACTAGTTTGGAGTTATCTCAAAATGCTCTCATGCATGTGGCTCATTGTGAGATGTTCATTCTTGCCCATGACCTCCACTTATGTAAATCACACTTGGCTTTATCTTACATTACTAAAAGAAATGGAGCCTGCTGGTGAGGCTGCAAGCTCCTCTGTGAGAGTTGCATGCTGAGTACCTTCCCCAGAGCACTAATGACTGAAAGGTAGTTATTACTAATTTGTCCTCAGTGGCACGATCTACTCCACTGTCTAATCTCTGTCACTGTGGTTTACAGCTCACATTGTCACAGTGAATGAGCAATATTCCCTTGTAATGATTTTATTTTCACGGTTGTGTCTACCTATATAACTATAATCAGATAAGGTTACCAAGTAGTTATCTTAGGAGATGGTAGAAGTACAACCAGTTTGTGTAGTGTGTGTGTGTGTGTGTGTGTGTGTGTGTGTGTGTGTGTGTGTGTGTATGTATGTGTGTACATGATCATGGATGTATAGGAGCAAGAGTTGGGAGGAAGCTATCCATGTACTTGAGTGAGCATGTGTGAGTACATGCTGAGGCCGTAGGACTACCATTCCTCTCTCAACTAATATTTTAGACAGAACCTGTGACTCACCAGGTTGGCTAGGCTGGTTGATCAAGGAGTCCCAGGGATCCAGCATTCTCTACCTCCCTGGTACTGGAATTAGAAGTATCCACTAACCATGCTTGATTTTAAAACACAAAACTACATAGTTCTGGTGGGTCAAACTCTGATACTTGGATTTTCAAGTCAAGCACTTTGCTGACTAAGTTATCACTTCCTTCTCAGTGTTTTTTAAGTAAGTTTCATAAGTTCACTCTGTGACCCCTTTGTTACTCTTCTTTCCTTACCCATTGAGATCTTAAGAAGGTTTCCTGCTAGATCTTGATGAAATAACCTCCCATATTTCATTCCCAAAATGGGAAATGCAAAAAATCCCACTCCAAAATGCTGGTTGTGTATACACAAATGCCTGCTGGATATTTTCACCCTGAGGTGTGAGAGGATATAGTAGTGTCTATATCCAGAATTAAGTGCATCTATGTGACAGAGTTTGTTTTCTGCCTAAGAATGAAGCTATTGTGAGCTGCCAGGGCAGAGAGGGACATAGAGCAGGAAAACAGACCTTTATTCCCTCCCCTCTATCACTCCAGTGGAAACTCATTTTCCTTGCCTAGCTCTCTGCTAGCCTAGGAGCCATCCTCATCACAGGTGACCTCTACATTTTATAACTCCACCTTTTTTTCACGTCTAGTCAGCTGTAATGTCTAATAGATGCTTCTGGAGTTGTCATTCCCAAACGTTCCTTAAATGGACCCTTCTGTGGCACTCCCAGCCCAGTCACCTGACATTCTTTTTGTTGTTGTTGTTGATTTATTACTTCAAGTTACATCTCCATCACAATGCCCTCTTTCCACCCCTCCCAGTTCCACCCTCCCACCTTCTCCTCCCTCCCTCACCCATCCCACTCCTCAGTGTGGAGTGTCCCTACATATCAGCCCCTCTCAGTTCAACAGTCATATGAGGGCTAAGAGCTTCCTCTTGCACTGGGGGCTCTCTTGGCATTTTTATTTAGCTTGTTGTAGAGGCTTATTAACCATTCCCAAAGATTGTTACCTATTCTTTCCCCTTCCTGTCTACCTTGCACATAGCTAGTGGATTGATCCTTGTTAGAGAAACTATCTCATGACTTTCCCCACAAAAAAAAATAAATAAATAAATGAAAATGCCTTAGCAAAATCTTAAAAGCCTGATATGTACATCTCTGTCTGGATTTCCATCCCTTTCATGGGACAACCTACATCCCATTCAGATGCTGTGGTTCCTGTTCCGCACACTTGTTGCAGATGTCTGCTTTGGACATTAAACAGTAGTGCTATTTACCTGACTCTCTTTTTAGATGCCCCAGTTTGTAGGCTGTTAGGCCACCAATGTGTCTGGAAAGATATGGAAAGAAGCACTCCCAGTTAGCCCCAAGTACCACTACTTTGCACACGCCTTCCCCTCTAGGAAGAATATTATACAGCTCCTTCCACTCCTTTGCCCCAGAAGCATTGCTCAGTAAATTCTCCCCATCTGTTTCTATTATGTGTGTGCATTTGGAATGCATGGAACACTTAATACCAGCACATGCTGGTAGTAATATGTATCAGCCCCCAATACTATGCTACCGTGGGTGCTTCCTAGGTTTTTTTTAAGACTTAAAACCACACAGCTATATGTTTGTATTCTTAGCCATCATGCTGAAACCTAATACTGAATTCTCCAAGAAAGTGACTGCTTTTCTGGTTTTGTTTTAAAATTCTGTTGTTGTTGTTGTTATTGCTGTTGTTGTTATCCATCTTTAAATACAATTTTGATTATTATTGAATATATCCTCAGCCAGGCTTGGTAATGGAGGCTTTTAATCCCAGGCAGGAAGATCACAGTTCTGAGGTCAACAGACCAAGTTCAAGACAACCTTAGGGAAATTATGTCTATAAACATTTTTTTAAAATATTGGAATATAGGTCAGTGGCAGAGAACTTGTATATCATGTGCAAGGTCTCATGTTCAACCCCCAGTACCAAACAACATATACATATATATGTACATGTGTATGTATTCATTTATTGTTATAACCACTTGAATTTGAATATCCCATGGCTTAATTTGTCCTTAAACCTAAAATCCTTTAGAAAACTTGTAAGATGTGTTATCTTGGATTGTATGAGAAAACAATGCAGATTTTGTTCGGTGCAGAGCACAAAAACAAAGATAAATGAATTTTTGTAGTTAAGATATATCCAACTGTCCCAACTGTGGTAATGTTTTCAGCGTGATATGATCAGGAAGGAAGGAAGGAAGGGAAAACAGAAATAGCGTAAATGTATGTGGTTCATACACAGCTCCTTGCAGGCTCTTCAGGATTCTTCTCAATGTCTCCTCTTGGAGTTGTACCTGGTTTTATTCCCAAACCCACTGAGGAATGGGATGATTTTGCTGTGTTTCTTTTCCAGCAATACCTTGATCTTCAAAATCTCATGAAATGACATGGTTGTTTCAGAAGAAGAAAGTCAGGTGCACATTGAGAATAGCAGAGGAAAGGAGACAATCTGTATCAGTCAAAATGGTACGTTATTAAGAAAGAACTCTTTTTATTATTATAAATTTATATTTTCAAGTTACATTCTATCAAAGTCTCCTCCCTCCGCCCCTCCAGGTCCCACTCTCCCTCCCTCTTCCCCATCTCTGTCCTCTCCTTCTCCTCAGATGCATGAGAGGAGCCCCCACTTATCAACCCCCCACAGTTCATCAGTCACATGAGTGCTAAGAGCTTCCTCTTGTACTGGGGCCTGGTATGGCAGCTGAGCTAGGGTAATGTGTTCTTTATTTAAGAGATAACTTTAGTTTTTGTATTATTACTAAAATGACTTATTTTTAAAGTTCAAAATGTTAACTATAATTTCTATTAAAAAACTAGAGGTTGAGTATGTAACAAATATGGTCTTCTAATAACACTGGGTTACTTTATAGTTTAATGGTTAAGAGTTATACTGTGGATATTCAAGGATGATTATTATTTTTACTTACGACTTCATAAAACTCATGAATTGAGGAGAACACATGGAAAGTATGATTTATAGTGCCTCTGAGCATGTTAATATTTTCAGCTGTTCCCTTGCACCGTCTGATTAAACAAGACCTTAGCTGCATAATGAAGAACCAGCCACTAAAGTGCTCTGGTGGGTTTATGGTGCCCGGGTCATGTGTGCTCTGAGCACTTTTGAGTACTGGACCATTAGTTTCAAATGCTTATAAAGATGGGCAACACATCTGTATCAAGGAGATTCTATAATAAGAAATGGTTTCAAATTAATGGGAGTAGTTTTCATCTGATTGTAATTGGCCAAAACAATTTAAAAACCTGACTAACAGAAATTCTAATTAACTATATACACTCTCCACACACATATCCAAATCTACTTTTGGGAGAAAAGGGGAAACTTATAAGAAAATAAGGTAACAACAAGGGCTCTAGCTAAAAAATTATATATATGTGTGTGCCTGGGTGTGTGTGTGTGTGTGTGTGCACTGAAATGCAGTTAGATGGTTGAAGCTAGTGCTATCACATAAAATACTGGCAATTCAAAAGCTAACGAACTTGGCTTAAACTCAACTTTTCCCCTATTTGTTATGGGAATTCTGACACTTCAATTAGTCAGGGTTCTTTTTTTTTAAAAAAAAAGATTTATTTATTATGTATACAGTGTTCTGTCTGCAGGTATATCTGCAGGCCAGAAGAGGGCAACAGATTTCATTATGGATGGTTGTGAGCCACCATGTGGTTGCTGGGAATTGAACTCATGACCTTTGGAAGAGCAGCCAGTGCTCTTAACCGCTCAGCCATATCTCCAGCCCAAGTCAGGGTTCTTGAAAGAAATAGAACCAATAGGTAGACAAGAAGATAGATGCTAGGTAGGTAGGTAGATAAATGACAGATGGAGGATTAATAGATAGATGATAGATAGATGAGGTAGGAGAGAGATGATAGATAGATAGATAGATAGATAGATAGATAGATAGATAGATAGAT